>BRZM01000373.1:2747880-3257292 GCA_033238685.1 Lates japonicus | reverse complement strand
GACCTTGTCAAAGATGAGAGAGACGTTGTCCATGATCAGAGACATTGTCCCATGCTTCGTAGAGACCTTGCGATAGAATCGGCGGAGACGGGGGTCACCGATTTGACGGCATTGCCCGCGATCATGGAGACATTGTCAATGATCACAGAGATAGCGTCTATGATCTCAGAGACATCGTCCACGATCACAAAGACATTGTCCATGATCGCAAAGACTTTGTCCATAATCTCAGAGACATTGTCCGTGATCACAGAGACGTAGTCCACGATCACACAGAGTCTTCGTACAACGAAGAAGTTCATTGAGGACCAGGACAGGGGCCTCCAGGTAATTCACAAACAGCTTTACATCAACTGTCCAACACAGAGCACTGACTTCAAATGGTTTCTCTTCAGTATATCAGAAAAATGTAATTTGGTATTAAAGGTAACAGTAAAAGTAATCTGTTATATAAAAGCAATGCAGAAGTAATAATCCAAAACAGAAGTAAAAATGTCACGTTACAGTAAGACTTAAAAATATTTTGTGAAATGTTGTGGTTCAGCTGTAATGTTGAAGATTTCTCTGTGTTTTCATGGTTAAACTGTTGATGAGGAATAGGCAGTAGTGTATTGATCATTTTCCTTTATATGTTTCCCTTTAATTTCCTCCAGGTGTCACCACTTCGTCCACGATCAGAGATGTCGTCCGCGATCGCTGAGACATGGTCTATGATCGGAGAGACATTGTTGAGGATGAGGGAGACATCGTCCACGATCAGAGACGTTGTCCATGATCACAGAGACCTTGTCAAAGATGAGAGAGACGTTGTCCATGGTCAGAGACATTGTCCCATGCTTCGTAGAGACCTTGCGATAGAATCGGCAGAGACGGGGGTCACCAATTTGACGGCATTGCCCGCGATCATGGAGACATTGTCAATGATCACAGAGATAGCGTCTATGATCTCAGAGACATCGTCCACGATCACAAAGACATTGTCCATGATCGCAAAGACTTTGTCCATAATCTCAGAGACATTGTCCGTGATCACAGAGACGTAGTCCACGATCACAGAGTCTTTGTACAATGAAGAAGTTCATTGAGACCAGGACAGACCTCCAGGTAATTCACAAACAGCTTTACATCAACTGTTCAACACAGAGCACTGACATTAAACTGTTTATGTTGAGTATTCAGTATATCAGAAGTATAAAAATAAAAAAATAATGTGTAAGTAATCCTTATTAATAGAAGTAATGTAAAAGTAATGAGCAATGTCAGAAGCAAGATAGTCAAAGTAATCTGTTACTGGATGTAGTTTCAACAGTAACAGTTATGTGCGCTATACAAATAAAATTGATTTGAATTGAATTTAATCTGTAAATTTTGAAGTAAAATGTAATAAGAAAAAATGTATGTAATGCTAAAAGTAATGTAATACTAGAGGTAAGAGTAAATAGAATAGCAAATAGAAGTAATGTTGAAAATGTCATAGTATAGTAAGGCATGAAAAACACTCAAAAAAGGCATCATAAATGATCAAAAAACATCATAGTACAGTAAGGCATCAAAAAAACAAAGAATGTCATAGTAAACTAAGGCTTAAAAAACTGTCAAAAAATGTCATAGTATAATAAGGCATCAGAAATGGTCAAAAAATGTCACAGTATAGTAAGGCGTAAAAAATGTCATAGTAAGGCATGAAAAATGGTCAAAAACTGTCAAAAAACGTCATAGTATAGTATAGTAGTAGTATAGTAAGACATGAAAAACACTCAAAAAAGGTGTCAAAAATTATCAAAAAATGTCATGGTATAATAAGATGTCAAAATATGTCACAGTATAGTAAAGCGTCCAAAATGTCATAGTAAGGCAGGAAAAATGGTCAAAACTGTCAAAAAACGTTATAGTATAGTATAGTAGTAGTATAGTAAGACATGAAAAACACTCATAAAAGGTGTCAAAAATTATCAAAAAATGTCATGGTATAATAAGATATCAAAATATGTCACAGTATAGTAAAGCATCAAAAACTCAAAAACTGTCAAAAAATGTCATAGTATAATAAGGAATCAGAAATGGTCAAAAATGTCATCGTATAGTAAGGCATGAAAAATGCTCAAAAAAGGCGTCAAAAATGATCAAAAAACATCATAGTACAGTAAGGCGTCAAAAAGGGCAAAAAAAAAGTGTCAAGTATAGTAAGACATGAAAAACGCTCAAAAAAGGCGTCAAAAATTATCAAAAAACGTCATGGTATAATAAGGCATCAGAAATGGTCAAAAAAAAAAATTGTCATAGTAAACTAAGGCTTAAAAAACTGTCAAAAAATGTCATAGTATAATAAGGCATCAAAAATGGTCAAAAATGTTATCGTATAATAAGGCATCAAAAACGCTCAAAAAATGTCATAGTATAATAAGGCGTCAAAAATGTCATAGTAAGGCATGAAAAATGGTCAAATATTATCAAAAAACATCATGGTATAATAAGATGTCAAAAAATGTCATAGTACAGTAAGGGGTCAAAAAGGGCTAAAAAATGTAAAAAATGGTCAAAAAATGTCATAGGAAACTAAGGCATTAAAAACGCTCAAAAAGTGTGACAGTATAGTGAGGCATCAGATATGGTCAAAAATGTCATAATATAGTAAGGCGTCAAAAAATGTTATAGTACAGTAAGGGGTCAAAAAGGGCTAAAAAATGTCATAGTATATTAAGGTATGAAAACCCCCCAAAAAATGTGTAGTAAAGCATCAAAAATGTTCAAAAAGTGTCACAGTACAGTAAGCGTCAAAAGCCATCAAAAAAAGTCATAGTATAGTAAGGCATAAGAAAATGTCAACAAATGGAATAGTATAGTAAAACAAAGTGTCAAAAAATAGTATAGTAAGGCATCAAAAAATGTCACAGCAAGGTGATAATACAGTAAAGCATTAAAAGATCGATGTCATAGTATGGTAAGGCGTCCGAAACAGTCAAAAAATGTGGAAAAAATATCATAATATAGTAAGTCATAAAAATGTCAAAAGAAAAGGGCATCGTAAAGTGTCAAAAACTATCAAAAAATATAATAATACAATAAGGGACCAAAAAATGTAAAAAAAAATGTTCCACTATAGTTAGGCATCAGAAATATAAGGTGTCGAACACAGTCAAAAAATTTTGCAATACAGGAAGGCGTCAGAAAATGTCATAGTATAGTAAGGTGTAGTAAGTCATAAAAAGATTGTCAGTGCAGTAAGTCATAGAATAGTAAGATGTCAAAAATTGTCTTAGTATAGTAAGGCATAAAATGTTTTAGAATAGTAGGGCATAAAAATGACATTTTAAAAAATCATTAAAATATCCCCCCCAAAAAAACACCATAGTATAGAATGCAGAGAAAAATGTCAGTGTATTCTGTTATTTAAAAAATGGCACAGGATATTATGTTGTTAAGAAAGTGCCATTGCATATGTCATGAAAAATAACAAAATTAGTAAGCAAAATAATTTATCAACACAGTAAAGTAATTTCAGTAGAATAATTTCTGAAAAGAAATATTAGGAAAGGTAAATTTCAATTTTCATTTACCTTTTTAAGTACTGTGCAGTGAAACAGTTTGTTTTTCCTGTATTACATGGCTCATGTTTATCTCTGAAATTTGAGAGATAACTATGTAATAATTACAGTAGGTTCTTGTTTTATATAGATGTTCAGAATTATTTCTAGTCATTACTGTGACTGTAGTAATTAGAAAAACACACTAAAATATGTGATACTGACTAAGTTGTAAAAAGTTTAGGAAATAAATTTATCAGTTTCTGTGATTAACACGTGTTCTTGTCTCTGCAGGAGGAGAAGACGACTGCTGCTGAAGACCTGAAGTGGATGAAAGAAAACAAAGGTGTTACGAAGCTGTTAATTAGATAAAAAACCTCCACCATCTAACTGCTGTAAACAGTGTTGGTTTCCTGTTCAAGTTTGTTTTTCTCTACCATCTGTAGTGTAGTTATGGGCACATTTGCTAATATGTCTTTATAAAACACCTGTGAGAACATTCAACTGCTTATGATACAATTATTTAATTAATAATTGTATCACAAGCAGTTAAATGATCACAAAGATGCTCAGTAGACATGTTCATCTTTGGAATATTTGCTCATAACTACATTAACCCTAACCAGCTGTAACAAGTGTTTCCTTGTAGTCAAATGTCCATTAAGGTTTTCATTTTAAAAAAAATGTTTTATCCATATTTTTTTAGACCTATTCCTCTAAGGTTTGAAATGTATTTTTTAAAGGTTTTACATTGAGTTTTTATAAGTTTTATACTTAAAATGTGCTCATAACTACATTAACCCTAACCAGCTCTAACAAGTGTTTCCTTGAAGCCAAATGTCTGTCATTATCTTTGCTGTGATTTATTAAATGTTGTCTGGAATTAAATCATTAAAAGTATCTTCCTAAACTTTTGAGTTGTATTTCTCTATTTGTATTTCTATGTTATGCAGATCATTTTATTATAAGAAAAATGTTATGATTTGATGTCATGTTCAAATTTTTTTAAATCTATTTTTTCATATTTTGAAAATATATTTTTTAAGGGTTTTTAAGTTTCATACTTATGTTTTAATTTTATATATATATATATATATATATATATGTATTTAAAGGGCTTTATACTTGTTTTTGGACTTATTTTTAAGCTTTTGTACTTTACTTTTATACTTATTTGATACTTATTGTTTAGACATTTTTTCAAGATTCTAAATTTATCTTTTACAGGTTTCATGCCTAACTCTTAGACCTATTTTTAAAGGTTTTAAATATACATACATTTTAAAGGTTGAATATATATAAAGGCCTTAACCCTATTTATCAAACCTATTTTAAAATGATTTTACACTTTCCTTTTAGACCTATTTATTAAAAGGGTTCCTATTCTATTCTAAAATTAGGTTTTCTATCTTTTGTTATATCTAAGTATTTTGTTGTACATATTTTTTCTTATTTTTTGCAACTACATTGTTGAAAAATATTAATTAATACTAATTAAAACTGATATGTTACAGCGGCTTTAATTTGTTGCTATTTGTTCCAGACAAGAGGTTTTAAAGGGTCAAACTGCAGCTGAGGTAATGACAGAGTCAGGCTGAAAAGAGTAAACGTACACTGACCTTCTGGGAATGTCTTCATGTCTCTCTCTTCTCTCTGTGATTTAATGGCTGAAGTTTGAATCCTGTGGAGAAAAACGCAACATATGAATAAAAAGATGTGACTTTTAACACATCAAATTAAAAGCACAGAGAGGTTCTGGGTATTGAACTTCAGACAAAAGATAGAGATGTAAAAGACACTGAATCTACAAAGCAACCAGTGTGGACTAACTGGTTCAGGACTAATCAGCACTAGTCCAAGAGTTACATTTTGCTTTCTACACAAAGACAGTAGAAGCTGCTCTGACTAGAGGACTGACTCCACCAGTTCCTGATATTCACACAACAGCAGGGGATGGAAATGTTTTTTTCTCCAAAGTTGGTTGATAGAACTGATCTGAAATTTGGTTTATAGAAGCCAAAATGAAGCAAAATGACAGTATTTCTAGTGTGACACTGAAATAAGAAAGAGGGGTACACACCAAAAGATAATCAGGCTGATTATCGGCCCAAATCCCCCCTCCCGATCAAAGTCAGTTTTTGGTTCTACAGATGATCTTGTCAGATTCTCCTGTGGTGTGAGGTGTGTTCAGAGTGATTTTATCCCTGATCTGCTCTAAAGACGATGGTAGCCGCCTCGATAAACATTGAAAATGTTTAATATCTCTGATCAGAAATCCTGTTGTGTGGGGGGAGCACGCACTCTGTGGATTGTCATGTGGAACGGAACGATAGCCAATCAGGAAGCAAGTTGACTGAAGACAGAAGCACAACAAACAAGAGACATCGTCATCCACCATGTTTGTTTACTCTAAAGTCTTGTTTGACTGTGTGAGATTTGGAGCTCTGAGAGTCCAGGTTGTTGGTGGTGAATCTGTTAGTGTGTGGTGTGCTGTGTTGGTCTTCTCTCTGCACACCACACACTTTAAGAACAAAACTGACATTATTTGTCGTCATGTGTGTGGTCTCTTACATTTTCTACATTGGATAAGATTTTAAAAATCAGTTAGTGTGAGCCAGGCTGAAGAGAGCAAGGGAGAGAGAGGGAGAGGAAGAGAGAAAGAGACACAGAGAGCTGATGTTTACATTTTTTCTTAATTTCTTCATTTTCTTTGAACTGTACATTCATGAACTATGTAAATACATTTTTGTGACAAATCAAACTATTCAGACTTCAGATCAGTTACTGAAAATAAAAAGTTTAATGTCAGCACTCTGTGTTGGACAGTTGATGTAAAGCTGTTTGTGAATTACCTGGAGGCCTCTGTCCTGGTCTCAAAGAACTTCTTCGTTGTACGAAGACACTCTGAGATGTCTCTGCGATCATGGACGACATGTTAGCAATCGTGGATGATGTCATGGACAATGGGGTGACACCTGGAGGAAATCACAGAGAAACATACAAAGGAAAATGATCAATACACTACTACCTATTCCTCCATCAACAGTTTAACCATGAAAACACAGATAAATACTCAAAATTACAGCTGAACCACAACATTTTCCAAAAATTAGTGTTAGTGTTAACTGTCACATGACAAGAAAAAGTGTCACATTTTGAAGAATCAATAACAATAAATATTTGGGAAAAATTAACTAAAATATAGAAATCTTAAATTTCTATATTAATTGTCTGTCAACTAATTGCTGGAGGAATCATGTATATTACTGTGAACTGCATAATAAAAACTTTCACTTAAGTTATTAAAAGCTTGGTTTTAACTTGTGGTATTTTTAATTATACTTCAATCCACAGGCAGAAAATGAACTCACAACTATTCTTCTGAGTTTTTAAAAATGATTATATCTAGCACTATTTTCTGACAATTTATAGACACAATTGATCAGATATTATTGTTCCATACTAAACTCATTAAATACCAAGGATTTAAACAATAACACTGTAACGAAATTCAGCTCATCAACAATTTTTTTTCAGGCCGGGTAAATCTTTAGGACACATACCTGTTTGGTTTGTAAGGTGAGAGCCGGTGTCTCTGTCCATGCTGTGGCAGCTGAACGAGTAAACCTGGAAAACACAAGTCCAACACTTGAAAAACAAATAACCTAACTAGTAAAGAACAGTTCACCTCCAAAACTTGAACAGTGTAGACATACAACATACAACTCTGAAAACTAAACTAAACTAGAATATGACTTTATTGATCTCAGAAAGAAAAGCAATTTTTAAAATAGTTTTATAATAACTTCTAACCGTAATCTCAGCTCATATATTGTGACCTACTCTTGAGGCTTAAAACTTGTGGAGGAGCACAGAGTTAAAGTCTAGTTGTCAAGCTTGTATTTAACACAAAACTGAGTTCAATAAAGTCTCAAGTCACTAACTAATTTCTAATCAATAATATACACAATAGGGGATCAGTTGATGGCTATGGACGGATTACTACCACAAAGCTACAAAGACACACAAAACGACAGAGGGGGGAAAATCTGAGTCGCAAAACGATCAGAATGAGACGCTTAACTGCAAACTGAAGCACAAAATGGCCACAAAGAAACGTTAGCTGACCTGGAATAGACACAAAACCACAAAGACGCAATACAATGTAAAACTACCACAAAGAAGCTGACGATAAGTAGATGTTAAACAGCCAGCTAGAGACGCAAAACGATGCAATACATAATAAACCACCATAAGCTGAGTTAAAATGACCAGGATGAAACACAAAATGACAGAGACACAAAATGTCGGCAAAGTGAAAACAAACAGAGATTTACACAATCACTAAAAGCCTATTGTGTTATCATGTTAGGTGCCCACAATTCTTGTCAGGGACGCCTCAGTCACAGAGGCACAAATACACTCTTACTCACGCGATATAAACGACTGAAAATGCAATTTAAAAATATCATTACAAAGTAATGCTAATGCTAACGCTCGCCGCTAACGTTAATACTAACGCTAGCCACTAACTGTTTGCCTTACCTCCGCGCCGTAAGTGTGCTCAGAATCCAGTCTCACTCGTGTTCGACAAAAAAAAAATCAGCTCCAGAGTTTGTTTTAGCATCCAGACCTCTCTGGTAACCACGTTTTCTCAAAGTACTAGCAAACAGAGGCAACCATTCAAACTTGGGTTGAATCTGTTCTTTCCGCCTCTCTGCGCTCCTCCCTGAAGTTCATGGCCAATGAGGAGACACGTTGCGACCGATGACGACCTACGTCAGCTAACATTGGTAGGAAAACGCTGATTGGTCGGCCCACTCTGGCCCGCCTCTAACTGCCTCTGATTGGTCTTAAAATACATCCACGGAGAGAAGCCATAGATGTATTGTAAGAGCTGGCGTACAGCCACGCGCCAGACTCATCATCAGAGCACAAAATCTGAAGGTGAAACACTTTTATTTGTGTTTTCTGATGAACTAGACATCAACCACATGTAATTTGTAATAACCAAGCAAATTAGCATGCTCCTGTAATATATGTATACTGTAGTTAGTTACAGCAGCTTTATTGCCCCTGATAGTTGGTTTAAGGGTCTCTAATATATTGTTTTAGTCGATTTATTTAACTGTTATTAACTGTTATTTAACAGTCTTCCACTGCTGCTTGTGGGCGACGGAGGAGGAGATGATCAGCATCCCCGGGAACATCAGGTGGAGGTACTACAGGTCCCGCTTAATATTTAACAACAGTGGATAAACTGAGAGTGCACACAGCTAGATATGAGCGGTCTCCTCTGGGTGTCTTATACCAGTAACTCCCATCGCAAGAAAACATCTTTTAAAAGACAAATAATAATAAGACAATATTGTTTATTTACCAGACACATTGATCATGTAAAAAGAAGTGAAGTAAATTGAATGAAATACATATAGTCACAGTGTTGATACTAAACAAAGTGAACATAAATAAGAGCTCCATCAATGATATAGTACTGTATCTGTTTACATAATGCAATGTAATAAACTAATCAGAGCATTCAGATCTGATCATGTCATGGCGTTTTAACACAGAAATCACTCGTACAACAGCTCAGCTCGGTCGCTCGACAGTCTGCAACCCCTCAGAGCTAAAAATCAAAGTTCAACCATCCCTTTAAAATCTGCTTTTAAACAGGAATTCAACACAAACATCCCTTCTTCTACCGAATATCAATCACATACATTCTTGCTTCTCGGTGACAGCAAACGCAAAGCAATCAGATACAAAGTGTCTTCAAATACCTTCCACAAAAGAAATTCCACAAAAAACTGGTCTTGGTTTAGTACTTCTCATTGAAAATTGAACATTTCTTGGAGATTTCCTTCCAACAAATATTCATTAATTACACTTCTTTAGTTCACAGAAACAATACTGCCACACACTTTACAGCATCGTCCGATTGACATGCGTCAGTTACCCATCCTTTCCTCATCTGAGTACAGAGAAAATGAGCAGGGATAGAGGATTAATCTAGGGCTGAAACGATTGGTTGATTAAGCTTTTAGCAACAATTCTAATGATCAATTATTTGTTTGGCATTTTTCAAGAAAAAGTGAACAAAATTTGCTAGTTCCAGCTTTTCAAATGTGAGTATTCGTTGATTTTCTCATAATAAAGTGAATATTTTGGGGGTTTGGACTGTTGGTTAGACAACATAAACTTTTCACCATTTTCACGCAAACACTCATTTAATCATGAAAATCATCCTCAGATGAATCAATAATGAAAGAGCATTGTTACTCACAGTCCTTCATCTTCTATTGTTTAGTGCCTAATATCAGTCTTGAGCTTTAAACTGCTCCACAAAAATAATCATACAATCTCAGCATTCTTAAAATTATTTTCCATGCTTTTTGGAGTTAACTTTTTAGGGGATTAACGAAGAATTGTGACTGTGTCTTCTTATAAATGATCTCAGTCAGAGTCTGACATGATGCTGTTGACGCACTAGAATTTCTACACAAGTATATTTCACAAACACTAACTCTGTCTTGCATAAAACACAATCACTAAGACAAACTCTCGCTATTTGCTAAAGTCATTTAAATACTAAGAATTTGCTTCACTTTCTTTCATTTTTCTTTGAGCGGATTCTGTCCCCCTCGAGCAATCTCTGTGACCAAAACAACTCTCTGCCATAATGATCCCACCAAAGACGGCTGCAGTGGAATCGCCCCCCCCCCCCGGCTTTGGGCTGACCGTACGAAAAACTGTCACAGCAACAGATGCGAGGAAAAGGAGGAGAGGATGAGTTAAATATGAGAAGGCAGAAGACGGCAGGAAGAGAGAGGACTCTGAGGAAGATCAGCTCTGATGTGATTTGCAGGAGGAGGTGCTAAAGCTCACAGGCAGAATAATTAACACTGGCCGCACTTATGCTTGAAAAAAGTTAAAAAACAAAACCTTGCTGATGTTGGTCATCGTCACTCATCAGCTAAGAGGTTTACAGTACATCTACACTTAATAAAATTATGTACAATTCAACCATGGCTTTGCTTTTTTTTTTTTCCCCACACGGTCTAGTTCAGTGGTTCCCAACCTCTACCCCCCAAAACACAGCAATGTCTACTTGTCATAGTTTTTATTTTCTAATCATTTCTGGAGGAGAAGTCATAGTATTCCATTAAAATAAGCACAAATTTGATTGTAATACAGCAGAATTTTCTGTTAAAAGCATTACTTTTGAGAAATAAACTTCTTTCTTGCTGAGAGTTAGATGATAAATTGATACCACTCTCACTAAGCTACAGCCAGTTAGCGTAGCTTAGCATAAAGACTGGAAACAGGTGGAAACAGCTAGCCTGTGTAAAGGTAAACTGCATGTGTCAGCAGCTCTAAATCTAAATCTGTGTTTAATTGGTGCAAATACTGAAATGTAAAAACAACAGGAAGGAGAGAGTTCCAGTTCTAAATCCACAAACTGTCATTATGTGTCAGGTTGTATGAGCATAAAACAAACTAAATATAATGTGTTGATTAATGAGTTTCAGAGTTGCTGTCAGGCTGGTGTTTTACCTTTGGACAGAGCCAGGCTAGCAGTTTCCCTCTGTTTCTGGTCTTTATGCTACGCTAACCATCTCACATGAATCTCGTCATGAAAGCAAATAAAGAGTATTTCACAAAATGTCTAACTATTCCTTTTATCATCTCTAGATTTATCTTGTGACCCCACTGGTTGGGAACCACTGGACTAATTTGTGTATTAACGTTGCCATTTCTCATTTAACAATCAGAACAGATCTGACGGGCTTGTCTGTTGTTTGACCTCAGTTGCATTTCATAGTGCAACTGTTATGATAAGGCACTGTCACTATGAGTGTCTAGGATCATCAGAAGTCAGGCCTTTTCTCACTCACACTGTCTGGGACTAAACATCTCCTGGATACAAGACTAACTGTGCGTAACGCAGTTTCATCTGTGTAAGAGCGTCAACGTCAAACTATATCCTCGGTTATATAAAAATGGAAGGACAGACGGTCTGGATCAGATCACTTTAAAAATTAAAAAAGAGATGTACGTAAGTAACAACAGTACTGAATGCAGCAATATCAGAATAAAAGGTAGATACTGACTTGCCTGGAAGGAGCCTTTAGGGATATCTCAGCTAAGGATTTGCATGTCCTCCCCCTGCCTGGACATCATACTCACAGAGTTACAGGTGAAACCCTTTTATCCACACTCAAAAACAAAAATGTTTGTCTAGCCTTCGCATGGTTTGCATAGGGCATGTAATGTGCACACAACAAAAGGTATGAAGTTTTATACATGTCCAGAAGTAATATTGTCTTTGCCAGACAGTTGCAAGGAGTATATTTGAACTGGCCTCTCACAATAAATGTCATTAAGCAACTTTAAATAAAGAAAAGAAGTAGTACTGACAATCAGAGCAACCCACAGGCGAACTGCAGGGAAAGTCATATGCTTGAAGAATTTTTTTCCTGCAGTTGTCCCAGCAGCTTCTCCCCCTGCGTGTCTTTTCCATGCAGTGTTCAGGAGTCAGAGGAAGCTGCTGACTTTCCATTAAATCACTCCCCCTCCTGCAGGAGTAAGTGTCAGTCAAACACCTCTGCAGCTACTGGTGAGGAGGAGGAGGAGGAGGAGGAAGAGGGAAGAGGGAAGAGGAGGAGCTGCAGCAGAAACTCTGCTCTCCTGGTTGAATGTAGGGCAAGAGTCAGAGAATAACTGAGTCACCCGCACAGTAATCAGACATTGATTATTAATGTTCCAGTTCCTGACCAGGCAGGATGCTGAGGGGGGGGAGAGGGAGGTGTGGGTGGATGGGGGGGTGGAGTGGCTACGATTAGAGCCGCCCCCTCATACAGCTAATGGGTCTTGTCCTTGCCGATGGATGTCTCTGCATCAGTCTCGGGTGAGGCCAGGGGCGGGACCTTGGGAGCAGGGGGATGGTGCTCCTCTTTGGGGGAGGGGCTCTTCTCTGCTGAGGCAGCAATGCTCGGCTTGGCGTCGTCAGGTGTGTGCTCGTTGGGGATGAGCGGGGCTGTGGTTTTCTGTAGGCAGAAGACAGCATGCTGAAAAGATGCAGACGCAGTAAGAGCCACCGGTGACAAACTGAACTGCAGCAGAGGCTTTTAAACCAAAAACATGTAGAAAACAAGCAGATTATTTGTGACTAGACTGGTTACAAACGCCACTGAGTCACTGCCAACAGCTCAGGTGTTTTCAGAGATTCAAATGTTACAGAAGTGAAACAAGAAGTCAAATCTGACTGATTATCAGACTAAATTTAGGAAAGTCTGATGGAAAGTCTTTTCAAGTCACTTTTTGGGTTCCTACTACAACAGGTTTACATGCTTTAATGTTCAAAAAACCATTATCTTTCTCATACTCTACATTTCTACTGACAAACAAAATCATACACTTCTTCTTTTTCTCAGATTATTCTTTTCTACCACCACTATAAATAGCTTCACAAGATATTGATTTCATCAGCCAGTTTCTGATGCTCTTGATGCTCTGTAGTGTACATGATTTGAAAAACAGTAAAATAAACTAGCTGAGAATAGATTTTCTCAGTTAGACCCCAGAATTAAAATGACTTATATGAAGGTAGTACAAAGCATGCTAAAAGGCTGGGAGTAGAAACGACTTTGTTACCACCCCTGGATAAATCCTGGAAATCTATATGATTAAAGTTAAAATACCTGCTATGTAGTTCTTAATAATACGATAGTGATGCAGTGCCTATGTGGCAGTGAAACATTTTAATGTCAAAGAATAGAGGAGTGAGACTCCAGATTCATGTTTTAAATTAGTCAGCTGGGAGCTTTGGCTTCAACACAGCATTAAAACAGCATTAATATGAAAAAGTGGGCCCGGCACAAATGGCTGATGATGATGTTGTTAAGGTTTCCAAGCAAAACAGTTTAAATTAGTTAAACAATTATAAATAATTATACCTTACTGTACAACTACTGTAAGTACAAAAGGCACAAAATTGCTCCACATCCATGTGTCACAAGATGGATCGTGTTACTCTGATAAGAGAAGTGTTTTCCACTTAGAGCTCCTCCTTTCTTCTCTTCAGCGCCGTCTGTAATTGGTTTACACTTTATGGTAAGTTTTATGTCTGCTCTGTATTCACTCGTCTGTGCTTTGCAGCCTTGATCCACTTTAGAGCCAGATCCAAAATGTGTGAAGGGGGAGGGTACAGTGTCTGTGTGTGTGTGTGTGTGTGTGTGTGTGTGTGTGTGTGTGTGTGTGTGTGTGTGTGTGTGTTGTGCTCACCGTGGTTTGTGGTACTGGGTTGCTCTGGCTGCTGGAGGAGGAGGAGGAGGAGGGTGCAGCAGACGCCGCAGAAACAGGCGAATCCTCCTGCATCAGTCCTCTTCTGTCCAAGACGCTGGACAGTGAGACAAGGCAATCAGTCACTAACTGCATCCTGCTCGTTATTACTCACCAGAACGAGGCACAGGAGAGGAAGTCTAATCTATCACAGGCACAGATACAGAACTCATTGATAACAGTGGAAAGAGAACGAAAGACATAGAACTTAATATAGATAACATGACGATAAATAAGACAAGGGAGATGTCGGATTCTGATCGAAAACAGGCATCTGAAACTAAATCAATTAACTGAGTCTGTGTGAGACTATGCAGCACGTTTCAACAATATTACCTCGGGTACGTCGGCCCACAGAGCACCTCACAGCAGTTTTTGATGATGTTCTTGTGGCTGTACGGGTTCTGGACTCTGTTCTTTCCAGACCAGGATCCTTTAATCTGAGCAAAAACAAAAAACAAAACATACACAACACCCATCACTGGAGCAGCAAAACTTTCTCAAACCATCAGCCAGCATCTGAAACACGTCCTGACTATTTTACGAGCCTCGCTCAGCTCTCTTTCAAAAAGATTTTCCCTGTGCTTATACCTTATTCAAAAGCATAGCTCCATTTTTAGATGTTATTCCCACAGGCTCGGCTTTGACCTACTAAAAGGATCTTGTCAGGGTTTTAATGATTCCTGGTTTAATGGGAACTCTGTGTGCTGATGAGTACGTACAATCACGGCTACTACAGATTAAAACCACTTGTAATAACTCATTGAAAAATCTAAAAAATCATGCAAATGGATTCCTACAGCAACAAATAAAGGTCTTCACTGAGCTGTATCTACACTCTCAGTCATATACCATATCTGGCAGCTGACAGGAGGCTTGTTAGAGGTTTTCTTTTTTTGCTTCCATTTAAGCAGATTTAATGGTAGAAACATCTCTGATTCCACACTGACGGCATAATATGTACATATATATGTATTCTGTACTGGCTTGTTTCATATTTGAATGATGTTTACAGTGAGTGAAATATCCTAACTCAAGACTTTGTGCTTTTTGTGGCTGCAGAGTTACATCAAATGGAAATATTCCACACGTCTTGTGCATCATTAACTCAAAATTCAGCCTGACATATTTGGCATTTTTGGAAACTTTGGCGTAGGAGAGAAAGTCCAACGCCAACATTTCAAAATCCTATTTTTGTCCTCCTCATTTTTATTGTTTAATGTTGTTTTTCTTGTTTCATCTTATTGAAGTCTTATTTCATCATAGTTTAAGAAGTTCTAAATTCAAGTGTAACTGCAACTAAAAATACGGGTTATGTGATATTTTTATTCATCCTGAAAACATGTAGAAAATGAGAAAGTAGACTAATTTACATATAATTGATATAATGACCTCTATTTATTTTCATAGCATGAGTTTGTACTGACTGACCCTCCTGCAAGTCAGAGAAACAAGCTTTATTTTAGGTACTACAGATGTAGGTCAGTGCTGCATGCCTACGTGTATCTGTGTTTGTGTGTGTGTGTGTGTGTGTGTGTGTGTGTGTGTGCGTGTGTGTGTGTGTGTGTGTGTGTGTGTGTGTGTGTGTTAGCATGTGTGTGTGGGGGGGCAGACGCAGCCGACAGACCATGTATCATCCTATGGGAGACCAGAGCAGCTACAACACTCAAGGTGCCTTCTCTTGTTCGCCCTTATTCCACCGTTTCTGTCCTCCTCTTTCCTCCATCCCTTCCTCCCTCCCTCCCTTTCTCTCTCACCCACTCTCACCCACTCCTCCCTTCCCTCTCTACCACAGCAGGATTTCTGGCAGCGTGCCCAGCCCCTGCAGGTATCGATGCATCTATTATTAGGCCAATCACAGATATTGAAACAGCCGGGCTGACAGCCACTGTTTCAACTCCTGAAGCAACATTACACTGTAGGTGCACATTGCTGAGCTTCATTACAGATTAAATGGGGGAAGAAAAAAAAACGAGGCCAACCATCCCACAGGAAAGAAGAAGGGGAATTATAAATTAATCATTACAACAAAGTATGAGTGCACTCTCTTGCTTTCAGCCATCTAGAATCTCCCACCATCTCCAACACTGCTGCCGCTCTCTGCTTCTCGTCAGAGCCTCTGCAGTCAGATCTGGGCTAACAAAGCCTCAGATAAAGTATACACACTGTTAATGCTTCTGTACACACACACACATAACTTAAATTGCTCCCTCTGTGGATTCATCCACCTGCATCACCCTCTGCTCATAATCTGCTTTACATCAGCCTGATGTGTGTGTGGTGACTAAATAATGACTCAATGGTAATGCGCTCAACCAGTCAATACCCTTTTTTCCTCATTTAGCATCTGAAGCTTCTTCTAAATGTAGCCGACAAACTGAGATTCAGGAACCAGCTTGTCTGTTTTGTTCTTATTTCAGCTCACTTCTATCAGTGGTTTTATTAAGAATAGCAGCTATTCATGCATATTTTTAGATGATTGGTCTGTGTTGGCCTGCTGGTGAGCAGAGGAGGAGTCCAAGTGCTGCTTTTAGCGTTCAAAGCATTTACCAGCCCATTTGTCATATGGCTCAGACTCTAAGCAAAATAAAACTGCTCCTGCTGAATTGGCCACATTTCCCTTGTAAAGAGATTTTTGGTCTCTGTGTGGCTGAAGTGGATAAAAATAGGGTGAATTAATTTCTAAGATACAGGCAGAAAGATTGGCCAAAACCCTCCATGTGGTTCATTCTGCTTCATGCAAAGTCTGATTTAAAAGAGAAGAAATCAAAATAAATGTGACATGCACTATGCCTTTGTTTCAGCGGTTATAAATAGACTTTCTGACTTCTACTAAGATCTTGTTTTTCACAGTCTCTGTTTTCTTTTTATGTGAGTCCATGCAACACTTTCTGTATTTGCTTTACTTTAGTTTACAGTATAATAGCCTTGTTTAACAAGCTACAGTTTACCAGCCCTCTGTCCTTCAGCGCTGAAGGAGGCAGTGCTGTTGTCAAGGAAACAGCTCTGTAGTCTCAGAAATTGTGGTGTTTACACCGCAGCAATGTATGTTTATCTTTCCAGCCACGTGAACCCAGGCTGCCTGATGACAATATTTACAGACTTATCCTTACAACTATACCTTGTCTTCATTATGTGCTGAACTTTGACATTTACATTAATCTAAATTTAATGTTAAAAGAACTTAAACACATGTCCAACCCTTCATTTGAATTCTTACATGAAGGCTGGAAAAATATCTGCACTAAGGAGGAGTTTCTTCATTTTTATATCTCTGCGAATGACCACTGTGGTTAGATTTTGCTCTAACATGATTTTTATGGTACGTGTACATCTGCTCTTTTAAGCATAATAAAACACAAACATTTCCCTCTTCAGTTTAGATAGATTGGGTAGGTGAAAATAATGGTATAAACTCAGGTGGGCACCGATCAGCAGTGTCCAAAGTGCCTGAATATTTGGGTCTTAGTCCTCGCCTATTTACACTAGGCAAATAGCAGAGCTATCAAATATCAAAAAGGCAAAGTGCCAGTGCAACCAAGAAACATTTCAGTGCTTCTAGTTAGATGTTTAAAAAGGTGTAAATGCACGTGTCTCTCTTTATAGATAGCAGTTAGCTACCTAGCAACACTGTTACTGCTGTAAATAAACTGATCGAGTGCAAAAGTTATTCTTTTTATTGGGTTAAATTGCATCTGGACAAATGTAGCCCATAAACCTGCAGTTTAACAGAACATCATTTTGAAATTTCAGCCCCAGGAATAAAGTGTCAGAGAAAACTAGAGACTCCTGTTAGTCCACGTGTTCACAAGTCATGGTTCACTTGCATAAAGACAGTATGAAACCTAAACAAACTAGATGTAAAGTGCAGCACTGTCCCTCACAGAACCTGAGACTGCAAATGTGACAACAGCACCATTTATCTGTAGTCATGTTTAAATGAACATGAAGTAAAAATTCACTTACGTCCTCATTAGTGGTCTGGTTGAGGGAGATCAGGTAGGTGTGGAAGCCGGTAAGTCCCACCACTGACCACAGGGTGAAGAAACACACCAGCACCTCCAGCACAGTGAACTCGAGTTAAGAGAACAGCAACAGATGTTTTCTGCCTGACATGCAGTCACTGATTAAACAGTGGACAGCAGGTGATGCCAAAATCGAAGTTATGCAACAAGATTAAAGCCAGTGATGGTCAGTGGAGGAACCAAAGCCTAATGAAGAGTGTAGTGTCAAAGGTGACAAAAAAGAAATAATGAGGTGGAATTTACTTAAATTGCATCAATTTAATCTATTACTTTAAATCATTTGCTAAACCTACCGTTACTGCTACTACATCTGTCAAACTTTACGTTCTAATCGCTAATTAAGCTAACATTAGCTTTATGCCTCTGGTTTCAAGCTGACATTTTAGATATGCGCTTGATGGCTACATACATAATATCATATTAGAAAACCGAGGCTAAAGCCACGTGGATGTAACACTTGGTTACTTCTGTAGCTATGTTCTACTTAGCTGGACAGTGGAACACTTCTTTACAAATCCTGCGTTTGTGTTTCTGGTTTTGGAAAGGCTAAAAAAGAGAAAAAGGCACCACTTCATCGTGTCAAAATCTAAGCTCCCTGACAGGCCTGCTGTGGCTAGTTACAGCTGCTAAGCTAACAATGGGCAGTTGCTGTTCAGGTAAGTTTAGGGTTTAGTGAGAGGTCAGTTGGCTGAGAGGTATTCTAGGAAATCTGACAAAAATAGCAAAGGATATGTTCCAGGAGTTTCTTTCAAAGTGTTCAAAAAGCCATTATCCACTGAACCTGTGAGCAGACAGAGAGAAGTTAGAAAAGATTAATATAGATTTTCAAAAATTCCCACAGCTTCCTTACTCATTTTATTCTTCTGAAAAGGAACAGCTCTTACGCATTACACAGTATTAAGATAACAACCCTGGAGCTAATTATCCTGACTAGAGACACTCCTGTTTCCACATGTCCCTGTCTTGTTGCCGTCTGCTTTGGGTAGAACAAGGAAGCAGGAGGATAAGTATGAAAGAGGAATCATGTCAAGCTGTCAGTTGCTATTGCATGTCATGTCACGCTTCAAGAGAAGCCTGCTCTGAATTAGGTCATACTTTCAGAACATGTGCACGCATTTGCATTAACATTTGCAACACTGGAAGCTTCTGGAGACCTTGTGTCACATGGTCATCCTTCCTGTTTTGCCACATTTTTGCAGCTTTACATGTATCTTTCTAAGATGCACCTGTCTATTCCTTTTGATACTTACGCATGACCACATGGACGATGTCAAAAGTGAAGATGTAAATGGTGAGCAGGGAGAGGGACAAGGTGAACAGGTAGAAGTATCGGTAGTTCCTCTTGCCCACACAGTTGCCCACCCATGGACAGTGGTGATCAAAACGGTCTGAAAAAAGAAAAAAGGGACACCGTATTAGTATGTGACATGCACCAGAGGCTGAACACAAACTTTATTGGAAAACAGACGCTTTTGAAAATCAAACGAGCGTTAAAAATACACCAGTATCAGCTGCAGTCTCATAGTCGAAGACAGCTTTGTGCATCAGCTTTTGTAAACCTGCAGTCTAAATATAGGGATCACTTCCTCTTTGCCTCTCCTTTTCTATCATTTGGAGGAGAGCCAGATGAAAGCAGGGCAGGGTCAAACGGACAGAGGTAAAGATAATGCATTACACTTTTCTCTGCAGCAGACACACCGCTGCACTTCCTGGATGGAGTTTCAAAACAATATACAGTAAACAGAGGAACAAAGATGAGACGAGAAGCAGCTTGTAGATATAAGATCAAAATAAATGGATTATTTTTATATTTACAGAACAAGTACTGCAAGTATTTACACATTTTCTGTTGTTTTGGTTTTATATTCTAACTAAAAATGGCAGAGTTGGTCTGTTGGTAATATCTCAACTTCTATCAGAGGGAATATCATGAAATTTGGCAGAGACATTCATGGTTCCCCAGAGGATGAAACCTAATGACTTTGTGATCCCCTGACTTTTCTGCGAGCGTCACCAGCAGGTTGACATTTGTGGTTTTGAGGCTGACATTTGATGGATTGCCGTGAAATTTGGTAGACCCATTCATGCTCCCCTCAGCATTAACTGTAATAATGTTGATGATTCCTCGACAGGACAGTAGTCCTCTATACCGTTCCAATGCTGTTCACTTAAAGGGGCTATATATGTATGTTTTTGCTATCCCCACACAGCCACTGTTAGCACTGACGTCTGTTTCCTTACCAGTCTAAAAGAAACGTTGTAGTACACAGTCATCATTCCATCTTTCCATTACTTGCCAAGATCCATTTCCAATGGTGGAACCCTCTTGTTTTGCTTTTATTTCTCTCACTTCCCTTCTCCTACTAAAGTTAGCACACTAACCAGCTAGCCTCGATCCATCCCCTCTTGTAATACCACTTAGAAATAGCAATACTGAGTCACAGTAGAACCCAGTCTGCTCTCAGTCCAACATGAGAAGTAGTGCTGTCCAGAGGGCATATTCTAACCTCTTGTCTTGTAAATGCAATGATGGCTGAAGCTCTTGATAAGTAAACATCTGTTAATGCTACTGTTATGTAGCAATAGCAAAAAACTAAATATAGCTCCTTTAATGTGGATGTCGACAGCCTCAAATTAGAGCTGAAAGGCAGCGCTTTTTTTGGCTGATATTCAAACTGATTTGCAATTTAGTGTATTTCAATCCCTGAACAAAAATCTGAGATGTGTGCAGTGACTCAAATGTCTGGATCCAGACTAACACATTACCCCCATACTGTTTTATTTCAATAAGCCCCATAGCTATTGTTGGACTACAAAGCTAACACAACAAGTTCAAACACAGGCTGCACTATCTGACATCCCATGATATATTAACCACCAGACTATGCCAAGTTGAGAAGGAAAAGATATCACTGCAGTAAAAGAGGGAGTGAGGCATGCTGCTGTGTCATGCTTGGACTGTGAAACTAAACATAAATGATTAGTGAAACTAGCCACATTCCACAAGCTTATAACAAAATGATCCATAATACATCTACAGACATAAAGACTGTAGAGATTGATTTTATCTGATAGCACTCTGCTTTATGAATATAAAGAAAGGACTATAGGATTAAAACTCCAGGGATAAACCAGTGGAAAATAAATTGGTAAGTCATCACTCACGGAACAATCCTCCCTGGTGTCAGGGAGCTCGGGTCTGCTAGTAGCATCCCATATTCCAGGGATGCCTTTCCTCATGTGGCAGTCCCCACCGGGACTGGTTTGCTAACAGGGAAGGGGGACAGGCACCCCAGGCTGGGGCTGGCTTCATCAACAGCACACCACTCAGCCTCAGAATGAGATCAAACACCCATACCTGCCTCTTCTGTTAGCACGCCCACAACCCATAACAGCAAACAGCTATCCAGACACATTTAAAAACATACTGTATTAACAGATATAAGTGTGGGATGGAAGTTGTTAAACTAAGTGCTTTGTTTAAGCTGCTGCAGTGCATATTCTCCACATGTCACATGACATGTTTTAGCATTCAAATGATGGATATCTTGCTATTTTGGTAGATATGTTGGGCAGAATGTCAAAAATGAAGCCAAAAAAGGAAGATATGAGACTGAAAATAGGTTATCTATCAGTGGAGGGTTTGGGAGGCTACATGCCAAACAAGGTCAAAGTAAACATGAAACCTATGAGCTAATGTGTTTGCATGTGTAAACAGGTCCTAAATACGCCTGAGCTTAAAAGACTTGGCGACGACGTACGATGAAGTGATTGAAAAGAACAGTTTGCAATTTTGTGAAATAAGCTCATTTGCCTTTTTACTTATTGATATCACTCTCACATCTGTCTCTCTGTCAGCAGAAGATGCATTTCAGTCTATATGTATAGTACATACTGTGCTTTATTTCAAAATCCAACTAACTCCCTTGAAATAAATAAATTAAAAGCTCTGGTACTTGGACCTAATAGCTCTGTTTGTGTATGCGTGAAGTAAAGTAGTGTGAAGTTAACTGGCTTTATCAAATAAAAATGCAAAAAACTGATCGATTCATTGAGTCATTTATCAAAAACTCCAAATGGTCTCTAATTCTCCTCAAATGTTTGGATTTGCTGCTTTTTTTGTTTGTTTGTTTGTTTTATTCACAAACAAAGCCTCAGAGATGGATGACTGATAACACAAAGCAAAAAGGAAGGGACACGTCAAATAAAATTGTGAATATTAAACATTTAAAATTTTTTGCTTAATGTACATTTGCCATCCTGAAGACTGCCAAGCTTGAAACACATTGTAATCCAGACTACCTGCCAATACAAACTTTTCTATGTTCTTCACGCCATCAAGCCCTGTATATTTACCATATTTAAATGCCTTCACTCTTCTGTATCATTCTCTCTCTGTATTTTCTTTGCTTCATGAAATTGTAAATCAAATAGCTTTGGGTTTTATACGGTCAGCTTCTGGGAACTTTTGGGCATTTTTTAATGATTTCCAATTAAAAGATGAAACTCTCATGTAGGAGCTGCATGTTCTCTGCCAGGGTCATCACGGCTGAAGCAAGTTAAACCACTGAGCTATTGTCATCCAGCGAGCAGAATGAGTCACAGCCATGATGAGAGAAGAGCTGGCTGCCAGCTAACCCATTCTCAGAGGACCCAGTCCCTCAGCCTCGCTTTTACAGTCCTCCTCTGTCATGAGCAGAGACCAGTCTCCACCCATGCCTCTTGTCTGGAGAGAGAGAGAGCACGAGTGATGGCTGAAGGACACCATGAATCTTTAACAGAGTCAAAGAGTGAACACTGAACAGGCTACCACACAGGCAGACAGAGGGGGAGCGAGGGAGGGAGGGTGAGGATGCAGGGTGGGCTGTTGCAGAAATGTTACAGAATGACTTATTATCCAGGGCATGAAAAATACAAAAACGCTTTGCTGATGAGGACAACAAGACTGTTATTTTTGTTTGCAGAGGCGTTGTTGTCATTAGTATAAAGTGTGTAGTTTGTTTTGTATAATGAGACACACAGAGTGCTTGTAATGAATGTGTGTTAGCCCGAGCTCCACATCCACGGATGAGCACACCCAACCTTTAACAACATAAAGCGTAACAAACATGAATAAACCAACAGGACTGAGGCCGTCTGCTCACTGCTTAACTAGTCTATACACTGAAGTATTTATGCTTCCAAAATACTTTCACTTGAGCTGCTTTCACCTCGTTTGCTGAACACATCTCTGGAAGTTGTTTCATACAGACAAAGAGATGTATACAACAGTCTGGATCATGGTGATGAAACAGCACAGGAACCATTTGTTCTGTTGTTGACTTAACATTTGAATGGATGTAGATAAGGGATTTGTACCTGCCCGGTGGCATTATCAGTGCTGACTGTGAATAATAGCTACACACACTTCAAGGACAGGTGCTAGGCCGTCAGATTAGACCACACGTTTCTTCCAACCTTCATAAACCTGCACTGAATCTGAGCATTATCACGGATAAGCTGATAGTGGTGTAACTCTTTACCACAACTATCAGCTATACACCAGCTTTTTTTGGCAGATCCATCTTTACAAATGCTACAGATGCTGCTAACAAGAAGCATTCTTCAGATTCACACAACCTCTCCATATATTTCAAATTCCAGTCAAAATCTCCCACGGTTCGTAAAGATACAAAATATTTCATGCAAATTTACATGGTTGTGTTTATACATGTTTAAAATCTTTTAAAATCTTCCATTTGATTAAATGGTGCAACCATGAGAACTGTCATTTTTTAAGCGGTTGTTTTGGACAACCTAACAAATATAAGTCCAATACTCACTCTTCTTTTAGCTCTGTTTTTGGTCTCTAACAACTAACTAAAGCTCTGTTACACCAAGGGGAGTTGCAGATTCAGGTGTTAATTCTCTGTAGGTTCATCACTGTGAAAATGTCTCAGCGTTTTAACATTGTCATTTGTTACATTAGAATTATAAAAATATTGAATACAGCAGCTTTAAGATATGGAGTCACCAAAGGACTGAAACTATCACAAAACAGATAATTTATGTGATCCTGTCGCTGAAAACAAAGATAAATATTTCTAAACATTTTTCTGTGAACGACTCCTGTAACTCACCGATTTCCATCTCGATGAAAGTGGCTTCCTCTGGGAGGGCCCGCGGCAGCACCCCAGGGTCACTGAAGCTGGTCCTCAGCAACATGGCCATGACGAAGAGGAAGAGCAGGACAGCGAAGACTGGGATGGCTGGAGACAGATGCACAGCCAGGTACGGACACCTGTAGAAGGAAAAACAGGATTATGAATAAAGATAAAGACCCAGTCGGAAAGTGGTTTATGTTTATCTCGGGGGGCGGTTCTTCTTCATTTAGTGATAAGCAGTGAAGCCACAATGTTTGACTGCAGCAGCTCTGTTTGGCTTCATCACAGCGAACAACAAACTGCAAATAAACATTGTGTCCTTGTTTCTTGTTTGCTTATGATTTCATTAGAGTTATTACAGTCACAGTTAGTCTATTGATCAATTAGTTGATTAGACTTTGGCAGAAAATGAAGCAATTACTTTAAAAAGCTATTAATCTTTCAAGTCATGTTTAAAGACAAATCGTCAAACAGTCTCTGGTTCCAGTTTCTCTGGTGTTTTTTCATTGTTTATATAATTGTAAGGTGAATATCTTAGGAGTTTGTACTGTTGGTTGATGTCCTCTAGGATCTGGAGACATGATGGTAGACACAATGACTAATAAGTGGCAGATTAATTGCTGCCCTAAACTTCCTGGTTTAAAATATTTTATATTTTGGCATCACACCTACACATGCTGACTGTAATAACCTGTAACAACAACAACAGAAATGGGAGAGCCCTCTCAGAAAGAGCAGAGAGGACATGGCATGACAACACCACACATATTCTGAACTGGTGTTCTTAGGATAAGGTCATGAACTGTGAGAGCGGCTCTTTCTCTGGACCGTGCAGAAGTCATGGCCATGAATAAACAACACCATGCCACACCGCCCTCACCTTCTGGACGAGCGGAGCAACATTAGCATAACTCAGTTTGCCAGGCCATTGAGATTAGAGCCAGGAGGGCTCCTCCAAAAAGGCCTGCTGCTCGGTGTGATAACAGATGTGAGTCTGCAGAGCAAAGTGCTGCGACACAGCAGAGCACAGCAGCAGAGGAGGCTTCTGCATTCGGTTATTAATAGTTAAACTGCGCGGCCTTGTCTTCCTCCCATGTGGCCAGGATCATATATTCATAATGCAACACTAATGTTGCACTACAGGACTGCAAGGTATTGTGCCATATCCTGTACAAGACTAACTCTTGTACCGCATGTCACGCATAAAGCTGCTCACACAGCCGTCATACACTCTGCTTCATGATGAGGAAGATGGAAACATCAGTTATTTAATGCAGAATCATCAGGCTACAACATATTTACATATTATTCTCATTTTGTTGAAGTGAATTATATGTATTTAGTAGAGACAGAGCTGAGATTATTAAACAAGTAATCAACTTGTGGATCGATGAAAAATAAATCTGCAGCTATTTTGATAGTCGACTGAGTCGTTTTCAAGCAAATATCCCAAACATTAGGGCTCTTATCTATGGTCTAAAGCACATGGAACAAGTGTATTTAGGGTGTATCCACAGTCCACTCTGGATAAAGAGCTCACATCTCCAGGTGCATGGTTCAAAAGAGCTGACAGTGCCATCTCCCATTCTCTTTAAAAGTTAGGTGTGCTTGCACCTTGGCAGATTTCTCTTCTTCTACCGGCTGATCTCTCCTCGCCTGTGCTGCTGCTGCTGCTGCTGGTGGTGTATTTATGTCCACTGGCTTTGGCTCACGCAATTCAGCATCACGCCCTCTCAAGTCCTGTAGTGTGTCCTCATTTATGTCTAAGAGAAATCCACGATGCATGGCAATGTTATGAAAAACACAAAATGCTTTTTATGTTGGTCCTGAACATCCATGGTCCAAATCCAGCCACAGACCTTCTCCTTCCCCATGATTCTTGTCTGCCTTGACTGTTAACTATCGAATAGAGGGCAGAGATGCTGAAAAAAACATCAATATATATATATATATATTCTTTAAATACCTAACATCTCTCAAATGTGAGGATTTTATGTTTTCCTTTGCTCTAAATTATAATAAATTTATATCTTTGGGGATTTTTGTTTGTTGGTTGTTTTTTTAACAAAATGAGACATGAAGACCTCACTTTGGACTCTGGGAAAATTTTCACTTTTTCCTAACATTTTATACACCAACTGATTAATCAAGTATCAAGTATTTATCTACAAAAAATACATGGTGTGTCAGCATGGAATATAATATCCCATCTGAATAGCCATTTATCTGTATCACATATCAGCCAAAACACTGCATATACTGTTACACAGATGAGTATGATCTATAAATTATTTAAATAATTTTAGGTGGTCAGAGCTGCTAATCAGCACTAACGCATGATAATATTTTCATAACTATGTGACTGCTGTTGGTTTACCTGGGATTTGGTTGATCAGACTAGATTTAGCTATTGTTTTATTTCAAATCCAATGTGTCGGAGTACAGAGTCAACACAAGGAAAAGATGTGTATCTATCCAAATACTCATAGACATGATTATAATCTCATAATTAGAACTGAAACAAGAATCAATTGATTTTTGAACTTTCTTTAGAGTAAAAGTGATCTACTTCTACTCATCTACTACAGTGCCAAACCATCCATTTCATCCATTCTCACCGCACACACAGCTGACAGGAAGTTTAAAAAGAAAAGGATGTAGCTCAGTAAACAACTGCCAGTCAGGAAAATATATGAGAGAGCAAAGTCCAACTGTAAGGTTGCTCTACACTATGCAGATGAATCAGGTACGTCAGCATACCTGAGCACCGATGAGACAACAGTGCACACACACAACACCTGCTCAACTGGTATGAGCAGTTTCCCTGCAGTGCCCTTTTTCACACTAACAGAAACAAGGAGCAGAGATCAAATCAATAGAAATTTCCACTGGAGGAGGCCTGTGAAGTATGTTTGTGCCATTTGTTAGTGCTTAGACAGCAGAGGGCAGCCGGTGGATTGGGACTGAGGGGAGGCAGTCTGTCGATGAAGTGTAATTCCCGTAATGACGACTGGTAGGTATTCGAGACACACTCTATCATCGCTTCCCATCAAGGCTCCACGTCCTTCCTGGATGTGACCATTTCCTGTGCTGCTGAAGAGCAGGGTGGTGCTGGCACGGTGATGCTGTGTGTTCATCAGTCACTGCAGAGGCAGCAGGAAAACAGGACTTAATCTAGACCCTGTGTCCATGAGGGGAAAATGTTTTCATCAGCAAGGCGATGAATCAGACCGCCAAACGACACTCACATGACTCTTACACGCTCCCTGTCATCCTTCCTCAACTTTCTGCTTTTTTGTCTGTGGCTCATGAAAAACTAGTTGCAGTAGTGGAAAGTAACAAGTACTGTAGTGAGGTACTTGTTACTGCACTTTACTGTAAGCTACTTTATACTTGTACTCCACGACATTTCAATCTGTTTATCTCATTTGGCAACTGCAGCTGTTGGTTACTTTGAAGATTAAGACTTTAAAACCTGATAATGACCATAAAATATGATGCACTGTTTAAATTAAACCACCTGACAGCACATAAAATGGGCAGAAATAGCTACACCCCAGTCAGTTACAACAGTAAAATGCTGCTTAAGCATTAAAGGAATAGTTCAGTATTTTAGGAAATATGCTTATTCTTTTTCTTGAAAAGAGTTACATGAGAGAAGTGATACCACTCTCATGTCTGTGTGTTAAATGCGCAGCCAGCAGTGGATTAGCCTAGCTTAGCATAAAGACTGGAGACAGCCAGCAGAAACCAAAATGTAAATATTTAAAATATTTACTATATAAATATGAAAGTGGCATCAACCTTCTCATCTAACTCTCATTAAGAGAGCAAAAAACTGTGTTTCTCAAAATGTCGAACTACTCCATCAACACAATAATTATAATAACACTTTATACATAAAACTACATTTACAGATATTATTCATGTAATTTTACTTATTACTCACTTTAAATAAATAAGTAAAATTTTGAATGCAAGGCTTACTTCTTCCATCACTGACTAGTTGGACTTGGGACAGTGAACAACATCCTGCACTCAAAAAACTGTAACAAATCTTGCTAATTGAAATATATCACATTATTTATTTTTTATTTTTTTAAAGAATCCAGAGCAGGTTCATTACGTCTGGGGGATGAAACATTAAATGTACTGTTATCACATTTAGACCATGAATCCAAAACCACATGACAATATATATTTTCATTATACTCCGCCTCTGATAAAATATGTTATATTCTATTTTGGTTTCTTAATGGTCTCCTACACAGCTGTCATAAAACCATTAAAGAGTGGACATTAGAATCCAGAGAGGAGACTGAATATCATCTAATTAATGGCCCTGTTTGCTAAAAAAGCTGCAATCAGCTGGTCATAATACAATTACACAGAATTACATAATAGAGTTCAACTAGCGGCTGCTTATTCTGCATTTAAAGTGTGAAGTTCACTTTGCTGTGTGTATATGTGTGGGTGTGGGTGTATGGGGTAGGCGGGCATTAGATGCATTAGGGTGTGTCTTCTGCAGACTTTGATCCAGAGGATTCCCCCCTCTTAACTCAGGATGACAGGAGCTCAAAGATGAGAAGCTCCTAAAGTCGAGGCATCGCTGAATTAAAATCACTTCAACTTCTCAGCAATAAAACCACTGAACCCAGGATTAATATGTCACCATGTCATTCCTTGGTGACTCATGACATTTCGCCTTTGTTGAACATTTTCAAGCCCTTCCTTTATTAATACTTAACACTCATAAGCTGTGGCAGACCTGCATGAATCACACTACAAATGAATTATGTACTTGCAGTGCAGGCAGATCCACGGCGGGCCTCAGTAAAAGCACTCCGTCACACAAACATCTGTAGACTGTGACTCTGCCTGTTTCTAGGGCACTGCTGAAATAAACAAAAGCTGACAAACTCTGCTTGCCCTCCCTCCTTTTCCACACACACACACACGGACCGAGACTCACTCCATTACCGAACTTGGTAAATATTCAGATTAGAGGGGGATTTCATTCGTCCTTCTGCAGAGAAAAATCTCAGACAACTTTTGGCCTTTTCCACAGATGGAATCACTCTTCTCCAGCGTGCGCCTCTCATGTATCATAACGTATTCAAGTCACAGAGCCAAGCATCTTTCTCAGTCTTTTTTTCTGTGAGAAAAATAAATATGTGGCGAACTTTGAAAAATCCACAAGGTCGTTCAGCAACATTTACTGCTTATCTGAGGGCATTTACAGAATCCTCATATTCTGTTTGGTGCATGATAAAATAGATTTTTTACCCATTTCTTATGCTGTGATTGTATTTCTTCATCCAGGTAGCCAAATGTCCTTGCTCTATTTGTAATAAATACAAATACAAATACAAATAAAATATTAATGCATTACTTTGTATTAAAATATAAAATATTGAAAAGTAACATCGATATACACCAATATACAGAAGGTGATTTGTTTTTTTTTAACAGGGTGGGGTGGCCCAATGGGAGCACCCCGTGCTCCCACACAACAAACCCACACACACACCCATGTACACTTCCCAAAGGATACTGAACTGTGACATTTCTAATTATACAATTTCATTTTATCTAGTTATCTTCCTTTGTCTACTGCCAATATAAAGGATAATGTGTTTTAAAATGTTGATTCACTGTGTACAAATTGAGCCAGGAGATTTCTGGTTACCATATTTGTTTGGCTGAAGGAAAAAAGCAGTTAAGCTATTTTATTTGTTTTTGTTTTGTTTTTTGTTTTTTTTTTCAGCCATATGGTTAAAAGAGTGTTTGAGGACTCTGGAAAAACCTTCACAACAGCAGCAAATTTTATCAAATGAAGGTTTTTCAAAGCTTGCCAGATATTTTTTTTTTCCCTTTTAGAAAATCAAATGTTTAATTCTATGATTTATATGTAATGCTACTATAAGAGGGACACAAAGTAGAGCTAGCTTAGACCTGTCATTGCACTACAGGAACATGTCCTTCAAACCTCTTTGAAATAAGCCAATGTATGACTGTTTTTAAAAGAGGTTACACTAAAGCTTCAGTGGGTACAATCTGCTGTCCGGTTTAAATCAGTCTTCCTTGTTATGCAATATTTAAATACCATATGAAAGAGATGAAACATCAGAGCCCGGGTCATGAACCTTCTCCTGGGATTAAAGCTCAGATTACAGACGTTGCATCATAGAATATTCACTAAGTGAAATGAAGACTAATGGTAAATCTGATGATTTAATTTCAGCAACAGGAAAACAATACTAGTGATTCAGCAGCACTGACTGAAGAGGCATCTATTGCTATACATTTCTTCTAGAAGAGAATCTAAACCAAACAGTTAACAGCAAAGTGCGGAAACAAATAAGATTTCCCTCCCTGTGTGGCACAGGATGTGGGCAGAAAACATCCTCCATAGAAAAGCAGCACTCTCCTCCAGCCAGGGAACCTTCCAGAGAACAAAGCCTGTAGATCACTGTTACTGTAAATGGAGCATGTACTCTGAATAGAGCATAAATCATGTTATTGCTCATTTAGACTGGGCCAGGAGCCGGTTTCCGATTGGCTAGCAGGGAGACAGGGTGGGGTTAGAGATGCTGAGGGAGGCTCGGGGCTCGGTTACAAGATCTCCTCTGACTGCAGCTGGTCTGCAGGCTCTGCCCTGCGTCTCTGCTCCGGACCAGCTGAACACCACCATCATATACAGAGCACAAAAACACAGACAGAAAGGATCAGGCTCATCGCATGCACATATGCCTCGGAGCTCAGTGTCCTGGGGTGGACAGACAGATGACACACTGTCCTCGTTCCAGTTTCTTGTTCCTTCATCCAAGCTCTATAGGTGGCTATCCACATGCACATATGCACGCATGTACACACACATAAACACAAATGTACAAATGGGAGCCAAACCAGTGAACATCCAACTGAGAGGAAGTCTCATGTGGATATGTACATGTCAGGCCAAAACCTTTTATGCATCACCTCTCAAAGCAGATAATATCTAGTGTAATATGAGCGTAAAATCTCATTTAAAAAAAGGATGAGTGGATATTAGATGAGTACACAACCAACAGGGAAACGACACACAGCCCTAAAATTGATTCCGCCTGTAAAAGCAAAAACAGGCCGGGCCCACCTCTTCACTCACTAATTTGTTTAGCTGCTCCTAATGAGTCTTTCCATTTGTGTATTCAGCCGCTCGTTTCCGCAATTTAGCACAAATTAAAGCACAGAGAGGTTTCCTTACGCGGGGTGCCGATGGCTGGTGATAAAAGTGAGATGTCTGCTCGACTGGTGTTGGATACGAGCCAGCTCACGCCAGGACACTGCCCTCTCTGTTCTCCCCATCAATGCCACGGTGCAGCTCACAGCACAATCTCAAGCCCACATGTGAGGAAAGAATCCTCCAAAAAACAAGGAAACTGAGCGCTACAAAGAACGGTGTGTGTGATAACAGAATGATGGACTACAGTGAAATGCGCAAGAATTAGCCTCCATAAAAAGCTTTGCTTCCTAAAATTAGATTATAATGATGCAGTGTCATGCTTTGTTTGTGTATGCAGTAGATTGTGGTACAGTTTTTAATCAACATTAAGCCTTTTACACACTGAGTTTTTTGATAAATTATGGCTATTGTACGCTGTGACAATATTATAAATCATATTAGCTACAGATAATAACAATTAGTCAATTTACTGATTAGGTGATTGACAGAAAATGAATCTGCTACTGTTTTGATGACTGATTATTTCACTTATCTTCAGTATGAGTGAAACATAACATTTACTTATTAAACACAAATAACAACTGAGGTTGACAAGAACATTGCTAGTTTTGAAGGTATCTGGTATAAAGCAAAGCATTGGACAGTAATCATTTTGACCTGATGGCAGCACTAGATGAAAAGGTCAAAGAGTCAACAAAATGTCTACAATTAGCCCTGACTGGGGTGTGAATATGTGCACCAAATTTCGTGGCAATCCATCCAACAATTGTGGAGACGTTTCCCTAAAAAGCCAAAAATGTCGACCTGCTGGTGGCACTAGGAAAAAAGTCAGGGGGTAGCCAAAGTCAGTGGGTACAACGTCTGTATTAAAGTTCACAGCGACTTGTTATGGACCTAAGTGGAGGACTGAGATTACCTTCCACAGAGCCACATCCCCTGTTTTTACTTCACACACATGAGGATCTGCTGTTTGTCACATATGGTGGCAACTGAATATCTTTGGGTTTAAGACAGTTTCTCAGACAAAGCGATCGATTATGAAAATAACTGTGAGCTGACACTAGCTGTGTGTGGACGTATTGTTGCTGCTATTAAACATAGTTGCAAATGGGCAGTTTGTGAATGCATTAAACCTCAGCGCTTTTTTGCAAAAGGCTATTACCCTGTCAGAGGTTTAAATCAGGTATGTATCAACATGCCGTGTAATGGCGAGTTTGAAAATTACCCCCGTGTTGTCTGGGTCCAATCTCAATGTTAATATCCATCCCCCTCATGAGAGATAATTATGTTCCGCTGTAATATGAACATAGCATGCTAACAACCCTCCAGCCATTAGTCACCGCAATGCCTCCTCTGGGCTCTGGGTGTTCAGCGTGAGCAGTATCATCTCTCACTGTCTCTCTGCGCTCTGAGCCGGACAACAGCTCCTTCTGTCCAGACTCGAAGGGAAGCAGGAGGCCATTAAAGTGCAGGGCAGATAGAGATGGGAAGGGCCTGGCACGAGTGAGAGCAGCTACTTCTCGTCTCTGCTACGCTCCAAATCCATTTGGCCTGGTGGCTGCATACACGCCCACAGTCAAGAGAGGTTACTGTGTTACAGTGCAAGATTTGTGCTAAATCATCGTGCCTCATTTGTCGGTTAAAAGCTGGCGAGCAAGGAGAGAAGAGAGGAAAATGGAAAGGACAAAGACAGAAAGCAGAGCTGCTTTAAGATGATTATTCACAGTCATGTTCTTCATTTGAAAAACAATCCTCTGCATAGCCTTGACTGACAGGATTTGGGTTCACATGCTGCATCCGAGCCAGTCGGCAGCGTTTGCAGGGCTAATGAGTCCACTGGGTTGTGTGAGTAGCTGGATTGAGACAGAACTGCTGAGACAACAAAAAAATGGCAGCTTTCCTTTCTTAAACCCGAAGAAAAGCTGGATAGCTGGGGTTATTAAATATTAAACACCACCGTATGTGGTCAATCATAAACCTTTTCTCTGTCAGGAGCTGGATTTTGAGCAACAGAACATAAATCCACAGTGAGTTTGAGAAGTTATTAAAATAGAAATTCTTGGTTGATACAAATGAAGGCCACACAGGGAAGTACAAATGGGAAGAGGAAGGCACTGATCCAAAGAATGTATATCCAATACACCTTTAAAATGACTTAGGAAAACAGACTATTACTCAGCAACTTTTGATGTCTGATTGATCATTTCAGTAGGTTTTTTTTCTGCAAAAGTAACTAATATTTTCTGGTTCAAGCTTCTCAAATGTGCAGGATTTTACAAATTTCTGTCATATATGACAGTAACCTGAGTATATTTGTATTTTGGGGAAGTTGTTTGGATGAAACAAATAATTTCAAGGCAACAGCTTAGACTCTGGGGGATTATATTGATCATTTTTCACTTAAATAAATAAATCAACGGACAGATAAATTGGTAATGAAAATAATCATTAGTTCAGTCAAAATACCATTGAGTATGGTAGGACTGCAAGTCATTTTCATATTGAGTAATATTCAATACTAACCATAAGATAAATGTCCACAAAAAGATCTCAGTCTGAGATCTGAGAACCTTTAAATGTTTTCTTTCTTCCAAAACCCAAAGATATTTGGTTTATGATGACAGAAGAAGATAATAGAAGAAGAGTACACATATTAAAGAGGCGGTCACCAAAACATTCTGACATTATTTCCGTTTAAACCGACTTAATCACTGCATCTATTATCAAAAACTGCTTCCAATTAATTACCTGTCCATCAACTAACCTATTAATTGACTAACTGGTGCAGCTCTAAAGTTGGTTATTGCAGGACAGGGTTGCTAACTTGACCACACTGCCAGTCACTACAGAAATATGTGGACACAGGGAGGAAGCAAAAGCGTTTTAAAGTGACTTATGAACACTTTCTGGTGCAAATCGTAGTTTTGATATAATACATTTATGGCTCATTAGGAGTCAGGGAGAGGAAGCGACTTACTCGAAAGCGAAGAAGAGGGAGCAGGTCCCGATGATGAGGAACAGGGTCAGGTAGAAGACTCCCTTCTGCCGGGCCATCATCACCCGTCCGTCGCAGCAGAAAGTGTTTTTCCCCGGGAGCTTCTCCCATTTTCGCACCTTTCGCGTTATCATCACCGCCGACATGGTGCCCTCCTCTTTTCAGATCAGTCTTCAGACCTTCTTTGGGTTAAATGTCAGGTGTTATACTGTAAAACGATTCAGACAATGAGCAGATGGGGCTGAGGAGGATCTTACGCTCATATATTCTTTACAGATACTGTCCAGTCAGTCCATCGGCAAAAAACACAGACGACTTACTCAGAAATATCAAAGATTTCTGCACAGGGCGACGACTCTGAAGCATTTTCTTCTAGTTAAAAGCGTCGCAGTCACATCATCAGTGTTTTCTAATCCACATTATTTCCAGTTTCCCGTCCTTACTGCAGCATGTCATTCCCACTCTGAGGCTCCCACGCTGCTCAAACAAACAGTCTTAATCCCTTCACCGTCCGCACTCAGTCTCTGGAAATTATTAGAAATTCATCCAAACGCTTGCGGCAGATGTTCCCCACCAGAAGCCAGAGAATCCAGCCGTGGCTGTTGCATTGGTGGAGCGGACCTTGACCGGTTGACATTCATATCATCTCGATAAATCATAAACGATCGTATACAGGCGAGCTGCTCCGCTTTAGACTATGACCGTGCTGCTTGACATGGACATAAAGCCTTCATGTAAAAGAAAAAAAAAACCTTCTACTATAAGAAATAATCGCAGCCTGAGTGGACGCAAACGTAAAGCTGTTTGATGTGTTTTTTTCCCGCAGGATGCCAGTTCTCGGTTTTAGTCAATGGCAGCAGGAAACACGCCTAGATTGAAATGTCTAATCTTAAAGGGGCAGGACAGGTAAAACAAAAAAGGAACAAAGGACACAGATAGAGGTCCTATTCAGATCACATTATTATGCGAAGTTGCTCGCCTGTAGTATTACCCAAGGGAAGAGACCGTGAAGAGGCGTATTAATGAAGTTAATTGGTAATGGACACCAGATGCATTAATCCCTCATGTGCAGGTTATAGGCTCCAGAGAGCAGAGGTGAACACTGCAGAGGTCCTCAGAGAAAAACACTTTTACTGGGATCAACTCTGCGTTATTTTAAAAACATTTTAAGCATAATGTTGTGTTTGTGTTTCATGCTAATTACAGTTTACTGCTGTATTTTCTTGCTTGTCTTTGCATATTCATATCCAGTACTCTGTTACATCTCAGTTCTTTGTTTTGGATATCAGTGTTTTTGTGTTTTGTTTTGTGTATTATGAATATTTTTGCAAGTAAAAACACATGTGCATACAGTATTATAGTCTATTGTTTTATGGCAGATTAAAACCATTGTTAAAACATTATTGCACCTGAATATTAGAACAGTTTTTTTCTTAATCTTAGCAGAAATATTGAAGTGACACTTCTCACTTCATAGAAGTTTTCCTGTGACAGCCACAGAGTGCATCAGGTGAAAACATGACAAAATATTAAAATAAAACACCAGGGGTTCAGATTCTCACACCTGAACAAAAACTATTAGGTGTCATTTTTAATGCATATTGCAGATTATTTTAATGACAGTTACTTCTGTTCTTTGAACAGATGCTAGCTGTGTTCATGGTCAATAAAAAGTGAGATATGTGCAGTTAATTAAAGAAGAAATTTTACAACATATGGACTTCCTTTATAATATTTGCAAATGGAAACCTAAAAAATAACTACACAAATATGGCAAAAGATGTGAGACCGTCTTTCATATTATTAGTTCTTATAACATGACAATATGTAGCATTTGTAACATTCCCAGGTCATGAAAGTCTCGAGTTAAAACTCAACATATAAAACTGACTCAAAGTGGTTTTGATTCTAGTTTGATTTATAATTCTATTAAAAGCGGTTTTGGAGGCGTTAGTGAATATTTCAAAGTTGAGATTGTTTAAAAGACGGTTGTAATTATTTATCTTGTATTGACAATGTCTCTTTTTAAACATTAAATCTCTTGTGTTGTTGTGCCAAATTCTTTGCAGTCACCAAAGAATTTGTATTGATCTCAGCCTTAACCTTTTCAGATTTTTGTAACTGTTGTGACTGTACGGTCCGCAGGAGCTCATAAACTGAAGTCTGTGTGGTTACGTGTTCCCACATAATAATAACATTAATAATAATCATAATAATAATGGCAATTACGCTGGCCACACAAGCAATATAATAGCCCCTGCTAAGTCTCTCTAAGTACTGACATATAAAGTGTTACTGTGATGGTTCAGTATTGGCTCAGCTAAGACATTCAGCCATTATAGCCTCCTTCTAGCTACTCAGAGGAGTGGAAATGGCACTTTACCAGACGCACAGGGGAGGGCTGGACCATAAACGACTCAGAGAGTGAACCAAACATCCTTCACTCTCAGTCTGCCCTGAAGTTATAGACCAGAGGTAGAAAGCTACAGTAACTCCTCATCAGTCAGGAGCTCTGCTGTTTTATATCTACTCCAGAGAACATTATTAATACATGACCTGTCAGATGTTGCTTTGACCAGCCTGCCAACTTAGATTCAAATATACAGCTAGCAAGACGGCTAAAAGTCAGAATTCAAATTCTGGTGCCACTTTCATCACATAAGGAGAGATCAGGGAGGAGGAGGTAGTTTGATCTCAAAGCAGCCAGAGAGCTTATAATGTCTTTAAAAGCAGACAGATAGATAACTCTATCCCAGGAGAGAAAATGGTTTGATGTATGAAATACATATTAGTACCATCCCAGAAATACTAACGCTAACATACAAACTAACACATGAGAGTGTGTAGCTCACATAGTGTAGCTCAGCAGTCTATCATTTAATAAAAGGTACATCATATATGTCCAGTCATAAATTGTGCATCTAAGAAGAAAAGAGACAGAACTTTTGAAATTATGTCAAAAATTACTCCAATATCACAGAGAACATGTCAACAAATCAACTATAAAAGCTGTGTCAATATATACCATCCAAAAATATGACAGGACATCTCACCAAAATGTCTAAGTATCTAATCTACAGTACACTGTACCCGCACTGTGACAAATTATAATCATACTGAACTGTGTGTATTTTAGTTCCACTGGAGTTTGAGTGCTTCTCAGCCATACTTACCATGATGATGCTGTCAGGGGTACTTTGGATAAGACTGGACGGTGAACAGTTTAACATAAAACCTGCATAAAAAACAGAGGGCATCTTGTTTATTAAAAGACATGAACATTTTCAGGAAATAGAGTCTAACAAAACATGCATTATGGGCATTGCAGACCCCAGAACCTTTTAAATTATGGACTCATAGAGACTAAAACTCAGGATATCTTGGCACTGCATCATTTTCGACTTGAGTTCCCCAATGTCATGACAGAGAAAATCACTATAATAACCCCTGAGGTACAAAAAGGGACATGGTGAATAGTAATTTGGGACAAAACTTCTCGCATCACACATCTTCTTGTACTTGTGTGTGAATCTGTGAAAATATGTGATTCCTCTTACCAATGTCAATATCTTTCACTGCAGCTATATTTCATCCATTTGAGTCATTTTACTGCAGTGTTTTGACCCGTCAAACGATACAGACGTGATTTTTTTTTTTCAGCTTTAGTGGTATCACCTGCTCTTAACTGTACATTTACTGTACTTACAGTAACTTACCTCCCGAAGTTTTGTCTCCATCTATCGACATCAGGGAGAAACTTAATCCAAACTACCAGTGATTTATGTCGGTCTTGTAATTTAAAGAGAGCTGTCGTTCTCCAACAAAAAAAATTAGCATTAATTAAGTCCTAGCCGTCGCCATTTAATGAGAAATTAACCTTCTTCAGCGCCAGAAGAGCTTAAATAAGAAAAGAAAGATCTTATATAAATAAAGTTTTGTGTTTTCAAACGTCCGTCCTGCATAATAGTCCGACCGGAAACACGTTGAGTGTTGTTGTCGAGCAGCTAACGGTTACCTGCGGCTAATTTAGCACTCTTTAACCGTCAACACAGTGGATTTGTTTGTTTGTTTGTAAATGGACGGTGTGCCCTGCCTTCGTGTGTCTCAGTGTCACGCACAGGAGTTCAGGTAATCAGCCATTTAGTGAGTGGACAGCCTCTTAAGCTAAGTTAGCTGGGAACTGAGAGTAGCGGTGAGCACGGAAAGATTTTTTGATTAACATTTTAAATGCGTTTCCGACTCGGAGTGATTGTGACATTACATCTAAAATGCATCTTATTTCACAGGAAATGTCTGCAGTCCAGAGGAGCTCTTGACCTGAGTTTGTGTTTGCTCAAAGAGTCAGATGGGACAGTCCTCCTGCCCATTTTACCATCCTGTCTGTCACAACTTGATCTGCAGTCTCTTAGAAGCACGGTGGCTTCAGACAATACTTGTGAAATAGTTTGGAGTCAGGTAATTAAAGCAGAGTCAAATACTTTTAACAACACATAGCGCTACATTGCACATTTTTCAACTGTTTTTTATGTGTCTCCTGTTGTCTGTCCTCCACAGTCTCCTCTGCAGTCAAAGAAAGAGAGGGGAAAGGCAAGTGGCAGTAAGCTTGAGAAAATCCTCCAGGAGCTGTTGGAATCTCATGGTGAAAGATGGACAGAGGAGCTGAAGGGGGACATCCCTCGCAGCTTCCAGAAGCATGGTGACCTAGTCCTGCTGAGAGACGGCTGTTTCTCCCTGCCACTATGGAAGAAAATGGGTACTGTCCTCAAACTTAACCACACTGTTGTTCAATTACTACACTCAGTGAGCACTTTATTAACACCTGTATACCTGTGTGTTCATGTTATATCCAGTTAGCTGATCATGTGGCAGCAGTGCAGTGCACAAAATCCTGCAGATACAGGTCAGCAGGTTCAGTTAAGGTTCACAACAGAATGGAGAAAAAAAAAAAACGACCTCAGTGATTTTGACTGTGGCATGATTGTTGGTGCCAGACGGTCTGTTTGAGTATTTCTTTCCTAATAAAGTGTTTGGTGAGTGTAAGCGTATAAAATAATTCCCTAGGACGTTTATTGATTGCTTTTTACTCGTTTAGATCAACAGCTGTGGGGTGCAGTGGCCAAAGGGCTGGGGGCAAAGCGTTTGGCAAAGATGAGTCGAATATCCAGGGATGGATTTAGATCTCCTGTGGTGACGATGCTGTTAGGAGAGCACAGCTGGGTCAGACATGTGGACAATGGTATTCAGTAAGTCTCAGGAATAATCAGCCTTTTTCTTCCTGAATAAGCCTTAGGAACATGGTTGCTAATTTTAACATGACAAAAATCTGTCTGAAACTTAAGTCTAATCTTCACCTGTGTTTCAGGTATGAGTTTGATGTCACTAAATGTATGTTCTCAGCTGGAAACATCACAGAGAAGCTCAGAGTGGCTGGATTTGACTGCAGAGGGGAGACTGTAGTGGATTTATATGCAGGTAGTAAAACTGTGTCACGTTTTCTGAGTGTTCTTTTTGTTGTTGTATTTAAACATAAAATACTATATAAATTATTTATACTCGAACATCTCATTACTGGGAACAATAAAACTATTTTCAAAGAATGTCTTGATTGTGGTCTTTAGTTCCATCATGTTGCTTTTATTGTGATGTGAATGTTGTTATGTGTAACTGTCACAACTGTATCTCATGTCAGGTATCGGTTACTTCACTCTCCCATGTCTGGTCCATGCAAGAGCCAGTCATGTTCACGCCTGTGAGTGGAACCCAGACGCCATTGAAGCCTTACAGAAAAACCTAGAGGCAAACGGAGTGTCCGACCGCTGCACGATTCACAGAGGAGACAACCGACAAGTAACAGATTTTTCTGTGCATTTTACATGTTCCCCTTATGTTACATGTATTGCTTACTTACTGACTTATGCTCTCTAGTGGTTGAGATCAGTACCAGAGAGAAAATTTCACTCTCATCTCCTCTGATCACACATCACACTTTATAACATCACAATTAGAATCAATTTCATGTTTAATGTGATTTTGCAGATATAAGCCATATTTTGATACACCCTAACCTGATGATTATTGTAACACTGGTTTGAACTGTAACACCAGATCCTGGCATATTACAAAAGTTACATTTGAACCCTGCAACTGTCCTGAAACTTGGACTAAATCAACCAAATGAAAACTGATCAATATTTCAGGAGTTATTATGTCTATGAGACCGACTTGATGTCAAAACCTAATGGTGCTTCTGCAGAATCAAAAGATCAATTCAGCTTTAAATTTAAATGTTGGTGCTGCAAAGATTTGTTCTTAATGTATTCCAAGTCTAGTTCTTTTTATCTACTTTTTGATTTTTATTTTTCTGTCATTTTTCTGTCTTTGCAAATTCTGATTACGAGCACATTTCTGGCATCACATTAGTAGTGAAACATTTGTATTGGTCTTTTCTAGAGGCATTACACATTACGACATCAGAAACACCTCAGTATTCTCATCTACTATAGTACAAGTTTCTCTGTTTTGAAGATGTTTATTTTGTTTTTCCAGCTCCAGCTGTGTGACATTGCTGACCGGGTGAATCTGGGTCTGATACCGAGCTCTGAGGACGGCTGGCCTGTCGCCTGTCGCCTGCTGAAGAGGACGACTGGTGGCATTTTGCACATTCACCAGAACGTTACCTCACCTTTACCGAACACTGCAGCCATTCCAGCAATCAATGATGCCACCCAGAGGGCTTCTGGGAAGAAAGCTGACAGAGAGGCGTGGGAGGCCTGGGCTAATGACACAGCAGACCGCATCTCTTCTCTTTTAAAGGACATCAGTGGCGCATGGTGGAAAACAAACATCCAGCACATAGAGCACGTCAAGTCATATGCTCCTCATGTTCACCATGTTGTCCTGGACTTGGAGTGTAGACCGTCCTGAGCTGAGAGATTAACACAGATACAGAGCTGACACTGTGGCTCAGGACAGTTTAAATGTACTGAAGTTGCTTTTTTCTATATAATAAACCAGCAAACTGTATGTTCCAGAAGTTTACAACACAACCAAACACGACACCAGCTGGTTTCTATGATTATTTCACTTGTCAGTTAGTGCTGCTGTGTCTTTTATAAACCTTTATTTATCCTGGGCACGTTGAACGTAAATGCTGTTTTGTTTTATAAATGCCCTGCCTCACACTCATGCAATTTTAATCACATTTGGAAGCTGCCCAGCTGTACCTCAACCACAGCCTAATCACCCAACGCTCCAGTTGAATTAGCCACCGGACAGCTCTAACAGAGAAGTCAGCCTCTGGTCAACTCGGCTGGAGCGGTGAGGGATTAGGTGCAGGTTCAAGGGGACGTCGTTGTTGTGTTATACTCACTGAATTTCACTCTGGTGTTTGATCCCCAGGCCTCTTCTTGTTGGCTGAAATGAAAAGATGTACACAGAGACATGACTCACATCAGTGTGTTTGCCATTACAGGAACACCCAAACTTATTAAACTACCAATATTGTGACATGTAAAACTACATGATTAATATATTTGGCATGGTTGCAAAGGTTAACCTCTACAAGAAGTGACCACATTTAACATAAACATACAATAGCACTCTGTCTTCTGAGCTGTAGACAGGTTACAAATTAATTAGGAAAAAACCTGAATAAATGAGTGCAGATGTTTCCATACAGAGGGGGTCACTGAACGGTTTCACGAGTATGGAAATTATGTGAATCATATGATAAGGCCTTCGCACGCAGTCATAAGATCTATACCCAGCTGAACAGCTATGGCAGATTCTGGACCCAAATAAGGGAATATCTTCTGGTTGATTTGTGTTCAGCCTTCCAGTAGTAATCTAGAGCACTGAGGCTGTTAAAGACAGCTCATGGTGGATCAACATGTTACTAAGACTGTTTTTTTCCCTTCGTCACCCATCTGTAACTGCTGTAGAGGTACCAGCAGGTGAAAGCATAAATGGGTCTTTGCACTACTTGCCAAAAAATCCCTATTAAACAAGCATGGTTGGATTTACTTGGTGAGTGATGGCCCCTTTGAGTTTACTCTTAAATGTAGTATCAATCATAAAATACAGAATCAGCAGGAATATCCAGGGCCACTTTTCATTCCAAGTCCGGTTTGAGACTTCAGTCTACACTGAAGAAATATTCTGCTTTAGGGTTGCGTGGCAGAAGATTGGATGCTGCTAAGTATCAGCAAATGTCCTGTGAGTCATCAACTTAAACATAATATTTAAATCAACAGACACTCCTACATACATAAGATTGGATTTACAATGGATTATGGGTGACAAAGTTATTAATTTATTATTTTTAGGGTGAAGATATCTCATGCTGGGGTTTTACAGTAAATACCAGGGATTTGTTCAAAATGGAAACTATAACTGACTCGGTGAGACTTTTAAACTGTACCTTTACAGGTTATTTTACAGGCCTAGTGATCATTTGCTTAACGATGTGTGCTCTACCATCACTTTGCATACGCCCTGACAACAAATAATGGCATTGTGTGTAATAGGAAACTACACAGACACACTATCTGCAGAGGTGGAGGTAGTGCTCAGATCCTTTACTTAAGTAAAAGTAGCTGTCACAATGTAGAAATATTCAGTTAAAAGTAAAGGTCGTGCAAAAATTTTACAAATGTACCGGAATTATCCAAAATAAAACACTGATTCTGCAGAATGGAAATTTAAAACTTATCAGTGACCTTATGGAAATTCTATCAGATTTACACTCCAACCTGAGCAGGTCTGATCTGCCACATATCTGTGTGGATGTGCAGGGCCTTTAATCTAATATGTTGTTTGTATGTTTTGTATGTGAAATCATGGTAATAGTAGCTATAGCTGTCAGATAAATGATGTGCAATATTTCCCAATGAAATGCAGTGGAGCAGAAGTATAAAGTAGCATTTGTACTACTAAACTACTACACCTAAAACTGTACTTAGGTTTAGTACTTAGTTATTTTCCACTGACCATTGCAGCATCTGTTTTCTAAACAGCAATAAATGGGTCACTGTATTTGTTTTTATATTGCATTTCTCACCTGAACCGGCTGACACAGTCACATTTTTTTCTTCAGAGACAACAAAAAAGGTAAAAGCCCCGCGGCCACTTCCCGTTGTCCCAAGTTTTCCCTCGCACTGCGTTCAAAAGAAACAGAATAGGGGGTGGACAACTGGGGGGACAGCTAATTATTGGACTGTATCAATGTGTCACATTTTCCACATCCAACCCCTCTGTGGTAAATAGAGCAGAGGAAATGCACCTGTCATGGAAAATGTGGAGAGGCGCTCCTGCCTGTCTGCTGCAAACTTTCCTCATCTTCCGGTACTTGGGACTCTTCTAACGCACAAAGTCAACAGTCCTGGAGACGGGGAGGCAAGTAAACGAAGAAGTGGGAAAGAGAGGGACGGTTATGGTCATAGCCGATGAGGACAGTGGGTAAATCTGTTTGTAAGTACACGGCAATATGATTTTCTTATACGCGCTGTTACCTTGTCTGCCACTTTTAACCGTTTTTGTTGTGTTTTCTGTCAGGAATATCTCGCTGCCTTGGTGACGCAAACCGTGTAGCGGGGTGCAGTCGACTTCCAACAACAGGTGTGTGTAATTTTCTTTAATTAGCCTAAGTGTTTAATCAAACTACGTAGTAAAATCACTGAATCGACTTCCCAATTGTTCAGCCTTTACAGTCGGATAAAGGCAAATTAGTTTCTGAAGACACCATGGGGTGGATGTGGAGTAACGTTTGCACTAATTTCAATTTGTTAACGTTCGAGCGTTGGAGTCGCAGCCGTTAGCGGCTCATCATGAAGTTCTCTAATGCTTTAAATCTGAGTTTCAGGTGTTTTGATATTAGCCGTAATGATTGTAACATTCAAATTAATGCTGTTAACCAGCTGTAAGATCGCCGGACCGACTTCCCCAAACTTCAGCTCTTAAAGTCATATACAAGAAAACTAAAGACACTGTGCAGTGGATGTGGTGCAACGTTAGCTCTTTAAATTAAAGTATGTTAACGTTCGACCGTTGAAATCTGAATTTCAACATGGCAGACTGGTGATCAGTAAAGCTTACGACAACTGTCGTGGTGTTTCATGTTTGTTATCTCTGCTCATCAGTGAACACAGAGAGCATGTTTTACTAATGGTGACAGAACTTTTTACATCACGTAGAGACAAGCTGAGTAAAACCAGTCGAAAGTGCTGATGTGGAGCTTTCACACACACTCATTTATGCCTACAGGCCCCGTTAAAAGACTGTGTTACAGTTTTATTTGCGTAGTAGTGAAACAATATTTGATTGATTACCACTGAAGTCTGTAAAACAGGACACCATGCATGTGGAGTAAGGACAGTTGAAAAGTTGAAACAAAGATAACAACATAGAGCATAAACCCGGATTAACATCATTTCCAGTTAACACAAGCCTACATGCCTGCACTATGCTACCACACTTCTGCTGCTCAGTGTGTTTCTTCTTAAATATTCTCTGTCTAGTTTTAGTAAAGGATTGTTCCACTAAGTGCAGTATCTCTCTCTCTCTGTCATCTGCTGCAGACGCATGCGCCATTTCCTTGAAGGTTACCTGGACAAGCTGCCTAGCAGGTATTATTAAACTCCTGCTAGAGTTAGATGGCCCCAGGTATTTAAACAATGAGGAAAAAAGGTCTCAGGTTTTGCATGCAGCTTTGAATTGCAGCTTTTCTTTTAAACTACTTAACATGCACATTCACCCCCGACTTAAATTTCCTTAGAGGCAGTTGAAATATTAAATGGGGCATTAAGTTTCAGATGAGAACATGACAGATAATAAGCTTAAAGTCAGGCTTAAACAAATGGTTAGGCTACTGAACTCCACCCGGTTCTCTGTATCCTTAGAGGGTGGGAACCCTGCATGATGGCCAAGTTTGTGTTGTTTTTGCCCGTCCCACTCAAAACAACCTTTCACCCGGGCAGAGGTTTTCTGTGGGATTTTCACATTCTCTTACGTCCTGGTTCTGTTTAGTCATTTATCATTTTGGGAACGCTTGGTTCAGCCAGAAGCTTCCCAACTCCTTGTGAAATGGAAGTCATGTCTTAATGGTCAGTCTGCTGGATTTAACTAGATTCCCATGGGTGATCATTTTTGACTGATTTATTTTGTCTCTTGACAAAAAGTTTTTAAATACCTGAAGGAACGAAGTTGCTGTACATAATGTGCAATGAGATTTAGTCAGTCTAATGAGGCAGTATGTTCTTTGTTTGCCTGCTTTCTCATTAATGAAACACCTCCAGCAGGGCAGAGTTATACAATAGAACTGGTGCACTGGCAGCAGAGGCTTCCCTCCACGGACGCCAACAGGAAGAGAGAAAGGTCACTCAGTCGTCTACCAGTCATTTGATTAGGACCACGTAACTCTCCCTGCCTGTCTGTATTGTCATAACTGCAGGGCTGTGCCATGGTTGCTTTACACGGGATCATAGGAAAACACACTCTCGAATAGTAAAGTCAAGAGTGTTGTCAGTTTCTAACATACAGTACTCAGAGCTTATTACCCTTTCACTTAACTCCTGTTCTGTTTTGTCTTCAGGGGATCTTCTTGATGCGACAGCGTCTGGTCTGAGCCAGTTAACCTGCACTGAGGGGTTTTGGTTGAAGGCACGATGCCCCAGTCCCCTGACATGATCAACCTGGGCTTCCTGTCTGACTCCGAGCGGGAGCTGATCCTGGAGGTGCTGCGACGGGATGAGGAGCTGAGGCAGGCTGAGGAGCAGCGCGTGCGGTGAGAAGCGAGCACTTCCTGTTAATTGTACTAAATGGTTGCCAAAAGTTTGACTTCAGGAGCTTTGTCAGATTCTAATTCTTGTTTACTTGTTATTTGATCAGATACACCTAATTTAAATTATAACTGTGTCTTTTTTGTTAAGGCTGAAATACTGGTGCTATGAGAAGACATTGAAACTTAAACTAGGCTTTAGAAAAAAGCATTGTATTGGTACTGATAATGAAATTCAGGTATCTTGTTGGCACCAGTATTTCAAACAGGACCCAGCCCAAACCACTGGGTGCTGAAGACAAATTTGCACTAGAGGCAGCTGACCACAGATCTTATCTTAATATGCACATTTTTGTGTTGCAGTGCACAATATCTTGATTTAGGGCTAGGCCATAATTGAGTATTATTGTTTATCAGTGGAATTGCATGGTAACAATATGAAACAGTGTTTTAGTTTGGTGAGAATCTGACACTAAAAGAGATGTTGCAGGTTTAGTTTTATATTTGTGAAGAGTTTGTCTGATGTAAAGCTGGACACTGGAAAACAATGAACTTCATTGTATGCTGTATGTTGTACACACTCACTGAGCACTTTATTAGGAACACCACTTTAGTTCAGACACTCTGATCTTTAATGTGAACATTAACTGAACCTGCTGACCTTCCTCCATGCGATGGGCTGATTGGATAATTACAGGAATAATCAGGTGTGCAGGTGTTCCTAATAAAGTGAGTGTACATTCATATTGAAAAGAAATGTTTAGGTAAATATTTACTCCTGTAGATGGCTAGCCAATGCTTGCTTTACCTATTGTATATAAAAAAAACAAAAACTCTGTGCATGGTGTCATTCATGTCATTTTTTTGTCGCAGGAAGTTGAAGACAGAGTTGCTGGATGTGAAGAGGAAAGGGGCCAAACGTGGCAGTGGAAGATACAGTCAGCGTAGCTGTGGCAGATGCCTGGAGCCTCTGAGTCGACTGTCTGTTTTCTCCAGCCAGTGTACGATGTGCAATCACTATGTGTGCGGCAAATGCCGAACAGTCCTCCCCAACGGATCCTGGGTGTGCAGTGTGTGTGCCAAAGAGTCGTAAGAGCCTTTTGTTCATGTTGTCCCTTAAAGATTCTGTGTGATTTTTTGGGGGTGTTTTTTACCTGTAGCAGTGCCATGAAGCTGTTTCTCTATGAGTAGATCCCTGTTTTGTTTATCTTGTGCACACGCACAGTGGGTGGTTTTACACTATTCCAAGCATGGGTGCGAATGATGCTGGATTTAAAATACTTTTAAAAATATCAGCTTTGCAAAGGGTTTTTGGGGAAATGCATTCAACACATTTCAAGGCTACATGAAGAGGGTTTTGGTGATCAACACTGAATGTAGATTGTTGTTTATCAGAACTTACTAGAATAACTGTATTTCAGATAATATTTATCAGTATCAGTATGTATCAGTATCAACAAAATCGACAAAGGTTGATTCACCTTTCATGATGACTTTGGAGGATTTAGTTTGTGGTGCTGCTGGTGTTTCTATTATTTTGTCCACCACATTTATCTCAATGAGGGGAGGCTAAATAACAAAAACACTTCCGTATTGTAAAGGGCTGCGGGAAAGGAGAAATTCAAAATTCTTTCCAGTCGATAACAATCAAACATTTAGTATATATGTTCATATATGTAACCCTCTTTCCTTGTTCCTTGTTTCATCTGGTGCTGACGCTAATGGATCTATCTATGAAAACGTATTTTAAGCAACATACAGTAATTATAATAACAGTAATGTGCAGCATTAAAGCTCACGGCTGACAGCGTGCTGGATAACCATTAACTAATGTGGCATTTAACTGCTGAATGAGTGTAAATTCTTTAAAAAGCATTTTTATCGGATTCCAGGGATTTAAAGAAAATGACAGGCGACTGGTTCTACGATCAAAGGGTCAACCGTTTCTCCACAATGCCTGGACACAACCTAGTGAGAGTCTCCCTGAAAAAGAAATCGCCTCGTAAGTACAGGAAGAGGAAGTGGGTATCGACTGTTTGACTAGGAATGTAAACAGCTCTCAGCTGGGCCCAAATGAAACACTCACAGTCATAGGAATGTTGTTCCAGTTCAACAGTGGAGGGAGAGAAATGTTAAAAGTGCAGTAACCTGATAGCATTCAGTTTAAGTGGTACTGAAGTGTGATATTTTTGTTCTGTGTTTTAGTGAAGAAGCGTGAGACAATGGGAGAGGTGCTGTTGAGAAGTACTGAAATAAACTCAGATCTTCCCGCTCCTGTGCCTCGGCCCAGGCAGAAAATTCTGACAGACAACAAAGGGTTTGTCCTCATTCTTCACATCAGTTTTATCAGTTCTAGAAAAGCATAGATTTCCAAAACATAGATTAAGACTGTCTCATCATTTTGTCACATTTTCTCTGTCAGTCATTCGAGTGAGAATTCAGGATCAGTTGCTTCAAGGGAATCATTTGAATCGAAGGACGAAGTTTGGCCAAAGACAACTCGCAGTGACACAGAGTCTGCAGAAAATGCCAGTTTAAGTAGCAATAAAACCGAGACTGAGTCCTGCCGCGTGACCCCTGAGCAACCAAGGTAAACTCACCTATAATTATTCTAAAAGGTTCAAACACTATCCACTTCAAACAACACTTGAGGCAGGTTGTGCAGTGTTTAGTTCTCCTCCCCCACAACTGGTCTCTGTGCAGACCTGGAATCCTAGTCTAGACACAGCCAGGGCTCAGACAGATCATTTGTCACATTGTAAATCTTTAAACCATCAGATGATAAGTGGATTCTTAACTTCACAGTTTCCACTAAAATAAGAAAAAAGAAAAATCTGTTAATGAAATAGCAGTAAATGAAGGTTTCGACAGAACCGTCAATAACAAACTTGCAGTAACATTAACAACCTGAGGGGGGAGATGTGTTTTCTTGCACATGAGGCCTCATACTTTCACTGTTAAAATAAAGGAAAATAATAAATCATTGCAGTAAATTTAATTTAATGTAGATGGGTGCCGAATCCCAAAAAGATAACATCTAAAATAATGAACAGGACAGCACTTCAAGTTGGTCATTCTTGCCAGTTCCAGTGTTTTGAGTTAAAATAGAGCCCACATGTGGCATGAAAATATGCTGAGATGTCCAAATTACACAAATTTCAGGCAAATAGAGATGAGCAGATGTCTACAGATTGTGTGTGTTTGAAAAGTACAACCTGCATTCTTTGTCAACCAGGAGGGAGAACCGGTCAGTTCGGTCCAGCCCAGCAGGGTCCAGTGTTTCCAGTCTGACCATCCCAGTCAAAGCAGATGTCGTCAGCGGTGACAGCGCCAACTCAGAAGCTAACTCTGTAAGATTCTGTTAAGTCGATGTGATGTTAAATCATTATTTTTTTTCTCCTCTGACTGTCTCCCTTTTGTTTCCGTCACCGCAGGCCCCGGAAGTAAAACTGGTCAGTCCGAGCCCAGAGTTGGACGTTGATAAACTCTTTAAGAAGAGCATTAAACGAGCCCCAAAGCCTGCTGGTTAGCATCCTATATTACCATGTGCAGTGCTGTTGTTTTTATTCCAGAATTAAATGAAAAACATTGTGTGTATATGTGTGTTTAATTGCCGGTCTTCATGTTTAGAGTATGTGTCGACACTGGACCTGCGTGATGGATGTGACACATCAGAGACCTCAATGGGCAACAGGAGTCGCTCTGTACCAGGCTTAGACATACAGGTAAGCAGTTTGCTGAAAAAAATCCAATGTCTGATACTCATATACTGTTAGATTCAAAGTTTAATTAAGGCTTTAAATTTTTGTTCCTATAAATTTTATTGGAATGTGTATTTTCTGCTCTGAGAGCACCAGGATGGGAAAACCTCAGTGCAGGGACACAAAACTGATCCTTCTACCTTGTCTTTTCCTCATGATGTTGTAATTTGTCAGCATCACCAACTCCTACAATGATATTAGATATAGCTACCAAGCAGTACTAAGTAACACAGCAGAAGAACCCTGGCAGAGGAAGGGTGACAGTCAAGTGTCTTGTTTAACCAAAACATTTTGTAGCTGCATGTAACTGTGGTCTACTGAGGCTGTTTACAGGCTATTTTTGCCTCTACTGTGGTGGATTATTTCCTGTGTAACATCACTGCCAAATCATGATGAAGTTAGAAACACTAAACCTGACTTTTACACTTGATGTTTCAGATATTTTACTATTATATATTATATTATTTTCTCATTTGCTCCGTTACAACATTATTGGATTTGGCTATTCAGGTGCTTCAGTGGCCTTGAAAGTAGATTTTTCCTTAAACTCCATTCCAGATTACCAGATACCTTTCTGGTAACCCATTACCTCATGTATTGTTACTTTATTTTTCTACATAATATGAACCCCTTGTTAAAACAAGGTAAATCTAATGTGGGAAAAATCATGTGTGCATGATCTTTTAAATGTCTATTTTGGTACCACAGGAAGATGAAGAGGAGGAGGAAGATATTGACAGCTTGGTTAGCTTTCATAAAAGGACAATGGCATCGAGCTCCTCCAGCCTGCATAGCAAGGTGAAGTATTGACGTTTCTCACAACACGCATTGGTCCTCTGAAGGCTCTTTGAAGAGCAGCTCGTTATGTCTCTCAGAAACGGAACTGAGGTTAGATTATCTGTAACGAGCATCTATAACCTCAGGATATCCTCCAGCAAGTTAGGAAGTGTGAAATTAATGTGTTAAAGTCTACCAAAATGTTTCTATTGTTATCAAAGCCTCGGGTAAAAAGCAAAGCAAAGCTGAGGCTAACGCAACTTCCACGCTGTCGCTCTGGATTTAGATCTTGACACAAACATCCTGATCTCTGCTAATTTCTTTGTTTGTCTCTGACTCACTTTCTCTAAACCCTCCAGCTTTTATTTTGTTATATATGATTTCTTTATTTCCATGTTATGTCTTGTTTTTTAAGCTTTGGTCTGCAGTGTTAAACATTTAGACTGCTCTAAATGTTTAACACTCTGTCTAAATATTATCTAAATATCAATGTTTTGTATTAATTAACTTTGAACAAGCACAGGAATTGTTAATGATTATTTACTCATCTGGTAGAGCACAATGGGCAGCCTGATGAGTATTTACAGTGAAGCAGGAGACTTTGACAGTGTGGAGGTGAGCGGAGACGTCGTCTTCTCCCTGAGCTACGACGAGCACACCCAGAGCCTCCAGGTCTTCATCAAGGAGTGCCACGGGCTGGCCTACGGCGATGCCTCACGACAGCTTACCAACCCGTAAATATTAAAAACTTTATGTGAAACTCAAATAAGAAAAAAAAAAACACACACACACCATTTGAAGCACTGTTTACTTCAAACCTCAAACTTTGGGCTCCATGCAGAGCAGCTGTGCCAGTTGTGGCTCTGAAAAAGACACATATTTCTGCTGCACACACACCCCTCAGTGATGTTAACACAGCTTTGATCAGTGTAGATAAGAGGTTGCTGTGTTTACATAGTTGTGATAATCACGTCCCAGAGGTGATTACTTGAGCTTCACAGGAAATTGAATGTCAACAGATGTTTTTTCAGAGCATTTAGTCAGGAAATGCAGCAAAGAGACCAGTAGAAACCCGGGAGAAACACTGGTTGACATACTTTTTGTGTTTTTGTGTTTCAGTTATGTCAAATGTTACCTACTCCCCGACAAATCTCGCCAGAGCAAACGGAAGACCACCATCAAGAGAAACACCATCAGCCCCGTCTACAAAGAAACACTGAAGGTGATGGTTTATATCTGGCCCCTGTCACACCGTACAGCAACTGTTGACCTTATCCTGTTGACTTAATGACACTCCCTGATTAGTGACCTTGCGCCATGCCTGCAGCAAATAATGACCGCACCTACAGAGACCTTAAGATTGATATTGACACTGCAGATTAGAATACCTGTTGTCAAATATTGATTTTGGTCCCAGCTTCCAATGTGGAGTCAGCTTAAATACGGCGGCAAACAAAACCGCTGAAAAGAAGATTAGCTGGGTGAATCCATTTGTAACAAATTAGAGCGCTGTAATTTTAGATTTGCTCTATAAAGGTTTGGAAGAAGGTCATTACTTAGAGGATTTTACACACAACTTCCCAATAAACTCTGAATTCATCCTCTGCTTTAATCTATGTTCCATTATTTATTTAAAACTCCCTCAGCACCAGGGCATTAAAATTCTATAAGACTTCTCCATCACCGTATCAGTACTGAGACAGGCCTTTGATCCGTCCTGTCTCCTCCACATCTCCCACTTCCAGTACTCCATAAGCCGCTCTCAGCTGCTCACCCGCTCCATGTTGATATCAGTCTGGCATCACGGTCGCCTCAGCCGCAACGCCTTCCTGGGAGAGGTGGAGATCGCTCTGGACTGCCGAGACCTCGACTCCCAATACGAGGACCGTGTGACTCTGTTGGCAAAGGTCAGAAAGAAAGATCAGAGAACCAGAATTAGATTTTCTTTACCATACTGTACCACAACACATCTTTGAGGTCTAACAAACGTGTTGAACACATTTCTTTCCTCAGAAAAATATATATTGTTTACATCTATGTTTTTTATAATATTTATTATATGTAACAGTGCAGACAAAATAATACATAATAACATAATAAGGAGGTGTCCTGGGGTGTGTCCTTGTAAACAAAGTTTAGTGTTCAGTCAGTGTTTCTCACAACTCTAACAGACACGATTATTGCATTTCATTCCTAGTACGAGAGCTAACAAAGGTCAAAGCAAATCAAAACAAGGTGAAGCTATTGGTCATCTGTGAGGAGTAGAGCCTGAATATAGACGTTGGCTCTCACAGATATAATGTTATCAATGTATATGTTGGCAGCTGTCCATAAAATAAACTGCAGCACATAAAAAGTGAGTTTCCATTACATATTTTGTCAAACTGGGAACTCTGATAACTATTTAAAACAGGCACAGATGCTGGTGAGTTGCTGAATATCCTGCCACTCTCATTCAAATTAAATCTTAGTTACTGTGATTGTAGTTTATTGTTTGAGATTCTTGTGCATCCCAAATGTCATTTACCTCTGTTAAACAGGCAGCCTCTACTGTGCCGGCTTCAGCTTTTGCTCAGTACAAAGGAGAGTTGGTGATCTCCTTGAAGTATATCACACCTACAAACGTGACAACCGAGAAAATCAAAGGTAAGACCGCAATAAGAAATCTGCATTTAGCTCTGGCTGTGCTCGACACGCTTTGCCTCAGATTTCTGAGAGTGTGTGTGTCTTCACCTCTTCAGGCAAAAAGGCGGTGACTGAAGAAGGGGGAGAGCTGCACGTCCTAATTAAAGAGGCAAAGAATTTGATGGCAATGAAACCAGGAGGCATGTCTGATAGCTTCGTGAAAGGGTCAGTGATCATCCGTCTCCTCTTAAAACCACTTTCACTGTGTTTTCATACAAGCATTTCTTTTTAATTAACTCTGCGTTTGTGGTTCTGCAGATATTTGTTCCCAACTAAGGCAAAAACCACTAAGAGGACTCCAGTCATGAAGAAGAACCTGAACCCCCACTATGATCACACATTTGTGTTTAAGGAGCTGTCTCTGGAGCAGCTGAGGGGAATGTGTCTGGAGCTGACTGTGTGGGACAGAGAGGCCATGCTGAGCAATGAATTCCTCGGAGGAATCCGTCTCAGCTCTGGAAAAGGTGGAGAAAAAAACCTGACAGAATTCAGTAAATCCAGATGTTCTGCTTTTTTTCACCTGTCTTTCAGTTACATGTGAGATATAGTTTGGTGAAAATTCTGATAGCTCTCCTTTTATATTTGCTTTGGGTGTCATTTAGACAATTGCTGTTCTGTGAGGTCTTGTGAGACCTATTGTTGTATCGTGAATAGGGTAATCCACCTTTTTAATAGCACTAAAACTGGGGGGGGGGAGCTGCCATTTTCTTTTTAACTATTCTCTCCTGCTTCAGCTTTGTCTAAGGGAGTTGGGTTTAATGAAAGTCTCTTTGTTTCACTCAATTATTTTCTGATGCACTTCTGGTGTAGGTGATGGGGTATAAAAAACTGTCTGCCCTTGACGTGAGAATTTATTCTGAAATTTACCTGAAGCCAATATGAGGTTTAAGAAAACAGACTCAAATGAAACTGATATCTTCTTAGCTTTAGTTCAGTTACAGTTTTAGTACAAAATTCCCACAAAACAATGAAACACAAAAAATAAATTCTGGAACAACTCTGGAAGATTTTCAGACTTAAACCTCTTAAACCTCATATTAGCCCCTTACAGTAAGTAAAATTTAGTATTATTATGAGTATTGTTTTAAGACAGACTTGAAAATTGTGGACCTGTCCTTTAATTGCACATAAGTGTTCAGATGGTTTTGGCAGCAGGGAGGGAACAACTTTCTTCTATGTTGCACTCCTTTCCCCTCAGACGTGAGCGTAATACTGGAGTGAAGGTGAATTTATCTCCATGAAAAGAGAGTGTAATCTTTCCTTTCCTAGTTTAAATAGTTTTATTGCTGAAGCATAATTGCCTTTATGAGAGAGACATGCTTAATTTTATTTTACTGCTAAAGAGCCTACAAGGCTTCCATTCCATTCTCCCCAGTGTGACAATTAAGAGTGTTAAAGGAATTTGCCATCATTAATAATAACAGACTGTAGTAATTCTGCATTTGCTGTGTAATCTTCACCCCTGCAGGCACTGTTAAAATAGGCAAAGAGGAAGTGGAGAAGGACTCTGTTGGAGAGGAGGTCAGTCTGTGGGAGAAGATGATGCAGTACCCTGACTCGTGGGCAGAGGGCACTCTTCCACTACGCTCCACCATGGGGAAGGCAAAGGCCAAATGAGGACGGCAGCGGAGGCCTGGACCGTTGAAGAAAGGAGACTGAAATGTGGAGAAGCTGCAGCCTCTGAGACAAATGTGAGATTGTGGATTCGTTTTATTTTGCAGGCTCATCAGACCAGAAACACAGACTCACAGTTTACTGGCCTGCTGAACTCTAAACATCTGCTCACACCTGCCTCCCTGTGTGAGAGCACCCCCCAACCCCCAGACTGCAGACTGGTGTTACTGTTTAAAATGTGCCAACACTAAACTCTTTATTTTAAGAGCACTGACACAGTCATTTTATGTTTTTAAAAATTCAGGCTGTATATATTATCGCAATTAAAAATCATGCACAGCACTTAGCACAGAAACAGTGTCACTAATGTGTCGCCCTTTTCTCTATAGTTGTGTACAAATTTACACTGATAGGCTGGGAAACAATTCATTATAAACTGGTATTAATACAGAATTTCTGGTGTTGCATCCAACAAATTGTGCTTAGTTTAATCCATACCACCATATTTTAGATAAATACTATAATATAAAATTATATTTATATATAAGTTGAATAAAAAGCTTTGTTTGAAATTATTACATTTGTCTTTTCTCTCATTGTAGTGTGATCAGAGTCATGTTTACCCTCAAGGTTGCCCAGTAAAACCCAGGACATGCTTGATTGTCTCAGCTCTGTATTACACTTAATTACCACCTGGATTTTTAAATGTATCTGTCCACTCAAGTGTTCCTCAGTAGTCTTTTGTGGCAGTGGTTGTTTGTTATAATTTTAGGTGTTTAAGTTCTCATTAAATATCAGGTTACTAACAGGGTTTTTTTGGATAATCTGCATTTGTTTTGTTTCTCCCTAAACCTTGTCTGCTATGTTTTCTGTATCCACGGTGGCCTCCATGCCCCTCAGCTGAGAAATCAGCGCTATCACTTCAGTGTTGTGTAATGATCACATTTAAACACGAGGAACTGCCTTCTTGTCCTCTTTTCCCTCCCTAATGTTCCTCTGTACCTGGCTCCTGGTTGTTTGTCCCACCTCGTCTTGTGATGGTGATACTGATGAGTTTATCACTGTGGCAACCAGAGAGGGTTTATTACATTAGTCACAGAAGTCTCTATGGAGCTCGAGCCTCTCTCGTTCCTCTTCGTCCAGCAGGAAGCTGTCGATGTAGGAGAACAGCTCATCCGACGCCATCGGGTAGATGAAGCGCTCTCGGTCCTGTCCGAGCTTGTCTAGCAGTACCATGCTGAAGTAGGACCTGGAGATTCTGAAAGCCTGTCTGCAGAGAAACATGACGGGGCAGTTAAAGGGACAGTACACTGTCATATTTTGATATTAAAGTGGGTATAAGCTTATTGCTTAGCTTTTCCAGTCCATGACTTTTACTGTTTTGGTTCACTCTCATTTTTGGCCACAGCAGGTTACAATAGAAAACTCTGATAAACCCACTGTACGCTATCTGCCGAACCCTAACCGTGACAATGTTCAAGAGCAGCCAGTGAACAGCAAAGCATTTAGTGGCCAGAGCCAGATAAGCCAGATATTTCCCTCAGAAGCTGGTGGAGCCAAAAAGAGAGTTAGTATTGGGCTAAAATCAATCAGGTGACCAGAAACATGACTTCAAACAGATGCTAAAGTTGCTGTTGCTGTGTACAGCTGCCTGCTACAACTGGAAACGATGCTAATGAGAGCAGCTGTGAAACTAAAACGATGAGCTAAAAGATGCTAAAATGTTCCATACATCTCTCATCTACCTCTACTTAAATGATTTCTGCCTACATTTCCCAGAGTGCTTTGTACACTCAAAGAATGTGCTTTGTGCTGCACTCAGCTGTGGGATTTGAGTGTCAGTGTAGAGACTGGAAAAAGTGAGCCGCTGCCCCCTTACTCAAATTGCACAGTCGGTGGAAAAAATCTATATCTTTGTCTCGTCTATGTGATCGTGTCTATATCTGGATCTCTGACTGATTGATTCTCCTGGGAAGTAAAGCCAGATGTTTACTATTGATGTTGTTCTGTCAGACCTGTCAACCACGGAATTATTCCACTGCTATTTTTAACACTGTTAATCTTTTCGAGTGGAATTTTTCCTTTTAACGTCACTCTAACAGAGACTCCCTTTCTTTTAAGAGGCTCTTGACATTTAAATAGAGTGAGGAGAAACAACTCCTTACTGTTAATGTGAATGGGAGCCATTTCAGGAAGGAATTTTTCAACTAAATGAACTTTTTTCCCCCCAGAATGAGCCATAAAACTGCTGAATAAGTAAGTGATGAAGTATCTCACTATTACCTCAAACCCTCGATGACCCCAGGATTGAGAAGAAGTTCTTTAATGCGGCCCGTCTCACGAGGCGGAGAGCCCAGGAGCTCAATCACGGTTACATGTCGCAAGTCTAATCCACAGTCTGATTTCTGGTGGAAAGAAGGACAACAGATTTTGAGGTTCTTGTTGTTTGGTAAACTTCCTCAGAGGATGCCACTGTTGTTGGGATATTCATGTCGAGTCAAGAGCAGAAAAAGTTTCCCTCACTTGAATCATGATGTTGTGCAGCTGGTAGTCTGGGTCAGATATGTTGGGTGCGGACACGATCAGCAGCCTCCTCTTTTCATAGAACTGATCCAGGAGAGCCGAGGTTGTCTTTACATCTGATTTAATCTCCATCGCTGCAAACACAGAAGGTCACAAATAAATCCTGCATTTACACCCTCTTTCATACGGTAGGCATACTGTGATGTGCTGCTGTATATCAGTGGTAGAAAATACATTAATTGAGTTATACTTGTACTACAGGACAATACAGAGGCAAATATTTAACTTTCAGTATTAAACTAATGTTAACTAATGATCCCATATTTCACAAAAATTCAAGATTAGAGACATTTTTAAAAAATCTATGCAAATTTATTAAGTAAAACATTTTTTTTGTTCTTAATTAAGTAAAACTAGCTGCACCTTGACCAGCTACAACAGTAAAACACTGAGCAACAGTATTAATATTATAATTATAATAATATCAGTCACAGAGGGGAACTACATTTACTGTTGATACTCTAAGTACATTTTGCTCATACTCAGTAATTAGAAATAAAGTTTTGAATGCAGGGCTGTTAATTGTAATGGTGTACTGTATTTTTATACTGCTGTATTGGTGTTTTTACTTAAGTAAAGGTTTCAAATACTAATTCAGAAGCATCTTCGTGCAGACTCAGTACTCACGAACACATTCAGCAGGACTTCCGCCCCAGTTGCGGTTGAACTGGCAGACGCGACTAGACACCCCCCTCAGCTCATATCCTCCATCACAGTGGTATTCACATGTTGCACCGTAGTTATTCCCATCAGAAGAGCAGGTGAGGTAACCATGCATAGGTGGAGGTAGTGCTGGACATCTTCTCACTATAAGGAGAAGTTATAATGCTGTCATCAAGCTAATGTGTGGTATTTAAATTCACTTCATGAATCAAAAATTAAAGTTTGTCAGCTCACCCTCAACACGGACAATAAACTTGCAGGCAGCTCTGTTCCTGGCTTGATCGTACACTTTGTATCGAATGATATTTACTCCTTCCTTAAAGTCGGTGTCTGGCTCCTGGCCCACTAATATGACCCTGCAGAGACACAAGTGAAGACCAAATGTTTAATTCCATTTTAAAGTGAACAGGAAAAGGGAGGCAAAGGAAAGGAGTAACATACTCGAGTGACTTATCCGCAGTATCTGTAGCAGTGGGGGGATCCCAGGTTACCCTGGCAGTGAGCTTTCCTGGCTCGGCGACCTTGAGTCTGGACGGGGGACATTTGATCTTTGGAGGATCAGTATCTGAAACAAACAACTGGAAACTTAAAAACAATACTGGACATATTAGAGGAAGGAAACTGGTTTGAATGTCAGCATCTTTTTTGGATAGTCTAATGGCAGCAGTCACACAGAGCAGAATCTAAAGACTGAAAAACAACAGAGCACAGTTTGGATTCAGTCCAAAGAATGGAGGAGCAGGAAATATGTTTATTTTTGTCAGAGTGGACACAAGCTAGTGGGGTTGTGAAAGAATGATGGAAAACTGCACGGCACCACAGATGGACTGAATTCAGGTTCAAGTTATGGCAGCAAGTCAAGCCTGCAGTTGACACTTGAACAAATTACGAACAGGACTTTTGAGTTTGACCATCTGGTTAGCTTTACATGTATCGGTAAAATCAGACCGCAACATACCTGAACAAAGTGGTTGCACTCCACTCCACGACCCCCCGTGCTGACAGGTGCGTGAGTGTTCACCCTCGATGCGGTAGCCTGGGTCGCAGGTGAACTCACACCTGGAGTCTACCACGAAGCCGCGAGTGCAGGTGTATCTGCCGTGTGGGATGAGGTTCAGCACATGGCAACGCATCACTGAGGAAACATCAAACACGTACAGGGTCTAAACAATCAGAGAAGCAGCGTAAATCTCTAAGGCTGGTGATGTTCTATGTTTTTGTTCTTGTCATCACCCCAGGCCCCTTCATTCCTACTGAGGATGTGAATCTTTAAACATTGGTCATAAATAATTTCCTTTTCCCTTCCTAATACATTCCTGGGTGCTGTAGGTTTTAGCAAATGTTGCTCAAAACATACACTCACCAGCCGCTTTATTAGGTACACCTTGGTAGTCCCGCATTGGACCCCCTTTTGCCTTCAGAACTGCCTTAATTCTTCCTGACAGAGATTCAACAAGGTGCTGGAAACATTCCTCAGAGATTTGGGTCCATATTGACATGATTTGTCAGCTGCACATCCATGATGTGACTCTCAGGCAGGATGCTTTCATGTTGTTTATGCCAAATTCTGACCCTACCATCCGAATGTCAAAGCTGAAGTCGAGACTCATCAGACCAGGCATTGTTTTTTCCAATCTTCTATTAACCAATTTTCATGAGCCTGTGCAAACTGTAGCCTCAGTTTCCTGTTCTTGGCTGACAGGAGTGGCACCTGGTGTGGTCCACATGCTTAAATGCGTTAGGTTGCTGCCATGTGATTGGCTGACTAGATATTTTTGAGTTGATGAGCAGTCAAACAGGTGTACCTAATAAAGTGGCCAGTGAGCGTGTGTGAATAGTGCATTTGTTGGGGACTATTTTCACTGGCAGATTAATACAAATTTTGTATCAGCGGGATGCTGTATGTGGTATCACTCAAAATAAACTACAGTGCTCATGTTTATGGTAATGAAGGAACATGTCAGCCACTGCAACAGTTCTTTGGCTCTGTGGACTTTGAATACACAAACAATACTTGTTAGCTGGATCAGTTCACTGTTGGTTTTGTTCTTTACATGGGATTTCTTTATAATAAGAAAAAGTCTCCACATACAGCGGCAGTAAGAGGTCCCAGACCAGCGGCGGTTGGCAAGGCACTGAATGGAGCTCCTTCCCAGCAGTCGGTATCCTCTGTCGCAGCTCATCTCACAGATGGTACCCAACGTGCTCCTGTGGCCTCCTCCTCGCGGAGAGCGGCATGTCACCTCCCCATTGGTCAGACGTGGAGTGTGACACCAGTGAGGGTCTGTTTTTGAAGAGTAACCAAACCCAAAACCACTTGATGTCAGATGTGGAGTATGTTGAGTAATCCAAAGTGCTCTTGCATAAAGGGAGAGATTGTGTTGACCCGTGTGTGTGTTTCAGGTGGACAACACTGATAAAATCCTCTGTTGGGGTATATTTAAATTTATATACTCATTATTTTTGAAATAGTTTCTTATTATAATGACCTACAGGATTTTGTGTTTTTTAATACGCACTTTTGTAGTCTAGTTGAGGGGTGTATTCTTCCTCTGTAAAGTCATTGTAGCTGTCATATACTGTGGTACTGTGGCCAGCTGAAACAACAGAGCAAAGAACAGTTAGAAAAGTGGAAACAGACAATCAACAAACATTTAACATTCTTTTATGTGACAAAGACCGGATGTGGTTCTCTGGTCAAATATTAAGCTTCATTAAGCCTCTGTATCCAGAGTGTTATATATAGGTCAGATGCAGGCAGACATGCAAATAATTCTCCTGACACAATCTCATTTCCATAACCTCCCTCTCAGGTTGTTTCCTCTCACACAAGCTCAATAACATTCCAGTGCATAGACACCTGGATTTTCAATCAGTGACTAACGGAAACTCCTCAGGGTTTTTGAACCTGAGGAGAAAACATGGAAAACTTGCAAATGATCTGAGTTCAGTAACAGCATGTTAGACTTCATATTTTAGTGTTTTCTGGGCCTCGTTTTATTACGAAACGTTTAACTTCACCACAAATTAGGACAAACTGCATGTTTTCATTATTCACTTGGAGAAGGTCGCTCTTACTCATCTCTTTCCATGTAATAAGCAGCACGGCTCGTGTACTGTACCCTGGCCTTCCCTCTGAATTTCATCTTGGACTGAGTTTTTCTGCACAATAAATCCTTTTCACTGCCATCCTCCTCTCTTAGCAGTCGTGGTTCAGGCACATTATCCCTTTTTAAAATCCCCAAAATGACTCTATGTTTAGAACTGAGTGCCAAACTTTCCAGCCTGTCAACCTCCACCCCCATCTCAAGTCAGTTCCTGTGCTGCTTCCTTTGCTTTGGCTGAGTTTTTTCATGTTTTCTGGCACAGTTCCCCTTCAACTGAATTAAGTTCACTTTAACACAGATTCTGTTAATAATGACGCTTTACATTCAGCCTCCCTCTGGAAGCCACTCCAGATTGTTCCAGCGATGTGCGGGTTAAACCTGTCGTCAGCGTTTTCTCATAATGAGCCCGATGTTCCACTCAGTAACACTTCCCCAGACTAATTTTTCCCCTGTCCCCCCCCCCCAACATAGAATTAGTCACAGAGGAAAATAACAAGCTCAGCTCATCAGTCTGATGGTCTCGGGGCTGAAGTACAGACAGATGACAGACATTACTTCAGATGCTTGATAGTTGACATGTACCATCATGCACATAGCAATTAAAAATGTTGTGGGTAAAACTACTGCAGGGGTGAATAGTAATTGAGTAGATTTACTCAACTATGTACTATGCTGAAATACTTGGACTTTTCTTGATCATTTCACTCAACATCATACATGAACCGCACTACATTTCAGAGGGAAATGCAGTTACTTGTTTTTCCCTAAAGTAAGATAAGGTTTTAAAATCCAATACACAGTTAAAGATGAAACCATTGGTCCCATATGGATGGATTACTGAAGAGGCCAACAAGCTACAGGCCCTGTGGTCTGAGAGATCAGAGGTTTGGAGCCTATGTATGAAGTGACTGTTCATACAGAAGTCATAGAGCTCAGTCAGGAGATGCAAAATGATCTCAAAGGCAAAAGGACTGAAAAGAGATGCAAAATGACTACAAACAACGTGTGTCTTTCAGTCTGGAGGGTCGTATATTGGAGGAGTGTGGACTCTTTTACTCATCTGTGCCCAGGGTCCCATTTTCACATAATCCATCTATGGGTCCCACATGGATTTGGCTTGATTATTTACATGATCGACTGATCATTATCTATAGAATGTCAGAAAATTGTCTGGTTAGAATTTCCCCCAGCCAAAGCTGACACCTTCAAATGTCTTGTCTTGTCCAACCAGCACTTTCACCTTTGATACTTTGACTCCATTTTTCCAAAAGTACTTTTACTACTACGACTACTAAAGGGTGCAGAATACCAAGACACTGACACACACTGTGAGTCCTGACTGTACCACACAGACAGTCATGCTGTTGGCAGAGTGAGTCCATGCAGCAGGGATGACTCACACCAGAGGAAGGTGTGCAGTTTGACAAATGTTGCCTGTTTGAGGTTTCATTTATCTCTAATGACAAAGCTGAGATAATGACCACTATCCCCTCAATCACTACACATTATCATCTGAGCTCATGTGCACTCCTGGGTGGATCTCAGGTCACGTCATTATCGTGCAGGATTAAACGAAGGCTTGAGCTCACTCTGCCCACAGGGGGACTCCTCAGTAATTAACTGCCCGTGATTGAAGCTGAGCTGTAATTAAACCGCCTGGTCAGCAAAGCAGAGAGGAGCACCTGAAGAAGACGCTCAGCTCGACTGCAGATTATTCTCAACTCACTTTGACTGGATTGTGACCAGTTGTGTTTTTGTTGTTGTGGAGGAGCTCCTCATTCCTGAAGGGGGGAGTGGGCTCCATTTGCATTCATCCAGTCACCTCAAAAATTCAGCACATCTGCATCTAATACAACTGTTATTACTGCAGAGATGAAGGTATTTCCCAACTGCAGGGAGGGAAGATGAATGTCTTATTGTCTTCAGCTGTCTCTAGCAATCCGTTATATATCATATATTTTAAAATTTGTTTTTGTAAAGAGTCAATGTACTTGAGTATTTCTATTTCATGCCAGTTTACACTTTAACTAGATTTTAGAGGCAAATATTGTACTTTTTACTGCACTACATTGATCTGAGTACTGTAGTTACTACTATACAAATTAAAATTGTACATATGAAGAGTTTATAGAATATGATGCAACATAGTATCTGTTTTTATTTAAACTGAAGTCAATTTTATCCAGAGATGCCAAAGATTTCATGGTTCCACCTTCTTAGATACAAGACTTGCTGTTTTTCATGGTATTAAATTACAGTTAACTGAATAATTTTGGCTCTGGGGACATTTTCTCACTATGTTTTGACTTTTTACAGGTGAAACCACATCAGTAAATTATCAGTAATGAAAACAATCATTAGCTGCAGCCCTCTAGTATGAAATAGTTAAAGATTTGTTACACTTAAAACAACTACAATAGCACAGTGCTGCCTATACATTACTACATCATAAGAATAATTTAATAATACACTGTAATGTAAAAGTATTACAGTATTTGACTTGCAATGGAGTACTTTCACTTAGATAAATGATCTGAGTACTTCTTCTACCACTGGTATAAAATGACGAACATGTCTGAAAAAATTAAGAATTCACTAACTTTGATACCTAACTAAAGAAATGCTATGAAGGGGTTTTCCTAGTATTTATACTCGTGAACTCACCTGCAAAAAATACAATGAACACAACAACAAAGCGCATAGGGAGCATGACAGAAACGCAAAGATGACTCTCCTGGAAAACCAAGGGTTTTCTGCGGGGTTTGGTTCGGATCCCAGACTCCAACAAAGAAAAAAAAGACAAAGTAGAAAGTTATAATCCAGTGAACTGATATGAAAACACTCCACTTAATTATCTTCTGCTGAGGACAATGAGCGCTCCCGTCAGACCAGAGTTCTCACAGCTTTCTGAGAAGAAAGGATCCGTCTCGTTCATCATCAAAGACAAAAACCACTTGGTGGCACCACCGGACTTCTCCTGTTTGACTGTTTCCTCCCACCGCTGCATTAAACATGATGACTGAGCCTTTTTATAAGAAACCACCCCTCAGCTCATAAACCTAGAGAGTGAAAGTTATATGGGCCACAAACCTAAATATAAATAAAAGTTGACACTCATTCATGTGAATGTGTCCGTCTAATATCTCTTCTTTACTGATTGACTACTAGGTGAGAACATTAGATCAGCAAAATGCTTATCTTTAAATGTCGCCATACTGTGATAATTTTATTTACCCAGCTGATGTAATTCAGCTCATACAACCCTGTCACCGTCACCAAAAGGAAAAATGTATAAAGTCAGAAAGAATGGGGCAGGAAATAACGCTACGCCTTCAACATAAAAGCACTGATTTTTTCCAAGTTATTAAACTTGCTATTAACTAAGTTGTGTCTGGATTAGTTGTTGAAGGGAGTTATTATTGGTGCATAAAGAAGCCGGTTTCCCTCAGGAAAACATAGATAACATGTCAGGACAGAAAAATATTGACACACTAATACTCATGGGAATCATGAGATCAAAAGTGAAAATTATACGAAAGGCTACAATGGAGGAAAAATCAGGATTTGACTTATCAAGTCAATTTTAGTTCAGTATAGCTCAGATGATGATATAAAAAGTTTGAAATTGAAAATTTGAAATTGTGAGATAGTAAAAATTATGAGCTATACGTCAAAGATTTAACTTAACATATCATATTTTTTCACTTTATGAAGTCAAATTTTAAGAAAACTTTGTTGAACTGCATTATACAGAGAGGTGTTTCTAGCCCAGGGCTTTTTAAAAAAGTAGAACAAGTACTTTTGATACTTTTGCTAATGGTGCTTTTACTGAAGTAGGATTTTAAATTCAAAGGTTTTACTTGCTATAGATACATTTTTGCACTGATTTAAGGATTTGAATACCTCTCCCGCCGCTGCTCCATGGTTAAAGCGGCGTTTTCGGCAGCTCTGTGTGAGTACAACATATGACCCCTATGTGATTTGGCCATTTTAGGGTTAATGTCAGTCCAGTGTTTTCAGTGCATGTTTTTTTTCATCCCTTCAGGAAAGTGAATCTGGGTTAGTGACGACACTTCCCCCTCCCTTCTTGGATTTATCCCCGAAGTTTTTTTTTTCTCCTCTCCCATTCAGGGCGCTGTGAAGTCAACTTTTCTCTCTGTATCTTGCAGCTCAAAGTAAAAACACCACCATGTCGCCACCGTCTCGACGGCTTCAGACGAAGCCAGTGATTACCTGCCTGAAGACTTTCCTCATCTCCTACAGCCTCATATTCTGGGTGAGTATCCTGACATGTAATGTAATGGGGGGGGACAACAAGCTAAAGGAGCAACAATGGGCTACAGCGGCGGCGGCGATGCCAACAAGGCTCAACTACATCATTTCCTCAAATCACGACAGAGACACAGAAGCACTTAAAATATGTTGAATAACTGTGCACAAGTCAAAGTGGAGTTAGTTTTGTGTTGGCATAAAGAACCACTTGTTGAAAATTCACCGACGGTTGGAGACGTTGAAGCAGATGTTAATGTTATTCGTCCACTCGGAGAAAATTTATCAACGGTTCGTACGTGTCCTAAAAACAGCCGTTATATATTTCTGTCACTGACTGAGAACACAACATTTCGCCCAACTAACTTACAGTGTAACTATGTTATTTGAAGTAATGCATTATCTGTTGAATGTTAGTTTGTTGTTACACAGTCCAACTTAGTAACGTAAAGAAGCAAAACGATTGTCGACTGACCGGAAATAAATCGATAGCTCGTTATTTTGCTAATCAGTTTTTAAAAAGGTCTGTGACTGTACTGTACTGAATTGTCTGGTTTATAAAATGTCAGGAACTGCTCAAAATCTAAAAAATATACAGTTTAGAGCTGCGAATCCACAGAAAATGTATCTATGGTTACTATAAGTAAAAACACTTCGTCATATATGATAGATTATTTAATATTTTAAGGTTTTGGACTGTTGGTTGAATAAAATAATGCATCTGAAGATGTCACCTTGGGATGTGGTAATTATAATGGGGGTTATAAAGGATTATCATTAAAATTATCATTAGCTGTAGCCCTGATTCAGGTAACTATTGTTAAAGGCTCAGGAAACCTAAAAAGAACCATAAGTAAACATAAAATACACACATTTAAGAGGCTGGATAATTTTGGCCCATGAAGAGAAAAAAGACGTAAAATGGTAAATGATCAAAATAGTTGCTGCTAATTCTAAAAAAGAACTATGTAATTTGGTACTTATTTTAAGGAAAACAAGAACTCAGTGTGAATCATTACATTTTGATTAACTGATAAGTTTTTATTATTGGAAACTTTATTCTCCTTGAATCGCCTCCAACGGCTGATTTGTTTTCTCGTGATCGACTTATTAGTTAATTGGTGAATTCTTACAGTTACAACTTGATGTTTGTCTATGTTATTTTTGATTGTAAACTGAATATCTGGACTTTTTAGTCAAATTAAACAATAAGAATACATGACCTTGGGCTGCAGGAAGTTATAACATAAGCATTTTCACTATTTTCTAATATTTCATTAATAAAATTATCAGTTGAGACATCAGCAAAATAACTGATAATGAAATTGACTGCTAGTTGCAGCCACAGTTACATGTAATGTTAACATAAGCCTGTATTCAGAAGAAAATGAGCACTTATCATTGTTCCCCCTGTTAATCTTTGTACTAAGCAAACAACCATCTCTTAGGCTGCTGCTGCTAACACAAAGTTCAGGTCAGTGCTTTTATCTGACAATTTATTGCTCGTGGCTGGCTGAGCTGATGCCTCCCCTCAGGCTAATGACTTGTGTGGGCAGCGTTAAAGGAAAAGATGCTGAGATGACTGAACCACAGGCTGAGGCTAGTGGGGTACCCCAGGTGTGTTTTTACTATGATGTTGGCAGATAAATAAACACATTGCAGGGTGTGAATCACGTCTGACACGAGTGAAAAAAGAGTTTAGAAAATATCATGACTGCGAACAACATTATAGACTCAATACACATCTGTCTCTGAGCTGAAACATCCTCCTCTTAACTCACCAGTTTCTCTTTATCTGCACTTCTCCCCTGGGGAACAGTGTAGATTTTATAAGGGAAATCAATAATGGAAATTGTGTTTTTCCTGGATTCAGCTCATCATGGTTTTTAATTAAACCTACCCTTGATATTTGCCCAATTTAGTGCAAATCACTGGTCTATCTGAGGAGCCATGTCTGAATGATCCCTGCGTGATACACAGCCAAGCTTAAAGACTGCAGATTTGGTCATTTAAAATGATTCAGATTTGATAAAATGCTGCTGAACATGTTGGTAATTTAGGCAAGTAGGTTTGAGCCTTTAATCTCAGGTTTTGTGTCAGACGCAGCCCTAAAAACCCTCCTCGTCTTTCTCTGTGCTCTTTGATGCCGAGGCTGACTCGCCCTGCTGTCTCCCTCAGGTCACAGGCATGATCCTGCTGGCAGTCGGGGTGTGGGGGAAGGTGAGCCTGGAGGCCTATTTCTCCCTGGCTTCTGAGGAGAGCACCAATGCACCATATGTCCTCATTGGGACCGGAGCCACCATCGTTATTTTTGGACTATTTGGCTGCTTTGCTACATGCCGTGGAAGCCCATGGATGCTCAAACTGGTCAGTGAAGTAGCAGTAATCCCTGAAATACATATTCCCCTCAGATTTGACCTTATATAAATGTTTGTCTTCCATGTTTTCCTTCTTCAGTATGCCATGTTTTTGACCTTGGTGTTCCTGGCTGAGCTTGTGGCAGGCGTGTCAGGCTTTATCTTCAGACATGAGGTGAGTTTCTGGTGCAAAACACTAAAATATTCCACAAATGGATCACATCAGCTCACACTTGAACTTTGTTTTGAATCCACCAGATCAAAGCCAAATTAGGCACTGCCTTTGAAAATGCAGTGAAGTCCTACAACGGCACCGACAACAGCAGCGCTGCAGTTGATGGCATCCAGATTACTGTGAGTAGGAGGTTTCCCATTACACTAATGGCGTCATTTTTATCTGACTTTGTTTGTGTCTCACTGAACAAACTAACGAACTCGTGTTTATAGAAGAATATTTTAAAGGGTAACTAAATAGTGGACCACAGAGAGCAGAGAAACGCTGCTGCACCGCCGCTCTCTGTGGGTTGAAACTCTCAACCAAGTTGTCACTGCAGGTGTTTTCCCAATAGGTGATCCAAAACATCTGCACTGACATCACTCTGTGTGTTGTGGTGGGAAAACCAACATCCAGCTGTTTTTTTGGGTTGTTTTTCTTTCTTAAAAACACTCTTTTTAGGTACTTTTCTGTTGAATAAAGAAATTTGTTCCACTTGTTTTGTGTAGTTGCATTGCTGCGGGGTGAGAAATTACACTGACTGGAGCGAGACGGATTACTTTAAAGCAAAGGGCATCCCTGTCAGCTGCTGTAAAGACAACACCAAGTGCTCAGAGGAGACCCTGAAAGACATCAACAAGGCTGGGAGCGAGGTGTACGCGACGGTGAGTTCACTGCCCACACCAACGCTCATGTAGCTTCAAATCAGTCATATTGTAAAATGATTTTAAATATGTACTAGCAACACACAGGGTCACCAGTTTAGCTCAAAATCTGTCCAGCAGCCAATCTTTGTTTCTCTGCTGTGCAGGGCTGCTTCGCCAAGGTGACTCAGGTGATGGAGGCCAACCTGGGGATCATCGCAGGGATCTCCTTTGGGATTGCATTCTTCCAGGTACATCACGTTGTTCTCCCAGATATTTTGTCTCAGAACAAATGGGGCTGTGTTGTACTTCTGGTGGGTTAAAGTACAACATCAGATTTAGTTTTTTTGGCCGTTGGTCCCATGAGTTGTAGAAACATTTTACTCCAGTTTCATTGTTGAGGTCTGGTGATGCAGAGTCTAGTGGAGCAACATCAACACAGGGACTACATGTGAAAAATAAAAATCTTTTGACTAACTTTGGCACATTTACATAAGTGTTTATTTACACTGTCCTTGTAAATTAATCCAATAAATAAAATAAATGGACCAGTCAGACAACCAGACATCCAGACATCCAGACAACCAGACAACCGACGGCTACAGCTCCCCCACAGCTCCACAGCACAGCCAGTGGTCACAAAGTCCACTGGATACCTTTAACTAAACAAGTGCACTGTATTTATGGTGAATTTTAAGTGTGAAATTTATGCACTACATATCCCATCTCCTCCACAATCTCAATTTACAGCTCACCATAGAGTCAACTATTAAGTCTCAATAATATATGGAGTAGTTAATGAGAGAGTGGTTTTCCCTAGATGATATGAATGTAAAAACAAACATGAGGACACTAACATGGTGATTATAATGAAGCATCAGATTGTAAAACTCAGTACAGCAGGTCAAAGTTGAACCAAACACTTGGATAATCAGATAACATTTACAATTACTTCAACTTTGTTTTCACTTTGAAAAATATGCAGTAGTTCATGTGTAGAGTCATTTATAACCTGTCTGAGCACTGATGTAGTTACTGCGCACTTGTTTCCTTTCATACAAGAGGAACACAGATTAATTTGGTGTATTTTGATTGGAACTGTGTCTGCGTTTTGACAACTCTATGTATTTATTAAATGTATTTCCTCTCAGCTCATTGGGATATTCCTGGCCTGCTGCTTGTCTCGATACATCACCAACAACCAATATGAGATGGTCTAACAGTGATCTTCAACAGGTGAGACTTTTTATTGTCAAAGTTATTAAATATTGAGACAAATTAATGCAGATTGTGCCAAACAAAGATTGTGAATTTAGTTGCCTAAGAAACTGCAGTAGAGATTTTAATGATCTAATGTTCACATGCAAATACAAATCAGCTGTGTCTGTGTCTGCAGGTCACTGATGGGCAGCTCCTGAGGAAAACTGAGTTAAATGAATCTCCTGTGATTTTAATATTGTGTGTGCGTATGTGTGTGTTATAGTTATTATCATCATAGAGAGGGTAAAACACTCACTGCTTCTTATTTTATTCAGTCTCACCAATGACAAACAAACAGAAGGGAATCATGTTGAAAAATAAAGGGACCTGGACATTTCAGAGATCAGTGTTACTCCTGGGATTTAATTAGGGAATTACCATCAAACATAAATGTCATTACATAGACGTTACTTTGTCATTTCAGTTCATTAACTCCTGTGTCTTTGTATAATGCAGTTGCCTTATTTCGTAATTTTGCTATAATTAGTGTGTAGTCTGTAGCAAATGAAATCTAGACAATAAGCTGATAAATGTTCAACTTTCTCTGCAACACTAAGTGAATTTCTGTGTGTGAAACCTGTTTAACCCGAGAGACAGATGAGAGGTCGCCACCCTGAAATCAAGTATGTGTCATTTACAGTAAGGACTCAAGAGCTGTGTGGAAAATGAGCCTTGCTATTGATTGTGTAGGCCAGTATTGTTGAAAGTCTGCGTCCACGTGTGCCAATGACAGCAGCCCAGCCACTTTCATGTCACAGTTTTCAGTGTTCAATTGTTTATTCTTTTGTGGATGCATGTGAAATACTTGGGAAAAAATAAAGATGAACTCCAGTATCTTTACCAAAGGGCTTAGTATGTGTCTGTTCCACAGCTGAAGAGGATATTTTGGCAGATGAATGTGACTCAGTTATTTGGGGCCTCGTGAGGGATCCATACAAAACACAGGATGCAAAAGGCATTTAGTTTCTGTATGCAGGCAACTTTTAATTGAACAGCAGCATAATATTTAAGGATAAAACAGTATTAAATGTAAAGTTTTGATGCCTTAGTGCAGGCTGTGGTAGTAGCTAGGGGTATTAATTAATACTGGATTATGAGGCTTATTGTGATCTATTTGACCAAGTAATTGTATGAAGATTAGCCTTTACATAATATGACAGTATTTGAGAAAAATATAAGAAATATAATCATGAATTCACTGTTTATTTCACTCAGTTACAGCTGAGCTCAGAGACGATAAAGGAAGATTATAGTGATCTACAGCAGACCATGATTCACACGAGATCTAGTCTATCACAATATTTGTACATCAACACAGCTTTAATTGTTGTATTCTGCCAAACTGAGGAGGGAGAGAGGACTGAAATGACTGGAACCCAGGAATTCAGAACTGATTCGTTTTGGTTTTCATTATGCACATTCTTAAGTATGAACCAAAGGTTTTCTGACTAGATGTCACCATCAGTCTTTGATTTCAAGCTCTGTGCTACATTGATACAATCATCTTTGGTCTGTTAACATGGCACGTGTGTACTCCTCATGTTGTGTTTCCCCTTTACACAACCAAATATATCTCTGTATAACTGGTAATCTGATGTTGTGTCTGTTTTGACAAAATAAATGTCAACACAGTTAAAGTTGAATCAGCTCAAATTCCTGCAGAGTGCAGTATGTTAGATGAGGCTGCCTGACAACCCACAGTGAATGTTGAGAAATTAAGTGTAAAACAATATAAGGACAGGTTCACAATTTTTCAAGTCTATCTTAAAACGACAGTCACATATGAATACTTAAACAGGTTTTACTGGCTGTGATCACGCGTCCTGTTCATACTGGTCATGATCTCTTCTGTTTTGGGCACAGACATTTTTAGATGTTTATCTGATGTTAATATGAGGCCTCAGCAGATTGAGTTAGTCAAGTCAAGTGGATATCTCCCAAAATTTCCTCTTTCCTTTGTTTCCCTTGAGAGTGTTTCCTTGTCAAGCTGCAGTGAAACTCTGGAAGACATCCACCAGATCTGACTAAACTCAGACTGCCGAGGCCTCATACTTGCACAAAATGAGGACTGCGGATTTTGTTCCCTATCACTTTGCAAAGTAGGTTGGCTGCTCTTTCACAGCAACACCCTGTTTACAGTAGTAAGAGATCACAGGGAAGTAAGAAGGAAGGACAAGCACACTGATAAAACAAAATAGACATTAGACAATCAAAAACAGTCACAAGCAGAATGAGAACAATCACTGAGAAGGTTCTTTAAATTACAGAAAGGCACGAGTGTTTTGATTTTTAAATGACGTTGCAAATTATTCCATGAAATTGCTTTACTAACAGCAGAGGCGGTCTTTACTGGATCAATTGTGGTTCTAAGTTCCTGAAGCATCAGCCAATCACACTTAAGTATGGGCCAGTGTGCCAAAGCAGCGGGGATGATACATAAGAAGACAGTTTTCCATTAACGGCTTCGTTGATAAATAAGTACCAATGTTTCTAATGTCTCTCAGACAGGGAATGCCAACCGACTTTATTATAAATTATTATAATTATCTTCAGTAATAAACCTGAGGGCAGAGTGGTAAATGGAGTCTGAACCCCCAGAGTGGAGGCAGCAGCATGTTGGTATATAACCCCCATAATCCAGGACTGAGAGGAAAACCACTTCAACGATTGTTTGTCTATAGCTCAGAGGGAAACCGTTTGTATAGAAGCTGAGCTTCTGTCACAGTTTAATAATGAGGGCATCTGTGATATTTAAATGTTAATTTGTCTCCATGCCATATGCTGAGATATTTGTATTCTGTATTCATCTTGACACTGAAACCAGTCAGAGTGGAAATATGGAAATTATTAAAACAATAATCACTTGAAAGCACATTAGGAAGGGATCTTTTAATGGTAGTATAAACAAGATGTGTGTCTATTGTTTTAAGACAGACTTGAAAAACTGTGAACTTGTCCTTTAATCAGTGTCTTCCCCTGTCCTAAATACAGATGTTGAAGCACACATCACTGAAACATTGTCTGCAACGGCATGTAAATGAACCTGAAAGACTCCACTTAGGAAAATGTTTTTCGATATTTTACCACCTTCAGACTATACTGACCACACTGTAGGGTGTCAATTTGAATAAACACAGTAGATATCTGGTTACTAATAAGAATTTCAGTTACTATTAATACCAGTTGGAGGTGTTTTTAGCCCTGATTTCTTTCTCTCTCTCTCTCTCTCTCTCTCTCACACACACACACACACACACACAGAGACTTCACGGGTGAAACTAAAAGCTGTAACGATGCAGCATCACTGCCAAACCTCATCATTAATTAACTTGATTTACTACACCTGTGCTGCTCCTGCTGCCACACATCAAAATGCCTGCTACCCTCTCATCCCTGCTGACTTCCATCCCTGCAGATAAACCTGAGGGGTCGATACTTCAGTGTTTTAGTATCACTCTTTTGCATTACAGTTGGACAGTGGAGCATTTTCAGACTAAAATCATCTGGTAAGACTCAACATTTCCTCCAGAATAATTCAAGATTATATTAGAAATGAGCATTATGGGTATTATATGTACTGTAACTGACTGATTATCTCCTACAAGTAAAATAAATCAGTGTGATGATGTTTTTTTGTTCAAATTATCTGTGAGAAAGTCCAACCACCAGGTGGCAGTACTTGTTTAACAATAAACTGAGACCGCAATAAATACTAACTGCCTTTGGAAACGAAAAAACGGTTTCAAACTGAACTTCGTCATTTTTTTGATACAGAAAACTTTGCATCATATATATTTTTTGTGTGTAAAGGCGAAAAACACCTGTTAAATTACACATTTGACATGACTTATGACGCACAGCGCGCGCTCCCGGCTGCAAGCTTTGCATGAGTGTTGCCTCCGGCTACAAACGGCCTGGAAACGATGAAAGCAAATAGGGTGCAGCTAATTACAGACGAGCCAGAGAGAGAAAAGTACATTTGACTGGCAGCTGCGGTGCGTTTTGTCATTGGTCTGGTTTGGATCAGATGCTGTTTAAACCTGCCTACATCTTTCATGTTCCCCAATCGGCTCTGCAAGAAAACAGACGGAGGGCGGGCTTTATTTTTTCCCGTCCACCCCAACCCGGCGTGTTGGGTATAAAAGCAAGGTTCAGCTGCCAGTTAGTCGGGGAAATTTTCATGTTCCTTCCCGGCGGGTGGTACGCGGAGCCTGAGAAGACTTGGTTTAATCTAACCAGCACGCCAAGAAACATTTATCTCAGGTTACCTCGTGGGTTCAGGTCAGTCTACATCCCTTTTTTGTATTCAAATCTTTTCTAGCGAGTACTCACGATTATCTCAATAGCAGGAAGTCAAGGTCATATTGATGCGATTCGGGTTTTACTTTGCGGCAAAAATAAGGGAGATTGCTCATATAGTTGTCGAGGTGTGTGTGTGTGTGTTTTGGAAGCTAGAAATCAGATTATGCTCAGTGGATGAGCTGCCTCTATTTCATCATGTTTCCTGCAACCTAGCTGCGCTGTGTGTGTGAGGAGAGTAGGGGGGTGGGGGGGTGGACACAGGACACAGAATCTGAATCGGCTGCCTTTTGTCCATGCAACCTGTATTTGAAAGTGGGGCCTGGGTTTGCCTTTTTTGCAGCATCTGCTCCAGTCCTCTGTCCATTTCCTGAATCCTCATGTTCCCTCGCTTCCTCTTTGCAGATCAGCCACCTCAACAACACCAAGCAGCCCTGCCTTAATAACCCCACCCGCCAGCTCTTCACTGTAACCAAGCCAGCCTCTTAAAGCCTTCAAAATGATGCAGATCAGCAGCGACTCTGCCAGCAACAAGCACTCCCTTATCAACGTCATGCACCGCTTCATAGCAGCTGCCAACAACATGGACGAGACCATCATGGTGCCCAGCCTGCTGCGGGACGTGCCCCTGGAGGAGCAGGGGGCCAACGAAGTGGAGGCCAACAACAATAACAACCATGAACCGCCGTGTCCCAACAAGCAGAGGGACATGTATGAGCACTACCTGCTCCTCAAGTCTATAAAGAATGACATGGAGTGGGGCCTGCTGAAGAAGGAGATGAGCAGCGGAGCCAGCTTCCTGGAGATGGCGGTGAAGCAGGAGGAGGAGCAGCAGCAGCAGCAGCAGCCGCCGCCGGTCACCGGGGATCTGCTCCCGGATGACAACTCAGACCTGGAGTATCAGTTTCACTATCACCTCAGAGGACTGTTTGGAGTTCTGTCCAAGCTCACAATGCAAGCAGACCACCTCACCAACAGATATAAGCGAGAAATTGGGGGAGGAAACTTCATGAGATAGAAGTCTGTTTTCTTTTTGCACCCTGCCACCTCCACCCTGACTGCTTGACTTGCAACAATGGGATGTGTTGAGAAGACCTCCCCCTGCCCCCCTCCCATCTCTTCGTATTAGATCTCAATGGACAGTGAACTGACCAGGGCAACCACTTTGTGACTTCTCTCACTCCTGTGTAGCTACACTCCAGCGTCCCTCAACAAACCTGAAACCAGTGATGCCTGCACACGTCAAAGCTGCACGTGTTTCGTCAGAGGTTGATGTTTTGTGCTCGGTGGAGGTTAATTGAATCTGTTCCCAAGTCCTAATGAAGCACAGCTCTGGTTCGTGCAGAAACGTTGCACCCCCCCCCACCCCTTTTTTTTTTTCCCCTTGTCTTTTCATTTCAAATTTGAACATGAATCTGTCACCAGAATTGATGTCTGATTTGTGAATAAAAGGTTTGACTGTAGGAGATATTGAATGCTGGTTGTTCTGTCCCTCCTTTTTTTTTTTTAAATAAATGACTTTATTTTAATGCTGAGCTGAAGGGCTCCTATCCTGCAGAGGTTTTAAATCTTTCCACTTGGTGTTACTGTAACATGGTGTGCCTTGACTTTTTGTATACTTACATGCCCTGTTCAGTTAACTCCCCCATTGTCTGTCTGCTTACATGGTTCAAAGTGTTCATGATATAACTCAATTGTTTGTCTTTAAATATTTCAGAAAACAGTTTTATACTGAAGCAGAAATGCAGTAAAAGTGAAATAAATAATTGGAAACTTTATTTTCTGACTTGGTTTCTTTCATCACTGACACAGGAAGGATGTTGGAGGTGTTAATGCCCTTTTCCTCTAGTAACTCATTTAGAAACATGTTTTTGTTTTTCTACTTCACACGAGCTGTATAAAGCCCTTTAAGTCTGCAAGAATGTGTGGCGATGCCTTATGACATGCTATAACATGGAAAGTACACTTGACTCACAGTTCCCTTTTTATTATTATGTAGGGCAGGTTTAGCAGCTTTATGTAATGTTGGTGTTGAGGATTTACCTAAAAGGAGATGATGTAAAGCAGTGCTGTAAAACAGGTCATGGCTCCCCTCAAACACTCCATTTTATCAATGGCCACCATTTCATATCATCAGTGTCATGCAAATAGACAGTTGTGCTGATAGGCAAATGTCCTGCAGTAATGTTTTTGCAGCACTTTAACAAAATATCCTGCTGCTTGATGCCCTTTAGGGAGCAGCAACCCAAGTTTGTTTTTCCTAGATTATAGATGCAGTTTTATACCTGAACGTAAATATTGCAGGAAAAAAATCTCAATACTATAACAATTAGATATGCAGTTGTGCCTATACACAACCCATTTCTGTGCTTATTCTCTTTTTAATCTAATAATTTTGTTGACATTTACACAGTCCACTAATTATCTCAAACAGTGGGAATAATAGCTGAGACAGGGCCATAAAAAGCTGTAAAGTGCACTGACCTGTCAGAGGTGATAAGACTTTATTTTTTTGGTGAGACAATAAACTTGATAAAAAATAAGTGGCACCCTTGTGGCACAGAGAACATGATCTTTAAAACCTCTGGAGGAGATTTAGAGGATGTCAGCGACAGATTTCTACAGCTTTGTCACACTGAACATGATGGCGGTGGAGTATAAATGAAACATTAAATTGATGTATATGTTGCTCAAAGTGGTTGCCCCTGCGAGCTGCCACATATATCCATCACCAGGCGAAACCCTCCCCTTAGCAACAGCTCCACCAAGATCAGCCAATCCGTTCGCAAAGGCTTTTTTCTCCTCTCTCTCTCTCTCTCTCTCTCTCTCTCTCTTTCTCTCTCTTTCTCAAAGGCACAGCAGTGATTAAGAGATTGTAGTGCGATGAAGGGCATCCAGGAAGCAAGCGCAGGGCAGGCATAGTCAAACAAACTGGTGTTCCCCTGACCAACAGCAGCGAGGACGCCGAGGGTAGAGAGTTTGCATAAAAGTGCTGCATGAGCCCTGTGGTGAGAGTCTGTTTCCACTCACAATGGGCCATACAAATGGGTGCAAATCAAAATGGCTGTGCTGGTCAGTGCGCCTCAGCCCACTCAGATTAACTGGGTCAACCAAACTGGTGACAGCTGGCCAGACAGCGAACGCGAATAGAAATGAGGTTTCTGTTCTTTTTCTTTACAGCAAACTAATCTACATATTTACCAGTCTTTTAATCCCTTATTGGGTCCACATTGAAAGCAGCTATAATCTAGATTTTTAGAATTAAAACGTATCAAATGTGAAATAATGTGACAATGTATAGTTGCCAATAATTATGAACCCTATGAACCTGTTCTTTGCAGAGCATTACAATGAGTTCAGTGGAGTATTTAGCAGCTAAAGAGCCTGATGTTTCCCTTGGGAGCTGGTAGAGACCAAAAACAGAGCTAAAAGACAGTAAATGTTACAATTTACGTTCATCAGGTGCCCAGAAACATGACTCCAAATGAATGATAATGTTGCTCTGTAACTGCTTCATGTATGGGAGAGACAACCGTTTGCTAACAGGTTTACCAAATCAAAACCATATTAAAAGGTGATCATGTGTTAATATCGCAGCCTGATTCTGCTGCCCCCAAATGGCCAAATCTTATTTACAGCAAGAGCTCAGTATTTTAGGATTTGTTTTCTGGAGTTAGGTAAGATGACTGATTCCTCTCTCATATCTGTACACTAAATATTAAGTGATAGCAGCAGGCAGTTAGGTTAGCTTAGCATAAATACTGGAAACAAGAGGAAACAGCTAGCCTAGCCTGTCTGAAGGTAACAAAATTCACCTACTAGTACCATAAAGCTCACAAATTAAGGCACTTATTTTGTTTGTTTAATCTGTACAAAAGGGAAAAAGAAATAAAATACTCACCTCTTTATGAGGAGGTTATGTGCCTGACTACTTCTTGTCTTTTAGCAGTTGCTAGGAAACCAGCAGAGACTCCATGAAGCCAAGAAAACAGTCCTGCACAGAACCAACAATAAGACACAACATGTTAATCACTGAGCTTTAGACGTGCTGGTAAGCAAATTTTGTTAAGTGCAGACATAGCCAGGCTATCTTTTTCCCTCTGTCTCCAGTCTTAATGCTAAGCTAAGCTAACCAGCAACTATAGCTTTCTATGACAAGAGACTGGTATCAATCTTCTTGCGACAAGAAGACAAAGCATATATATATATATATATATATACACACACACACACACACATATATATCTACATATAAAATAAATATACATATTCAAACATGAGCTTTAAATTTGTATTTTCCATTGCACACTCTTAAAACAAATTTCAAAGGGCTTGAACCTTGACAGTGATACTCTAATACTGCTCTGACCACTACTGCACAAGTCTCCCCAGTCACATTAATGTCTTGAGAAACCTGAGAGCAAATAGTTGCAACCACTCGGTCTGTTTATCGCAGATTTGACACAGCTCCAAGTCGTGAGGAAGATGTGCTATTTCATCATGCACAACAGACATTTAGAAAAGTGTGAAGCACTATATTCTTTAAAGCTAAATAGCATTTTACATACAAAATAAAATCTGCTTATGCTAGATGCTTGTGGCTTAATAGAAATCAAAACTTTAATGTTAAGTGTCGCTTAGATAGGATGATAAATTTCTCATGCTCTGGGTGAACTGGGGTGTTGCAAGGGGGTTTTGGGTTCAGTGTAATGTGACCGACAGATCTTGGGACATGATCTTGGGTGTTGAAAGGCCCCAATGTGGTTGGCAGGTCTTTGCCCTGCCCGGGCTGCCAACATGAGGCTGCGTGATTGCAGACTTGGCAGACAATGGCAGCGTCTGCACGCTGTCCCTTCCCTCGCAGCGCCCTGCTTCACTTCAGCAGCACTGTCTGTTGCTCAACAACTGTAAAACTCCTAACAGACACAAAGCCCCAGACAACCAGACAGAGCAGAGATTATTACTTTATGAGGCAGAGATCAAGTCAAACTGACACAGGTACTGGGGAAGGGTGACGTCTAAGGGTCAATAACGTGATTCTAAAAAAAGGCTCATATCTGCATTTACAGTACAAACATGTATCTGGCCGCCACACCTACACCTTGTTAGCTCTTATCACTTGGTCACTTATATTCTGAACATTTCAACGGTGACAGCTCTGCTCCCTGAGCAAACACCTGAGTGCATTCACTGTTCTGTTTGATTTAATATCCTGGCACGTTTCCGCAAACCTTTGACAAATATGTAAACTTGAACTGCAAGTGAATTTGAACAGAACTAAGAAAACATTATGTTACAGAGGCCTCCAGCAGCCATCTCACTGGCAGAAGTGGAAGAAGTATTGTGATCTTTTTAGGTATATTTTGCATTTTATACTTGTAATAAAGTTACATTTTTGAAGGCAGGATTTATTGGATTACTAATGCTAATTCATAGTTCAGTCGTAAGCCATTGATAAAAGCAACTTTTGGATTGCCAGAGGATGCATTGTCAAACTTTTCACGGGAGAGGTCTACCTAAGGAATCAGAGTTTGCTTTAAGACAAAATGTCACAATAAAGGAGGACTTTCTACAGTCTGGCAGCTCAAAAGTTGCTCTTATGAATGGCTCATAACTAATTTATACTTTATGGATGGTGTCTAATCCGAAAGTAGCACCAACCTGCTTGAAGGAGCCTGAATTAGGTGTTTAACTTGGTCACAAGGTAACTGTTGCTTGTGATTAAAACCATTTTGTTGTCGTGTTGTGTTCTGTGATGTACGTTACCGTGAGCAGTCAAGTTTGGTGTTGCTAGGCATCACTACGGCATAAAATAGACTCCTGTGAAAGACAGTGGAGGCCACATCGCTGTGCGCGGCTCAGACGTACAATATGCTGCCTTGTGCTGCAGATGTAATGAGAACCAGCATGCTCACTGATGTTATTAACATTTCTGTGTGTTCAACGTCTCCCACACAGCAACAAGAGCAACGTGGTTGTGGAAAACATCCGTGACGAAAACAGAGATTTGTGTGAGGATCATATCCATAACTCATGGAGCAAGTCCTTCAGCTATGAATGATATAATTCAGTGAGAAAGTTAAACCGTCAGTGAATTATTTCAAGTGTTTCTTTAAGAACCTAGTCAATGGAAAGTCTTTATGATTGTGCCAGAGCTACATGGCTCAGAAACACGTCAAGCACATACAAGGGAAACCATGGCTTGTTTTTGTTTATGTTTAACTCCATGTGAACTTTGTACTGTGATAAATTAGGATATTAATGAGTCACGTATTGTCTAAGAGGCTTTAGCTTCTGTCATTAGCTAGTAGCGTTTTGATTAAGGTAAGGTAAGGAAGTGACTTTATGGCACTAAAATCAGGTACTAGGGTATTCTGGGACCAGGGGTGGGTCTAAAGAGTTTGACCGGAGGACCAGACTTCAACACCTGTCAGGCACAGTTTGTAAAATGAGTAAAATGCGTTAAGACTTAAGTTTAGGTCTGGTTTAACCCTGGTTCTCTGCCATAATAAATGGTATATCATTAATAATGACATTATTTATTCACGTCACCCAGTCCTCCCACACAGGAGAAGAAATCCAAAGTGCACAGACCACAGATGTGTCTGTCGTCGTTTTGTGGCTCCTCATGGTTATTCTACGGTTTTCTGGTCATTGTGTATTGTTTAATGATAATTTTGCATCTCTTTGTGATTGTTGTTTCTTTGTGGTAACGTTTTACCTCTTTCTGGTCATTCTTTGTTAGTGGTCATTTTTGTTTCTTTGTGGTCATTTTGCCTGTTTTTGTGGTAGAGTTTTGGCTCTTTATAATTTTTTGTCTCCTTGTTGCTGTTTTCATTGACTTTCCAACAATGAATGGTTACTTCATACAGAGGATTGATCTCGCTACTTTAAATATATGTTGCATATGTTTACTTAAGATTTTGAATGCAGCACTTTCCTTTTAATGGAGAATTGTTACATTGTGGTTTCAGTACTTTTACTTGAGTAAAGGATTTGAATACGTCCTCCATCACTGATACTGCAGAGCAGCATGCTGATGCTGCTGTTTACAGTCAGAATTTATTGGAGGTCACTATTCCTACATTATCATCTTGACTTTAGGACAAGGCCTCTGTATTAACCTTTGATTACAGCACCAACAGTTATAAATCCTGTGTATAAGAGTGTGGTGACGGATGAAAGCTGCTGTCCTGTCTCTCAGATCGGCCTCAGGTCTTTTGTCTTGTCACCATGTGGACGCAGCTGTGAAGTCGGGAACACCATGTTCTCTTTTAGCGGAGGCTTTCCTACTGAACCCCCACAACACAGAGGCACCACCCACCTCCCTGCTTCCTCCTCTATTTTATGATGATGACCTGGGCCAGACTGGTATCTCCTCTGTTGTTTGGGTTACAAAGGCCTTCCTTGCTGGTGAAACTTAGTCCTCTAGCATGGGAGGAGAAAATACCAGATTCATTTATGAGCACAAGAGGGACCATTTTATTTCATTCCCACAGAAGAAAATCCATTTACTCATGGTGGTATGCTCGCAAACCACAGAGCACGTCACTCTGCCATCGCTGGTGAACACCACATTATGATCACTACGTGCCTACTCCGTGCAGAACATATAGGGGAGGAATGTAGGAGCTTATGTAAGAGGCAAGTTGGTGTGGAGTCCAGCTGGAGCAGCTTAGAGCCTGACACTGAGTGTCTCTGAGAGCAAACAATCCCCTTGGCCCGGCCTTGTCTGCTCTGCACATGCTTATAAACCCTGATGCTTTATGTGCTGATATATAGGTCAATGTACACAGTGTACACATGCATACAGAGTCAGGATGCTTGTGTATCATATCACCTTGGCTGTACAAGCCTCACATGATTTTCCATAGATGATCTCTGAGCCTTTTGCAGAAGTGGTAGAATGGCTCCATTCAGAGTACTAATGGGTACTAATACCACAACGAAATAATACTCAATTAAAAGTGCTGCATTCAAAATCCTGCTTCAGTAAAAATATTATATGCAACATGTCCTCAAAGTATGAAAAGCAAAAGTATGAATGGCTCCTTTTTTGAGTGTTTTATTCTTATTTATCTTGAATTATTATTATTGATGCATTATGTGAAAGCATAATGTCAAATTTAATCTATACAAATGCATCATATTCTACACTGTGGCCTCAGGTCTGTAAATGCCTCTCTGTTCCTCCCCCGGTCCTCCTTTTCTCTAATTATCAGGTAGGTATGTGATAACAATCAGGGTCATCTCTTACAGCTGAGATGCTCTGCTCACAGTGACACGGTCAGCGACATAAAAGAGACGAGTTCTCCACAGGTCAGAGCCCGAGTCCGTCTCTGGGCCCCGGGTGCTGCGTTTAACTTAATCTGCAAGACGAGGGCGAGACAATGGTGCGGCTTTGTGTGCAAGTGTGTTCACTGACATGAAGGCCTCCCATTGTCCGCGGTGCTAGTGGCAACCCCAGACAATCCACCAGAAAACACGCCGATCAGATTTCCAACATCACAGCTCAAGCTCTGTCTTTTAACGAGAGGTTTTTGTGGTTATCAAGTGTTTTTGTGACCTCACATTTCACACAGGACAAAGAATAAAGAATAAAGGTTGCTGTAGACTTTCAGAGACTGTCACGGCAATAGGCTTAACGAGGACCGGGAGTGACTGCAGTCAGTGCTGGCTTCTGATTGGTTAAAACATTCAACAAGCTCCCTCTACTGTATATAGATTACTACGCTCTATTTACATAGAAAGTCGGAACTGGGAAGTTAACGGCGTTTCAGTTGAGAAGTCGGAAATACACGGACGTTCGCAGGAGGGCGTTTACAGTTGGTCTTTCGGAGTATAAACAACTTCCAAAGCAAATATGCACTCTATCTGAAGAACACCTCAGCTGTTAACATTAGATTTAGCCTAGCCATAGCTAGCAATACCAGTTGATAACAAAGCTCTGCGTGGTATTTTGCATATATAAACAGCATAGCAACATGTCCACGGATAAAAATTGAGCAGCAGTATGTGTATGACTGACTTAATGTTAAATAAATAAGACAGAACTGCTATAAACTGTAAAATGAGCAGAGTGTTCACTACCATTGATGCGAGTCGCAGCCATCTTGAATTCTTATGTCGGGGTTGGTGAGGTTGCTCCGACTTTCCGAGTTGGAAATCCGACTTCAGGGGGCGTTTCAGTTGACTCGGAAATTCCGTTTTCCGAGTACAACTGGAACAAACCATTAGTTCTTATATCTTACACTTGAGCTGAGTTTTACTACATTCAGCTCTAACATTTCAACTAACACCTCAGTTCCTCTCAGTGTTTCAGCTACTTTTTAACTTTAAATTCAAATCAGTTCACCTGCAGCATTTGCTTCTGCAGGCCGCCTCTTCTTTGCTTTACCCTCACGTGGCTAGAAATACAAAGTGCACGGTTTCTTCATTTTAACCAGATTTCATTGCTATGTCTAGATTTCTTAAGCACGTGTAAACTGGCTGATGTATTGCCTGCATGCAGAAGCTCTCAGATCTCTGGACAAGGTCAGTGCCCTTGCAACACAACAAGTGGCCAATGCATGACTGTGTTATTTTCCCCCATGGGGTTTATATTTAGAGCTGAAGGGATGAAACGGTTGTGTCAAAGATAGCAACAGGTTAAAGACCATTAGATGTTTTCATATTAACATGGACCCAGGACATTTAACACCTGCATGGAGAGTGTTATTCCACAGAGCTTGAATGATTTATAAGTGTCTTAATATAGAGTCATATATACAGACATAGTGCAGACAGGCCTGGTTGTGGAGAGAGAGAACACCTCCATCTAAATCCTCCTGATAATAACAAAAGAGCTCTGTGTAGTCTCACAGGATGAAAGCAGGTTTGATCTGTCTCAGACACTAAAATGTTCCCTTAAAATGTCCAAAGGACAATTCAGACAGATTACAGCATTTATTCGTTAACGTTTTAAGATTCTGGTCACAACAAGCTGCTTTCAGTGCGAGCTGAGAGAAAGGGAAGTATCTAGACTGAGCTTTAGATGCAAGCTAAGTGAACAGGACTTCCCCTTTCTGTGTTTTTTTTTTTCAACGAGAACTGTTACATAACCAGAGCCCAGCGCTGTTAAAAGAGACAACAGATGTCCTCTGTGAACCCAAGGCAATGCAGGAGGCTTTTAGAGAAACTGATTTTCATAACAAATAATACACAGACAGGCACAAAATAATGATTAACAACCTGAAAAGCCTGTTGAAGGGCAAGTTGGCATGTCTCACTTGGACTGGGTTTGAGGGACAGGGTTTTCAGTTTGATATAAAGATTTTAATGATCTGAGAGATTTAATGAAAAGAAACAGAATATTGTTTTTGGTGTTCGACTAAATACACCCCTCACTCACACATACACTTAATTTGACAAATATTTATGGTGTACTTTGGTGCTAAATGTCTTTCGCTCTTATTCCTTTGTGTCTCCATATAAGAACAATGCAAAGCTGCCACCAGGCTGGCCTCCCTTCCTCTTTCCATGTCAGTCAGTCAGTAGGTCTTGTGCAGACTTGCCCTCGTTTTAAACCAATCAGACTCTGCAGCCCCACAACAGGAGGCCAATGAGCGGCGGGGCATAGCAGGGGCTTGGTGAAGGGGGCGGACCTGAGAGCTCAACTCCATGTATGATGTAAGGAGGCTTGATTTACAGGAGAGTCAAAATTTCCCAACACTCCCTCAGAGAAAAAAAAAACGTGATCGCTTCACATGGAACAGTTTGAACCATCTGGATGAAAAACAAAAAAAAGTACAAAAATTTCGGAAGCCTCAACACCAAACTCCAAAACATTTTCAAAGCATTTTAGACTCAGCTCTTCATGTTCAAGCACAAGCATGTTATAAAAATCTTTCTCCTGATATAAATCTACGTGACACAAGCTCAAATCTGCAGCAGCCACATGCTATCACTGCTGTGAGATAAAGCCCGGGGACGCAGCGTTGACTGAACTCCAGTAACCTTGTGGCGACGGCACAGGTTACACTGTGGTTAGGACCATCTGTACCGTGGGGCCCTGCGAGGGGCTACGACTGGTATGTCACATCTCGGCACAATGAAACATCTCTGCGTTTCACAGTCACACTGAGGCATCAAACAGAGGACCCATATGTTGAATTACTGTAGATAACACCGATCTGATCTTTAATTTAAGATGGAAAACAGCAGATGTAACGTTTATTAGCATTGTTCTTTCCATAAATGCAAATTGAAAGATAAATAGAGGAGGTAATGAAGTAAAGCTGCACCACTAAGTCTGATTTAATGGCACTTTTATGTCAATTTGAAGCATCTGAGCTGCTACTTTGAGTACCATGGTAGCACTGTAAGGCGTAATAATGCTACATTCAGAGAAATTATCATGAAGATTTTATGCGGATATCAAATTTTTGAGTGTTTAGTCACCGAGGGCAGACTTTCTCAACGTGAACAGCTGCCCTGTGGGGCTAAGCAGAAGTCGTAACATGTCTCACATGATGCCGCCTCCTGGTATTTGGCTCAGTTACTTCACTGCATGAGGCTCTAAACTGTCTCCAACAGCAGTATCAGAACAGGAAAGCTGCAGTTCAAACACTTTAAAGAAACTGAAAAGCTGTCATGTCTTTGTATGTGTGTGTTTTGGATGTTGTCTTGATCCTGTAAAGAGCTGCTAACAGTAGAGTAGATGAATCTTTGCTCTTGTAAAGGATTGAAGCTGAGTTATCTGAACAGGATAACAGAACAGCAGTACCTGTGAACTGATGGATATGTGCTTAGTGAATGAAAAAAAGGTGATCTTTTCGGTTTTACGATTAACTAAGTCACTGTCACTGGTTCCCTCTAGTGGATAAAATAAAGTCAGATCACACTGTACGCATGTCAGCTGCCAGTTTTCCACTCAGCTGAGCTACTTTTTAAATAGTTGTGGACAGTTTGGGATAATTAAATCTTCTTTTTGTTCTATTTGGGCAGTTTCCACCAAAGAAAATGTAAATATCTTACAATAAAAGCCCCCCTCCTCTGATCTGAGTATCAGGATTCAGATTGACAAGGCACTGAGGCTCAGCTCAACATACTACAGCTGAAAACTGACAATCACAACCAAACATCATTTCAACTCATTACAGCTAATAAAGCCAATTATTATCATCATCATCATATGTCATCTTCATTATTGTAACCATGGTTTTGAGTTTGCCTTTATCCTGATTAAACAGAGGACTGGAGGTCATTGATTGTTTGTCCTCAGGCTCTGACTGGACTGCCCTGAGCCTGACAGTTTATACTTAACCTTGGAGAAACAAAAACAAACTCAACTCAAGGTCCTAGTACACTATTGTTTGGAGCTTTTGACAATATTTGTTTAACTCTGTCTTCATCAGCAGATTGTTGCTCAGTTGTCACCAAACTGTAGAAGCTGAAACTTTATATGATTTTGAGGATTTACAGCTCAAAGGGAGACAAAGCTAAAAAAAAAAACAAACTAAAACTTCAACAGTAGCACAACTAGAGAGGAATCATACAATAGGTGAATAGACTCAGTATTGTCAGTAACATCTATGTAAACAGAGGTTAACTGGTCAAACCAGAACAAGTCAGGCTGTCACAGCAAAATCACTGAGTGTGTGTTTATTGTTTATGAATTTAACTTTTCATTTGTATGAGGAAGATTGTGTTAGTCCTTTTAAAAGTTACACATTGACAATTTACGACAGCTGACAGTTCATCCTTCACCTGAAACTCAACCTGTTGTTGTAGAGTGTGTGAAACTTTCAAAAGCTCCACAACAAGTGAGTAAGAAGACCTTGAGATGAGACTGTTCAGTCAATAATCCAGTCCTGCTTTTTGTCTCTGGGGAAGAGAGCTGGGCTGGACCACACACTGTTCTCCGCTCCCACGATGTGTTTTATTTACTGTTGCTGTGAAACGTTTCTATCAGTCAGATCTTCTCCAGGCTCAAACAGCACCAACAAACACACAGTCTGACGCAATTCAGTATAACTGATCCGCCATTAAGTCGACTTTTATGATGCCTGTAATCTTGGACGCTATCATAGAGGTGTTAATTAAATTATATGTTTCAGCATCAAGGTCGTAGTTCGCGATGTGTTGGAATGCATTATGTTCAGAGGTGTTTCTAATATCCTGCTGCCTCAGGTTTGTAAATAGGAGGGAAACACCTGTGAATATAATGTAGTCCAGATCAAAACTATGACCTCAGTAATAAACATATAACTGAATGTTTAATTTAATTAAATAATCAAACATTATAAACTCTGAAAGCAGACTTCGTGGCAGAGCTGTTGTATTGGATTGCATTAGATTGTACAGGTGTACCTAATAAAGTGAAGCAGGTCACCAAACCAAGGCAGCCATTGATGTCAGAAAACACTTTCATATTTTTATCATTAAAAATATGAAAAATAACAATAATGACAATGATCAAATAAAAAAATTGCAAACAACTACATATGTACTGTTAATATTTAATGTTTGTTAGTGCCTGAATAAGATCTGACTGATTGAAATGTTCCACAGCAACAGTAAAAAACCATTGTGGAAGCAGAGAACAGGGTGTAGATTCTACTTATTGCAACAATTATTATAGTAATTATTATTGTTTTATATTATTTCGTGGCATTTTCACCTTTCAACAGCTTGACAGTAGAGACGGGTAGTGAGGGGAGAGCAGGGGGATGACGAGCAACAAAGGTCCCCAGGTGGTGGTGTGATTACTGGACTATGACACCATGGTGACACCAGGTTATGGGATTTATTTATCATCTTGCTGATTCAGAACGGTTAACAGATAAAGCTCCCTCAGCTTTAAATGTAAAATGGTTTTCCTCAGGTATAGCCCAGATTTCCTCTCTACATTTTACCTCTGAGGAACAAATTATCTATGATTTAAACAAAATATATATTCAATAAATTGAAGCCGAAGGGAAAATTTGAAAAACGCATAGGGGAGAATCATCATAATGATCTAACTGACAAAACAAAGAGATTAAACTATGATTCACAATCATGCTTTATTCTTGTTGATTTCTTATAAAAGAATCAAATAAAAGGCTCTTTCAAGATCTCACACGCTGTTCAGTCTTGTTGTATCCCATTTTTCTTTAACTAAACTATACTTTTCTTTACACCTTAAGTCTCTTCATCTTAAATATCTTTTATTAGTTTGTGACTTCAAACCAAAACTTCATTGATTGTCAACACAAAATCTATCTTAGCACCAGTACAATAAAACTGTACTTTTGCTGTTTTGAAATACTGTTTTCGAATGAGGGAGGAAAATCTCAGAATAAAGGGATCCTAATAAGTACATTTCAAAATGAAGCACCAACCATACAAAGCAACTTTTTCATAGATAGGCTTGTCAGATACACAAGAGGTCAAATATATTAATGACTATTAAATTAAGCACAACAAACAGTGTAAATAAAACACTGCAACACAAAGCACTCTAGGATCTGGAAACACCATATCGGGACATGGGGGGTTCAGTCGTGGCTGCAGTTAAAGAGGGCGTCTCGGCTCCTTGGACACAGGAGCAGCCTCTGGACTCCAGAGATGGTACAACTTTTCCTCTGAGAAAGATCCACAGGATTCTGTATCAATTCAGGAGGAGTGCAACCTGGGGAGTGGAGAACACTACTATCTGTCCAGTTCTGTAAACAAACTCTCAATCTCAAGGTCCAAAATGACATTATTTCATACTGCAAGCAGGGACTGGGACAGCTTAGAGCCGCCCAGGTTTTGAAATGTAAATGTAGAGGAAAAACAAACAACATAAGCTATCAGGTCCATCCAGTAATGATCTGCAGAGGATGATCAAGTGAAAACGGAGAAAGAAAGAAAATGGAAATGAAGCTCTGAGCTGGGAGGGTGATTATGTTGTTGAATATTATGTGCCGTGGTCTCTTCTCTGCAGGTCTCCAGGTCTCGCAGGTTGACAGAGAAACCATCTGGGCCAATGGCCTCCCTGACTTAAGCGTCTTAGCTTTACGCAAGAGTTCACCAAGATAAAAGCCTCGGATTATCTCCCATCGAAAAATATCGCTTTCCCTCGGGAACAAAGTCAAACAAAAAAATCCTAAACATAATCCGGCCCTTGCCACAAGAATCCATTTATATAACCAAATGTGTTACCCCTGATGGCAAGATATACATATACACTACCATGTACATACATAATCGATAAAAAAGGTCAATAGTTCTCATGTATTCAAATATACCTATAGATAGGAACCTGAAAGCTGCTTTCCTGCACTGACTGCTCCCCTCTGCAGGTCCTTGTGATCACTTAATCACCTTCTGTCTGAGGTCAAAGGTTATCGGTGGAGTGTCAAGTCTTTGCTGTAGCTGGAGTTAAAACCCATGACCCTCGTTACAATGGACGGAGAGGTTTCCTTTGAGCTGCTGCTTGCAGGAAGGACTCGGGTTGACACACTTGAGGCTCTGTCTGCATGGTGGAGGAGTGCGGCCCAAGAGAGGCTATCGGCTGCGATTCTTCCCTGTGTTCGTCGGCGTCTCCTCCTCCTCTTCCTCCTCGTCTTCTTGTAGGATGTGAATGGACGAGCCCAGTAGTCTCTGGAGTTCTGGTACGCAACGAACCAGATCCACGAGTCCCTCTTCCTCCTCTTCCTCATCTTCCTCCTCCTTGTTTTTGCCTCTGTAGGGCGAAGCTAAAGCGGAGCTCACCTGACTGATTGATACCTGTCTCCAGAGCTCGGCGCGCGACAAACTCACCACCTCCAAATGTGGGTAGCGCGCCCGGAAGATCCGCGCCGACATCTTCAGACGCTTCAGGACGTCTGTCAAGAGGAACCAGTTGCAAAAGCTGCAAGAGAGAAATGTCTGATATTAGCCGTTCCCATAGTTTTACATCTAAAATAACAATAATAGTGGTTTCACATGTTTTAGCCCAATCAAATATTACTCACTTGCTGTATACTTTGAATGACAGCTGACAATTGTCCAAGCAAACACATACTGTGGATCCACAGTATGTTTGCTTAAGTCAACATTTATCAATAGTTTTTAAGACATTTATGTTGCTATATAGAAATATAGGATGCAATTTAATACCTGTTTCACAGTGATAAAAACCACAGTATGAAAGAGATCAAAGAAAACTGGTAGAGATGATAAAACTTCTAATTATTTACCAAGTCCATGAATGTATTAATTTTTGTATTCTGTAATTATTAGTAATGTATTAGAAATACTGGGAGGCAGAGAAAATAAAGCTCTAAGCTGAAACTATTGCAATACACCCATGAGTCACAGCTGTCAGTATCTGCTCTCATCACAGACTATTTGACACAAACTGCTCTCATTTTTGAAAGCATTGTGCAACTGCATCCAAACTGAGATGGCACAGGCAAAATTTTAAATGGGTGGTGGTAAATAGCCTTAACTCCAGTTGAAGCTGTCAAACGTCTGACTCACTTTGACAGTTTTGCACAGTTCATGCACAGACAAAGACCTGATATCATCAAGTTCAAGTGATCTCCAAAAATTACTGTGTGTGTCACTGGATGTGGATGCAGATGCGAATGTTAATCAAAATCTTTGACACATTTTCTGTTGTTAAAAACCAAATTTAGAGAATTTTATCTTTACATCATTTGAACGTTTGACGTTTTTGAACTCACCCCTGTGTTAACGACACCTGAACGTGAAAGCAGGGTAGCAGAGGCTCTGAGGAGAACTCGAACAGGAGACAATCTTTGTCCGAGTCCCGCTCAGTCTTCCCCGTCGTGTCTTCCTCCAGCTCCTGATTCTGCTCAGACAGGAGGAAGTCCCAGCACGGCTCCTGGTCAGTCTCTGTGGAGAAAAAGGTCACAGAGGTGAGAAGAAGAGGAGCCGACAAACTGGCTGCATCTGCGCTGGGGCTGCTGAGCCGCTGAGATACACATGGTCAGGACACCCTCTAGTGGACGGTCAATTTACTCCAAGCATAATAATGTATAATGACTGATGGAGTTGCTGATCAGTTAAATGAATACAAACTTTAAGGTGTCAGTTTCAGTTCGAAGTTAAATGCACCCTTCACTGAAACATGTGTATATGACAATAATGTTGACAAGACATATTTTGAAGTATTATTTAGTGCTGTCTGTTATTTTTCATTTATGCAAATAATGATGGACAGTGAGCAGAGTGAAATTCAATGCACTTACTGATATGGAAACTTAAACACACTGCAGCAGATGCTTTGACAAATTAAAGCTTCATGTTTTCTGTGATGGGATTATCTTGCTTGGAAAAAGGTTGAAATCTGGGATGTTGTTTCTCAAACTGCACAGGGATGAAAGGCACAATGGCTTCTGAAGCCAGATAAATGATCCTTGATATCTCAATCACTCTGAGTGCAGAAGTGGGATTAAATCTCTGTCAAAGCGCACATATTTTACAGAAATGTACGCAACATTAACAAATGAAACAGAGACTAAATTTAGAAAAAACAGTTCTAAGAAAGAAAGAATTTAATACAAAGGCAGAAGCTGATGTGTAAACTGTTCATATGGGTGATTTAAAATGTGTAAAACCAGCAGTGGTGATCATAATCAAACTTCTTGGTGAAGCATTTATTTGCAGTGCAAACACTGAAAAATCATGCAATCTGAGTGATTTGAACCTGTTGTAAAATGTCAACCTACAGTAGAAACATTAACAAAACAAGTATAAGACATATGCAGAATGGTGATACACTGATGGTATCAGCTAGCTCTTCTTTCCTTCTTTATTTTAATTAATTAGGTCTAGTTTTAGGATTGGAGCAGTTAAAGGAGGAAAATATAACCAAAACAACAATTATACTTAAGAATAAAAAAATATGTTTGTCCTTGAGGTGGGGATAAAAAAAAAAGTTTGTGAAGTTATAAATTATAAACATATTAATGTTTTGTCTGGTCTCCCTCTGCTCTTCCATGCAACTCTAATCCTGCTCTTCCTCCACTGGATAACTGGTTCCCTGTGGCTGTTTACAGCACAACACCGATGCTACAGCACGAGGCTAACATCGCTGCACGTCCCAATGGCCAAGGCTGAGCCCTGCCTACAAACTAGCATAATTTTCCCTGCAGCAACGTGGTCATTGCTCCAACAAGCCTCAACTCGTCCGCTTCACTGACAGCAGAGGAACAAGCTTACAACCACCTTTTTAAACACCGCTTTTACAAATTCAAACAAAGCATTTGATTGAGACAGGCCAATCAGACAGATAAACAGACACATCCCGAGCTTTCTTACCAAACAGTGAGCTGCTGTAGAAATCCCAGGGTAAACTTGAATCCTGCTCATTGCGGCCTTCCAGGTCGGTAAAATATTCTGGAAAAGATAAAAAAAACAGCATCTTGTATTATATTTTGGACCAAGTTAAGTTTGCATGTCATTATTGCAAGATCTGCGTTATGTATAAATTTATGAAAATATGTGGACAAGGCGTGGCATTAATGCTTGTTCCCTTGTCAGAACCAAGCAAAATAAATGATGGGATAAGTGGAAAGGCTTCTGCAGTTGTGAAAGTATAAAAGACATAATAGATTTTTAAAAAAAAAACAAAAAACATCAGCAAATTAGCTGAAGTTTCAGCTCGATTTTGTATTATAGTCTGTTCTGCAGCTGTCTGTGTCCTCCCAGGTTACAGAGAAACTCAGGCATCCGAACTGTGTGTGTAAGGCAGTATCAGCTCCTGAGCTTTCATCTCTCTGTTTACCCGAGATGCACCGTGTGAGACTAACAGACACACAAAACATCTACAGTCTATTGCAGCCAAGTCTGTAGCAAAAGAAAACACCAATAGAAGCTAAGTGTTTACTGTTGACTGATGTTCCCTCATTGTTCTCCAGACATGTGCTGGTGAAAGATCCTCAATATTGGTCAACGGCGTTCACACATGAGCAACGTCTGTGACAAAGATTTTCCTCGGGTCATTTATGAGAAGGAAGAGGGTGTGTCAGAAGTTTCCCAGTAAGGAAGATGTGATCATTCAATCAATCATCAGACTCCTTAATGATCAATAATTGCGAAATCATTAAAAGCTTTTACAACACCAGATGGATGATTTATATTAACTATTGACAGGGGTGGTTTTAGCACTGCAGTCATGTCCAAACACCAGATGGAAATCTTAGTGGTTATTATTTAAAAATATGAGCGCCTGCATGTGGTTGTGTGGCAACTCGTTCATTCACCCATTCAGCTCCACTTTAACTTCTTCTTGATAAATATTCAGGACATCAGTTTTGCAAGAAATAACACTGCAAAGGAGGGTGGTAAAAGAAGAGGCAGTAGTAGAAAACAGATTTGCACACCAAATAGCTTCTGTTTAAGGATATTATTTGCTGTTGTGACGTTTCGAGCACAAGGCAAAAGCCTCTTCCTCAGACTTCTGATAAATACAGAGTTGCCATCTTTAAAACCCACAACAAAAATAAAAGAAGCAGAAGCAGTCTCAACAATGAACTGATAAGATGAGGAGCTGTAGATGACAAGTGCTGGCATTTGTTTGTGTGAACTCAAACCTCTAAACACGTCATCAAGGTGAGCTTTACCTCTTACTGTGCTGCCTCTCTCATATATACAACCACTTGAAGGTATCCAAGCTGTGTGGAAATTCAACAAGCAGCTTTGTGCACGGTCAGTTAATATTTTCATGATCAATGAAATTCTTGATGGCCATTAATCAATTATTTTTTGATCAATAACATATGTAACTGTCAACATTTACCTACCAACAGTTACCTACAATATGCTTTTAGTTTTGGACAGCCAAATTCAGCCACAAGACAACACAACAGTCTGAGTCACACAAAGTGTCTCAAATGTTTAATGTCAAGTCCTGTGAGGGTAAAACGTTTTGCAGCATTTACTTTGCATGCAGCTCATATTGTTTATTACTCACTGTGCCAAATGTGATGTGGGGGGAGTGGGCACAGAGTTTATTAATGTGTTGACACACTGTTTGAATGGTGAATGTAAAGTTGGCAAACACGAGTTTTATTATTTATTTTCATGTCTCATTTCTAACAGCTTTATTATAGCCTTTGTGTTGTGTTGTTTATTGTGTCTGAAGTGATTGTTGATGATGCGAAATGAGTTAAGCCTGGGGTTAAATAGCAATTTAGAAATGTGTCTATTTATCCAAAGCTGGTTCTGCTGTTGGAAAAAAGAGGCAAAATAAAAAGCGTACCTGTGAGGAAGGTCTTCATGCTCAGACTATGTGCCAGTTTGACTGGTGTGTGTCCAGAGTAGGTGGCCAGAGTTGGGTCTGCACCATGGTTCAGAAGCAACCAGACTATTGGTAGGTTATCACTCGCTACTGCATCATGAAGGGGCCTGAGGAAAGAACAAACAAAACACAAATGACTCTACGACTTTAGAGGACACCTGAATCCGTTTGCAAACTTGATGTGTATGGAGCATCAGACGTGTGAATGCATGGCAGTAAAACAAAACTGAGACTAACTTTCAAATACTTTCCTGTGATTAATTACAATTTGCGAAACTTTTTTCAACCATTAACATTCATAACAAATACAATATATACAGTATGTGTATATGCAAATAATTTATACATTTAACTTATTACAACATTACAGCCTTACCGTGTTCCATCCTGAGCACTACAGTTGACATCTGCACCATGTTTCAGCAGCATCTGGACAATCTGAGTCCAGCCCCGAGAGGACGCCTCATGGAGAGCTGTGTAACCAGCATTATCACGCCGATTGACCTCCCTGATGTCCTTCTCCAGACAATACTGAACTACATCCTGCAGAACACAGGTAGGACAGAGACGGTGTCACATTAACATGTCTTAACAAGGTACACTGTTTACTGGAGACACATTCATGTCAGCCATACTAAACAAGTAAACCAATGGGATTTTACCTGATAGCCCAAGCGGGCAGCTCGTTGCAACAAGGTCTCACCAGCATTTTTATTGACAATCAGTCGACGGACCTCTGGAGGGACAGGTCTTTTGGGTGGAGACTCTGAACCGCTGCTTCTTCCTGATGAGCCTCTCTTGTTGGATGGAGATGATGGCAACGTTTTTGGAGCGGCTGGGGGGCTATCTGTTCTTTTTACATCAGCACCATCATCATCCATGGCAAGAGAGGCGCCTCGCTTGCCCAAGCTGCTGCGTTTGGTCTTAGTCTAAAACACAGATTTATTGATTACGCACTGTGTGAAATGGAAGCTCTGTGTAATGCAATGCCACTTATCCAAGACCTGAGCTTTATAAAAGTAACTGCCATCGTAAATGTGACAAACATGGCATTAATCTAACCACAGGGGGGCACTGTAAGCTAATATATTCCTGGTACATTGGCTCCTATCAGCCCTGTATGACTTCTACTGAGCTGTAATCCAACAAGCAGCATCAGCAAGTGACTTACCTTCTGCTCATCACTGTCACACAGGTGCTTGCTTTTGAACTTCCTCTTCCCTGAAGGCTTATCATTGCTCTCTGGAGATACCTCGCTCTCCTGGTAGCGGACCGATCCTGAGCGAGTGAACGAGGGTCTCCGTAGAGGAGGCTCCGGACTGGAGGCGGTGGGACTTGGACACTGATCCGCCTGAGGATCTGTGATGACAAATTAGATTGGAGGTCATGCGGAGTGGTACCAAACATATGTCAACATCACCCAACTTATCTATGGTGCACGGATGTCGCTATGAAGCAGCTTCATTCCTCTTTCTCATCTGCCAAGCCTAACATGGAGCATGGAATATTTAATAGGCGCCATTTTTTGCCAACATCAGACAGAGCAGTACTTCCTGCACCAATCATCCTTGGCTTAGCCATTTTTCTGCTGAATCAGGGTAACTGCTGTTGATGAGCTACTCTGCTCTCTCTGCTTTGCAATCCAAAGCACAGCTTCACCATATTTCCTTACATTCTCTAGATACACACCTTATGTGTCATATTCATATCAACAGGTTACTTATGTGGACTTACTGAAGTGTAAGTGTAATAATGACACTAAGTGGGCACCTCAAAAATATAAGCTGCAAACTGCATGTATATATATGCTGTCTTCATAATCTCTATTCTTTGTTAGAGGTTACATTTATCTCAATATTTTGTATTTCACTAGTCATCATATACTACATATACTGTAGTTGTTGCATAATTTAAAAGGGTCTCATAATGTTGTATTACTCCTTTTCCAATGTACTTTTTATGAAGATGTACATCCTCATAAAATTAATTTGTTTGTGTCTTTTTAATTACAGAAGCCCCCAGCTAAGCTTTCTTTTGGTTATGTCTGAATCATAGATCCTGAGGTCCATTACTGACTGACAGTCTGAATGTTGTTATTTTTATGAACACATTCAGGGCTCACAGATATATAATCTAAACACTCAATCCACAGGTGTTGTTCAAAAGCTGATATATATATAATAGATTTTGTTAAAATATCTAAGTTAAAAACATAACAATGTAAAATTTTGTTTTCATATATTTATTTTTATCTAATATTCAGACATTCCTGAAATAAAAGCCCAGTTACTACACACCCACAAAATTGAAAGCATCTGAGTTGGGTTTTTTTTTTCATCTTTGTTATGAATTATAAAAAGTATGCTTGAAAAACAAATCTACATATTAAATTGGCCAGTGTGTTATTTCTAGACTCTAGAAATCAAAGATCAAGAGGTTTAAGTTGATTAAATCAAGTGATGATGTCACTGCTGCTCTGCACAGATATTTTTAAAGAGAAAGTGAAGTGAAATGTTATTCCTCAGACTTGAACAGGGCTGCAACTATTGTCAGTACAGATTCATTCATCAGATATTTTTAAAAGAATGAATAATCACTTAGTCTATGAAACATCAGAAATGATGACAAATGCCCATCACAAGCCAGCAGAGCCAAATGTTTTGGCGCTTAAGTCTGGTCAGGAGCCAAAAAAGGATTAATGTATAATGGTATTAAAACAGAACAACTCTGGCTTATTTATGAAGCTGTTACCAACTAATGTTTGTTGTGTTTAAAGAACTAAAACAATTATGTGAACATTAAAAGCTGCGGTAATTTTCACTGTTAACTAATCAGCCATGTATTTTTAGGATGAATGGATTAATTGTTCGGTCTATATAGATTAAAATGTCCATCACCATTTCTGAAAGCCCAAGTCGACATCTTCAAACAGTCCAAAACTCAAACGTATTCAGATTACAATTATATAAAACTAAAACAATCCGAAAATCCTTGCATTTGAAAAACCAACATCAGGCAGTGTTTGAAATTTGTTCTTACCAGATTACTTTAACAATTAATTGATTAACAAACTAGATGTCAGTTAATTTTCTCTCAGTGAACTAACTGATTTTTTTGTCAATTACTCAATCAACTTTTCATTTTAGCACTACATTGATTAAAGATACTAAGAGGATGCTACTCTCAAATTTTAAAGATTCATTCTATAACTTCATAGACGATAACGTTCATCAGTAACTAACAGCTGCACCTTTGACTAAAACTTAGCTCAGCTGAAACTTTAAAGATCTTAGGGGATAAACTGTACCTGCTGGAGTTCCAGTGTTCTGTCTCAGGGAGTCAGATTCTTCGAGGTGCTCTCCATCTTCCAGCTTGTCTTTCTCAGTGATGTAGTCTCCAGTCTGATACTTTTTGCTACGACATCGCCGACGTTTCTTATGAGTAGGCGTGTCACCTTCTGCGCTGGTTGCCTTGCCCTTGCCCTGATGCACTCGCTCTGGCAGGGGGTTTGAGCGAGGCCTCCCTCTGGGACGGCGGGCAGGTTGGGTGGGAGTCTGAGGGGGTGATGGGGATACTGTGGGAGGAGGCATTGGTGGTGGGGGAGGAGGGGAAGGCGTTGCAAAGCCCCAGAGGTCAAGACGAGCCTCATCGGCTCGCCGTCGTCCTCTCCTCAGTCTTGGGAAGGAGCTCTCTGTAGTGTCAGTCTCCTTACTGGATATGGCAGAGCTACTGAGAGAGACTGGAGTCTCCACACTCTGTGGACTGCTGCTGCTATCTGTAACTGATTAAATCACAGTGGATTGTTACACTCACACCAGCTTCTATGCATAGAAGTGTGACTGAGACATCAAAAAATGCCATCCAGACACTATGAGACATTCTGTCAGCTTAATAGACACCAACTACCACACTACCAAGGCTGACTGCAGGCTATTTATCTCTGCAGCTAAAACCCTGAGATGCTAAAAGTAATTTAATGGTAAGCTTGACAAAAGGCTACATGTTCGACATAACTGAAGGCATCATCAAATTTGTAATAAATACATCAGAAATTTGTGTACGCTATAAGAACATTTAAAGGCATTAAATGTCACCGGATTGTAAAAAACAAAGACAGTACCTGGTTTGTTGAGGGTTGGTTGCTCAGCCTTGTTGGGACTGATCTTGTCCCTTGGAATCGGCTCTTTACTCTGGGGGGAAAGTTTTCCTGCTGATAGACTCTGCTCCAACACAGGTGCACATTGTTTCTTCTGCTGAAATACACAAGGGGACTGAGTGAGCACGCTGTATTGGATGCTATTGATCACAGAGCTTTCATGAGATGGAGAGCATCTGACAGACTCACAATAAGCCCTTGGAAGTTAAATCAACAGTCACAGATGAATATTATTAAAGGGAAGCTCTTTATGGCCAATTAAGTGGTTGAAATCTTAAAAGATGATTTCTACCTTACATATTTCCTTAAATTATAACAAAGGGATATCATGAGAAATTAACTGAGATATTTTAGACATTAAAATACAGATAATTTACCTTCTTTTGACAGGACACTTTGGTTGGAGTGTTTTCCGTGTCTTGCTTTTTCTTTCCAGCAGCCTTTTTCGGTGGGTCCGTGGGTGATTTCTCCTTCGCTGGCTTCTTAGGACTGGTTTTCTTTTGTTTGATGGCAGCGGCTTTTGCTTTGGTTGGCGACTCCTCTTTGGTTCCGTTTGTTTTCTTCTCAAACTTGTCGCCTCCCCCTGCGCACTGGCCTGTAAGAATAGAGGCAACCATGCCCTCCAATTTTTCACTGGGAGGACTGTCTGACGCCCCACTTTCTTTCTTCAATATCTCACCCTCTAACACCTGGGCTAGTTTGCTCTCCATCCTGTTCTCATTTGTTGATGCATTGCCCCCAAAGAGATGAGACTGGCCAGTGGGCTTTGAGGAGCCCTGCTTCGCTTGTAGTCCCATGTGCTCCCCCTGACTGGTGTGTAACGCAGTGTTATTCTCCATCGGCTCAGTGGCGTTTGCCTTCTCGTGTCTCTTTGTTGTGTGAGTTGAATCCCCTTGAGACGGCACACCAGGCCATTTTTCCACAGACCAGTATGGTGGGTATTCAAAAGCAGAAGTATGTTTAGATTGGCTGTCTTGACTTCCAATGAGTGGGTTCACAACATCGGCTTTTCTAGACGCAACAGGTGAAGCTTGAGTATTACCCTCAGCCGTCAGTGCTGTCGTTTCAAGAGCTTGCTGCTTTACAATGGATGCAAGGTTAGAAAGGGGAGACTTCATTCTCTCCCACTTATCGTCCTCAGGTTTGGACGGGCTGTGATGAACACTCTGAAACTTGGATCCTTCTGTAACTGTGGCACCCTTGGTCTTTGGGGACCCATGTGTGATTTTTCTCTGAACAGATGAGGCTTGGTGAGGAAGATGAGATGGCTGTTGCCAAGCTGGATTGACAACAGTGGTAGAGTATGGCACCGCTGTTTTGCCAGGTCCGGATTTCTGATGAATCTGAGCACTGGCAGAGCTTGACAGGGCAGTTGTTAGGGCTCCTTTAGAGGGACAGTTCTTGGTTATGGCTGTGCTGGTGTTTTTAACATGCTTGACACTGTGACCATGTTGGTTGCCCTTCATCAAACAGGATGCCTTCTTTCCTCCTGAGGCCAGATGTTCTCCTTGGTCAATTATAGATATAAACTCCTGCTTTGCAAAACTCTGAAATTCGTCAGCAAACGTCCCTTTTCCATCTTTGCCCCGTAGAGTAGAAGCCAGTATGGGGCTAGCCACACCTACATAAGTCCCTGGGATGTTTTTTATGGAGTCTTGTGAGGATCCTTTACCCCAGGTTGGTTTAGGCTCTGGAACCTGGTGATTTTGAGGCCTGTTTATTTGCTTTTGATGAGATCCATTTCTGTGGGTGTTTGGTAAGATAGGGTATTGCACAGTGGAGCTATAACTTGTAGAATGAGTCCTCTTTGAGTTCAGAAAATCTCTCTGATTTGACTCATTATTATGAGGCTCCATCATAGAAACTGGAGGGTCATTTATGCATTTTGGACGTTTGGATTTAGCGGACAAATCAAGAGGTACATCTCTTGGTTCAACTGAGCAAGCTGTGTGGTCCTCTGAGGCAGAGGGAGGTGCCGTTTTAAGAGAGCCCATGGTTGTTTTGTCTATGCTGTTGCCTTTCTCCACATGGTTCAGCAGTCTGCTCTGAGAGGTGATGCTGGCCAGTGCAGAGCCACAGCAAATGGCAGCTGTGGGAGATAACGTGTAGCGAGTGGGTGCTGCAGAAGTTAATGACGGGTGCTGCAACGGTAGGGCAATAGCTGGTGAGGCTACCACTGAGGCTAAAGATTTATGCTCTCCTACAGATTTGGCATTCTTACCCGACGAATGGTTATTAGATTTAAGTTTTGAGGTTGATGTGCCTGCTTTTTTCTCTGCAGCTGGAGTCCGGCCCACGGAGAACTGATAGGGATAGGTCCGCATGAGAGGTGTCCCTCCGACACCCGAACTTTGAGGCTGAATTTCTTTCTGAAACTGACTTGCAGTGGCTTCTCTCAATGCTGCAATCTGACCCAATGCTGGTGGAAGAGTGATTTTACAAAGTGGAGAGGAAAAATTTGTGGAGGGAAGGAAGGCAACAGGCTGGGCTGGTTTAAACATGGTGGAGCACTGATACCCAGGTGGAACACTTGGTACAGATTGTGTTTGTGGGTGTGATTTCTTACTGGATGTCACATTGCTGTGACAGGGGTTGAGTGAGTCCTCCTGGCTGACTTTTACGCCACTCGACCACTGAGGAGTGGGGAAGACACCAGCACCATCAGCCTTGAGTTTAGCGGCCTCTGCCCTTTTGTCTGCTCTCTTCTCTGAGCTGGTGAGGGCTGAGCCTGACATCGGTGCATTGTTAGGCTGTTGAGGTGGAGAAAGCTCAGGGCTGTGGTTGTAATTGCTAGTGTCCAGGCAGGCTTTTGCTGTCTTACAGTCTGTTGTGGGAGTGGTCTTGTTTTGCTGACTGAGGGTAACATCTCCTCTAAACTCAGGGGGTAGCGTCTGGGGGGGATTTCCCACCATACTAGTAGACGCTTTATTTGGAGCACTGATCTCTCTGCTCACCGTGCCTCCATCCCCTACATTCATTAGTGTAGGATCCACCTGAGTAATAAGAGAAGTTTGTGAGGCTAGTGTTAATTAGATAAGAGGAAAGAATGCTCTAATCTAGTAAACTAACTGTAATAATAATTTTAAAAAACAATTACCTGCATAGGTGTTTCTTTAACACAGCATGCCTCGGGGGGTGGCTGAGTCAGTCAGGTGAGAGTTTTCCTTGAAATAAAGTGATATGCTGCAAAACACACAAGAAAAAGAAGACTTAATGTGACCATTGTTACTGCTGTCGTCGTTTCAATTAAAGAGAAGACCTTCATTTAATCCTTCATGAAGGAATAAGAACTATTCTATGCAACAGTAATTGATTCAGAGTAACCAACATTGGGCAACTGAAAACTTCCTTTCTTTGAGAAGCAGGCAGATATGTTACAATTTCCTCAGAGTGGGAGAGACTATTCAGGTTAGCAGAGAGACGTGAGGTGGACTGAGGAACACATTTGTTCTCTTTGGTTTTATTTGTTTGCACGCAGGGAATATTAACTATTTGTCAGCGCTCATCGATCCAGATTGTGAATAGTCTTTACTAAAGATGGGATATTCAGTGAGTGAAATGAGACCTAATGCATCAGTTGCAACACAGAGGGATTATGAGCAAATGAGCTCAGATCAGCCTCTTCACGTAGTCTGCAGCTGTTTTGTATAGTTTGTCTGTGGGGTTTTTGCAGGTTTACCTTAACTCTTCTGTTATTGGCTGAAACTGTTTCTGTCATACTGGAGATGAAGAGAGGCAGTATAAATCCTCTGCAAACACTCTTGGAACAACACTCAAACTCCTCCTTGCAGAAATCACGCAAAATACTAATGGTATATGATACAAGATACTATACGAAAACATTAAGAAAATCTGTGATGCAGGTTTCTTTCTTTGAGTGGTGATAACCTACTGTCAAACACATTTAAATATCCCCTCCAGACATGTTTTCAGACATATAAAAATACACTGCTTTGAATAATAATTTGAGTCTGATATCAACAAAAATCTCAATTAACTAGCTATGAAATTTTAAGATTGCAAATGCTCTCTGTGCCTTTTAAAAAACAAAGAATCTATTAATATACAGCTATTGTTCAGTTTAAAAGTAACAGTTGGACACAAGATGCCTCCTACTTGAGTGAAAAGTCAATTCTCAGCGTATGCACTAGTGCACACATGTCTTAAATTCAGACTTCAGGTGAAAGACAGAGAAACTTTCCCCCTTCAGCAGATGAATGTGAAAACATCCTCCTGGTGTCAAAGTCTTCACATACATCATCCTGCACAGTGAAGGTCAAACACAGAACAATAAGCATTTTTTTTTTTTTTTTTGGGGGGGGGGGGGGGGGGGTTAAATTGCTTTACTAACTTGTATGTAGATTTACTGCAGCTAGAGTTTGCCCTGTGTGACTGTATTAGGAAAAAATATATGATAAATTAACAGTAGATGAGGCTCTCTACAGTCTCATCCAGTCACTTCAAACAGAGGCTCTTACATAGGGGACCCATGACCCCTTGGGCCCCTCTGCCTATCCCAACAGGCCCATTCAATGAGCCATCCATGAGACAATCAGCTGTGACTGCCCAAATGATCATTCATGAGTGAGTGGCAGCCTCAGTGTGTTCACTGTTGATTAAGCCATGCAGACTAGTGAAAAGTGGATGAGTGAATGTCAGCAAAGGTTTTGTTACTTACCTATATAATTAAGGATTATCTATCACTGGTTGGTTAATTATTTATGATTACAGTGAAGAGGCCCACCTCAGTTAGATGCAGTTTTAATGTGGGGGTCATGTAATGTTAAGTGCTCATCATTCTTATCTAAAATTAGACATGAGATTCCACCCGTTGCCTCTCTATTGAAAACACACTCGTTTTCACAACAGAAAACACACCTTCCCTCACAAAACAATGCCAACCGTGCTCACAGCGATGAATACTATTAAACAAACAGTTAATCTGGCTTGATGTCATCTGAAAACAAACAGCTGAAATACTCTCATATATACACAGGCGACACACACCACAACAGCCTGGTACGTAGGTAGAGGTGAGCGCAGGCGAGCGCATCTGCAAGTAAATGAGACGACTACAAAAGGGACCAGGCATAAAATCTATGTCAAAGCTTTGGGGGAACGGAAAATGTTTCACCCCTGGAGTCAGTGAAACATAACGAAGATGATGCACATAATGACTGACACGCCAGTCTCTGCTGGAATCTGCGAGCACGGACTGAAAGGGATCCAGCGATGCAGATACCGCTCAGTGCAATAAGGAGGGTCTGCATTCATTACCGTACAACAGTTGCTCACAGCTAGTTTGTCTTTGTGCTGCGATCATACGCGGTCTGCTCCGCCACAACATTTTTTTGAATTCATCCGCTCTGATGTAGGCCAATAAATGTATGCAGCAGTTCGCACACACGCCGTGGGCAACGCCGCTCAGACGAAACAAAGTCGAGCCTGACATTACCTTTGGAGAAAACAGCCTCGAAGAAAGCCAAATTTATTCTGTTCCCAGGTCAGCTCACTGTCCGGTCCGCGGCACAAAAGACACACGTCCCAATGTCATATCTGAAAAGTGCACAATGAACCACATGCATGTAGGGCCATCGGGGCACTCACAAAACAACACGTTTGTCTCTGTTATAAATATCAGCACGGAAAAACTCTGGAGAGCTCCGGGTCGCTCTCTCTCTCTCTCTACCTCTCTCTGTCTCTGTCTCTCGCTGGAGATGGCGAGCAGTCACCATAATGAGAGAATGGTAACTGGCTCTCAGGTGATCGCTACATCCACAACTGCACAGGCAGCCTGTCTTCATCTCTAACTCTTGTCAGAGAAAGAGGGATTGAAATGTTTCCAGATTAAATGTTTGGGGAGGGGAAATTACAGCAAGTGACAGGAGAGGTTTCTCCCACCGAGTGGCTGCCTGGGCTGCGTCGTAGGAGCACAATGTGGCAATGTGTCACATCTCCGCCTGATAAGGTAAGTCAACATCAGTGCGAGAAAATAACAGCCACACACACACATACACACAAAACGAAGGCTGAGCCAAACAAACAAAACTCCAGACGACCATCATCCCGTTTCATGTGCACACGAACACCCGACAAAGTAACATTTACTCCGCCTGAGGACGTTTTTTAACAAACAAATAATCGATTTCACCAGCTGATAGCTCAGGAGCTGACTGCATTGAGTTACTCGCAAAAATGGAAAAAAAAAAAAAAAAAGTCGCCGGCTGGACAACTAAAAGACGGGCGGGTGACAACTTATTGCACAGGCTGGTGCTGCTGGAGTGGAGGGGGGCAAACAATATATTTAACTCCGCTGACCACCGCTACCTTCACCACCACCACGGGTAGGTTTCCAGCTCCCTGCCCAGCGGAGTCTCCGCGAAGCCCTCGCACTACTCCCGGTGGTTTACATGTTGAGGCAGGCTACTGTTATTTATCCCCGGCCGACCTAATGTGAAGTGCTCCCGTCTCCCGTATCGGCCCTTCGCTGGACTGACTGAGCCACTTCAGCGGTGAAAGGCATTCACCGAGCCCCCCGACCCAACCGAGCCTCTCCTCTCCGTCCCCCCTTTAAGACTCTCTCTCTCTCTCCCCCTCTCTCTCTCTCTCTCTCTCTCCGAATTATTGAATAATTCCCAAGCTAATCAGCAGGCGAGATAAAGATGTCTAATGACACAAACACTTACGAGCCCGCTCGTCCAGATGGCATGTGAACGACGTACAGGCACGACTCGGTTACGGCCGTGTCCAGCCTTTCGCCTCTGCCGTCCGTGGCTGTTCACTAATCTCGACGGTTTTCGGTTCTAAAAGTCCGGGGGGGCGGGAGGAAGGGAGGAGGAGGGGAGGGTAGGGGGGGTCGTCAAGACAGTCCGTTCCGTATCTCCAGTCTCCAGTCTGGTGGGAGAGCGAGTGAGGAGAGAGAGGGGCAGAGGGGTGCACGGTGACAGCATGGGAGATGTAGTGCTCGGCTATCCACGCCCAGGATTAGACGCTAGAGAGGCTGGGAGGGGTGAGGACTGCAGGTACCGGCATGCAACGCGAGCTCCAGCCGCTCAAGGGGAATTGGGGATCGCGACCAAAGAGTGTAACGGTGCGCTAAACTGAAAAGGCTTATCGGGGTAACGAAGTAATAAACTGTATTTTTAACCAAAGGAGACTCCGAGTATCACTGAGACCGTGTTTGCGTTTCAGTGTCAGTCAGGTCAATTAACAGATTCAGCGCAGTGGGTGATGGTTGCTGAACGGAATTGCCAAAATGTAAAAAAAAGAGGGAGTGGGAGAGGTTTGGGTCCGTTGCAGGGGAATTAACACAAGGAAGCAGGACTCCGGGTGTTGAAGGCTCTCCAGTTGCAAGCTTCAGGCTGCAGACTGATGACTGGCCTGAGGAAGATGGAGGGAAACACTGAAGCCTTTTTTCTGCAGATTTTTGTGTAGGGTTTCAAAAACCTACAATGATGTGAGACATGTTTATCTTTACAGAAGTTTTAGTAATTTGTACTGAGGTCGTGGGTTTAACTTCACTGAGGTCTAATGAGGTGTAGTTTCACATGCAGGGCCCCCAGCACTGACCTCCATCAGTGTGGCGGCATAAAAAGCCCTGGAAACACAAAACAGTTGCTTACAAGGTGACAGCAGGCGTTTTGAACATTTCCACTTCTGACTTCACTCTGGCTGATATTAAAAAAGCTGTGCAACTATTTCCACATTCCTTCACAAGCCAAAAGTGATATTAGGAAACTGTAGAGTCAGGATTTTTATCTCGTCAACATATTGCCCTCAAATTCTTCTTATCCTTCACCGAAAGCACTAAAAAGACACAATAATTCCACAAATAACTAAAAAGACAACTCATACAGATACGTGACAACTTTACTCCCTCAGATTTACATTGAATAGTTTTTTCCTGATTCACGACTGACAACAATGGGCTGACTACATCCCAACTGAACCATGTGATTTTTCATGATTTCCTTGGTTTGACTCAGGCCAGAGTTTTGTTGGCATAAGGGACAACAGATCATCACTGATTATGGATACGAACAAAAACAGTGCCACTCTCTCTGCAGTGCATCTTCAGTTCGCCATCATTCACATCTTGCAGTGCAGTGTGTCAAAATCACATTTCCTGTTATTACCAGGTCAGGTCAGGTTTTAACTGGATCCCTGCACATGGCTTTCTACAGAGGAGTGGGCTTCAGCCAAATTCAGAACAAAACTACAATTTGGATGAGGCTTATGGATTTCAATTTTAGCCCTTATAGTTCTCTGCCAGACTTAACACAAAACTAAGACAAGCCGGGCTAATTCATACACACAACAGCCTTCAACCTATACTGAAAATAATCCATGCTTCACACAGCAACTGTACCGACAGACTACTTTATAAATACAAGACACAAACAGCCATGGAGAAGAAACAGCTCTTAGGTTAATATGATGTGAAATCATATTTACATCACAAAGTCATAATTGAATAAAATCAACTTTTACTAATAACTTTTTTCTACATTTTCACTTTGAACAAGTGCAGAGTGAAACATGATGTCAGCTTTTCCTCAACTCAAGGCTGACTGTGAGTTGAGTGCTGGGAAACAAAGACAAAGGAGCTGAGGAGAATATCTGAGGACCAACAGCTCATGTTTGCAGTTAAGAGGTGAATGACAACACATCTGCAACGTGCAGTCACACACAGGCGAGCAGATAAAAGTTTGAAGCAGCAAACCAGTCTCCAGAGCAGGGGATCTGCACGCAGTCTTGCCTGATTCTCCCCCAAAGATAAACAACCACAGGATATTTAGCTCTCCTATTCCATAATCACATTTTGGCACTGTAGTTAAGCAGTACGGGTTACCCTGCTGTAATTAGGCCACTTGTCTTACCTGAAAGCAGCGTAGGCCTGCTGTTTACAAGGGTATCCACTCCTTTAGGCCAACAAATTTCCTACTTTTCTCAACACTTGTGGTGCTGAGGAAATAACCGTTCACACACACGGCGAGCCTGACATCGTCGTGTGCCTGAAAGAGTTTGTTTACTACCGTGCACGATCCGTGTCGTTCCTGACCACCAAGGCGATGCAGGATAACGATCCCTGTCCATCCGCCGAGAGCGGTACGAGCAGAAACTATTTCGCCGCTTTCCTATCGCGGAGTGGATCGGTGTGTGAGAGCCTCTAACATGCCCTTCGCCATTCGTTCAGTAATGGCTGCGTGCAAGCAGCCAAATCGTTGACAGATGGCCAAATGTGAAATTGGGAAACCAAAAAACGCCGATTAGTTGAAAAAAGGGGAACGCCGTTGAGAACCGTGTCGGCATAAAGCGGGAGTATCACAAAGTCGGCAGCTGACACATCGCATTGTGTCTGAGCCGGGGTAACCCGGAGACCTCAACGACCGCGCAAGAGCTATCCCGGTAGTGACCGGCTGCTCGGGGCTTCACCAATTATAGACGAGTTTGCTTCACAGGCTCCACATCCAATGTCTGAAGCTGTGGGGTTAAAAAAAAACTTGTTATGCATACATTTATAAATCTCTCGAGCAGGGATGTGGTATTCCGCACATGCACTGTGATAACTGCGATAGCACAGATGAAGGCACGTTGTTTATTTCGAAGGCCTGCTTTTTTTGAAGTATGTCGTCTTCAAAGTGGGCATACATGGTCATCTGTCTGTGAGTCATATTGGAGATTATCGACCCTATTTAGGCCGCCATGGTTTACAGCGACGAGGATGTCCCGTCTAAGTTCGTGGTTCACCTGGTCAATATTGAATGTCGAGGTTGGGAAGGCGGCGGGGGCTTGAACGCTAAGTAAAAAATCAAGCGCATTATTCTTCCATCTTGGTAGAAGTAATGAATTATTCTACAACAAACGGGGGGAGGATGGCAGCCGATCACAGAAACAGTCAAGGGTGATGTTCTTATTTGCCAGGTTAATGGACGGCCCGATGCGCCGTCCAGATGATGTTAAATATGTCTGAAAATGAAATGCATCACTTCGTGTATAGTTACTGTGTCAGCGTTTGGATTGCCGACTGCATCCAGAGCCGACACGCATGGACAGCAGACTCATGTAGGCTATGTCATCTCGACACACAACTTGGCTCTCCATACATGTGACACGATCCTACATAATGCCGTGCGATAACAGCGAGACATCACCGCAACTACTGTGGCTCCTGCGAGACACCGACAACTGGAAAAAACAAATATCCAGGTCAAAGTTTGGCAGAGTTTTACTCGCCCTCAATAGCGTTGTGCAATGCCCCCTTTAATGCCCCCTGCTCGCCCGTAACGCCTTTGTTATTAGTAATCGCATGGTATTGCACCGTCTTACCTTGCGCTCCGAGCTGTCTACAGCCACAAAGCCTGCACACAGCGCAACAAGCTATTGTTGTCTACACACAGGCTTCCGTGTGGGGCCAGGGATGTGATTTTGAAGTAGAATGAATACAGTATGCAATTTTGGCTTGTCCTCGCGATCTTCCCTTATTGCCAGTTTTCGGTCTGCAGCAGCTGGAGATGAAAATCGCGCACCCTGGGTCCTAGCGCCGGGTAAAGCCCTACAGGTGAATAACAAACAGACTGGTGCTCGGTGGGCTTGAATCTTTCATTGCAGGGGACTTCGCTGGAGTCAGATGTTCTGGGGCAGACTTTCTCGCTTTTTTTTTTTTTTTTTTTTACCCCCGGAGATTCAACAGAGGTAGATAACTAGTGAGATAAATTTTGAATAAGAGTGTATTCAAGCCCAGTTACACTGACCACACATTATTTGAACAATATATTGATGGTCTGCTCTCACACTGGAAATGATCAGTTGCAGATTGTTTAAACGCCACAGTTTTAAAAGCAGTTATTTAGCCGTTTAGACCTCCATGCAGTCCTAACTAACTCATTTACTGTGGCATTTATCTGATTTCATTTCCAGTTAGAATATCCATAAAAAATAGAGGTTTAGATCAGTGTTGAAGAATTGGCAGATACACCCACTGGTTTTATTAAACTAACAGGCAACAATTACATCAGTGTTTCATATTTTGTTACCATGGCTAGATTTACTGGAATAGGACCTGCCAGGCATCAGGTGCCGTCAGGGGCCAATACAGCCACAGCATCTGTTTTGAAGCCTGTTAGCACTCCTGTTGGAAGATCAAAAGCTAAGTCAAAATTAGGGATGTATTCAGTGTGCATGCTGAATTTGATTTTATTTATTCCATTTATGTATTTAATTTTTTTTTGCTACATACAACACAGTTTTCACAGCTCAGCCACAGTAAACCTATATTATAACTAAATGTAAAGCAGTTTACTTATATTTTTGACAACACAGTAACTGCTTTGAAAAGCTCTCTTCAGCTACTGGTTACATAGTTGGTTTGTCCTATACTAGCTTTGTACAGTGTTTTCAGAGGGGTGTCTGTGAATTTGCTGTGGGAAGTTTTGGACAGGTCAGAGCTCTCTTGTTTCCTGTGTGGTGACTGTGAAGTTCCAGGCGCAAGATTTCAGCAAGCAGCAGCACTTGAGGGCTACGGTTACCTGCACAATGTTGCTGAAACGATGCAAATGAGCTACAAACAGTGTGTGTGGAGATCTGTTGATGTTTGTCTGAGGAAGAGGCGTATTAGATGTTTGTATTGCCAGGGACAGGTATCCATAATCAGTCTCTATGTTTATCACACCAACACAAATGAATCATAAACGGTGTCTGTCATCACCTGTGACATTAGAAACATGCAGTGTCTTCAGCGCAAAATTCAGAATGACAACAGCTAACCTGTGGTCAAGTATATTGTTATTGGACTTATAATCACAGATTATAAAGGGAGCTCTCATGTACCGTAAGCAGATAAAAACAGCTATTCCTTGTTCTCTTAGCAACATGACATAGATGAACTAGATAAGAGACAAGATGTTCCAAAAGGTACAAATACAGAGTTGGACTGTACATAAACAAATCTAATAATCGCTTATTAATGACATAGATGCGTGAAATCTGGAAACATCTGGTTTTCTTTTTCTTTTTTTTTTGTTTGATTGCTTTTGCTGTAATACAGACAGACCTCTTACAAAGTGCCTGCTGCTGGACACGTAGGTCAGGACATCCTGGTAACTTATTGGGAGAAACGTAAAAGTGGCTTAAGTGAGTGAACAAATCAGGGCTGCTGTGGGTTAAAGGACCAGATTTGCCAGGACAAAACCTCCCATGGGTCAAAGACTTAGCCAGTGGGATGTGAGAATACACCCAGAGGAAGCAGGCAATGCGTCTGAGCTTGGGTTGGGCCAAAATCTAGGTGCAGCGGGTTTATGATAAGTGCAGATGGTCTCACTACCCTTTGAAGCTCATCTGCACTGTTAAAATTAAGGTTGTATTATCACTTGTGGACTGGGAGCAGGAGCTGAGAGGTCTGACAAACCAACCTGGAGGACCACAGCAGGCCTCGGCCAAAACAGCTACAGGCACAACACATTTAAAGACAGTTTCACTAGACACTGCTTTCATTAGGAAAATTGCAAGACTGGATTCTGCAGGTTGACCTGTGCACAGTCACTAAACCTGTACAGTCTTTTAATCCAAAATCCAGACACATGTACATCATCATATACACCATACATTCACCTCTAATGGTCTGTAGCCGTGCAGATAGTTTTGATTTCATGTGCCCAGGTTTTGATCAGTCTACTTCTTAAGATTTCTACAACCACCCTAATACAATGAGTTGAATTTCATTTATGAAAAGTTATCATGAAGAAATCAAAAGCAACATTATGTAATTTTAGAAACAATACCCCAGACACTGGATAATCTACAAACCTCACCTGTGAGCAGTTGTTATTGAAATACTGTATTTTCTACTGGAAGGCAGGCCGTATGAAACTGGGAACTGTTAACGGTGAGGTCTGTGGATTTATCCTGAGTAACTAAGGACACTGCAGCTAATTTTCAAATGTAATTTTCAAAGTTTTAGCAGCACAAATTGTATTCATCCGCACTGCAGTGGTGGGGTCAGAAATTTCAGGCAGGGGTGTCTGAAAACACTGGCACATTAAAGTAAACCAGTAGAGCAAAGAGATTAAATTCAAGAAGGTGGATATGGACACCACCCAACAGAGATGGTATGCATGGTGTGTGTCGACATGGATGATCTCTAGAGCTCTGAGCCCAGCCTCTCTGCAGTTAGTAAATACAAGTGTGTGCAAGAAGAAGGCCATCACAAAGAAAGCGGCCATAGGCCACAGGCGTGTAACAGCAAATGGGTGTGCCCTGTTAAGCTGGGAACACACTGCACAGTTAAATCCCGGCTGGCACTAATTCAGCTAATGATATTTGATTTCAGATTGTAGAGAATCTGCATGGTCTGCCTGCAAACTAGGCTGGTTACTGACAATGGGTGAGAGAGATTGGGTAAAATCTTTCATGAGCTTAAGTTATTCAGGCAGTCATTTATTATTCAAACACAATGGGCTTTAAAACAGGTCAAATCTGAATGTGATCCTGAACCTTCAGGTGATTTCACAAATCTAAATTCACTGTGCTCATTTACACTGTCATCTCAACAGGCAGGCATTTAAAACGCAATGCCCTCTGTTTTCCAATTTCCCTGAAATAAGTTCAGTTTCATTAAAAGGGGATCTTGTGGAGTGTGCATTTACAGTTGTTGCCGTTACATGTCCTGACGCCTGGCTTCATTACCTAAAATCTCTCTCTCAGACAGCGACAGGTGTATGATAGTACTCAGCGCCACCTTCCAACCTGTGTTGAACATATTCATATGAGGCATGTCACACTGGTTGTTACTGGTAGCAAGAATCAGTCTGCAGTTAGTCTCACCAACTCCACTAATAAAGCCACAGGTACACTGAATTACATCAAATAATTAACAGATAAAAAGTTCAATTTCAGTTTCACCTCCATCTGTGTTTAACATCAGTGCATGTACACTTTCTGTTTCTTTCTTGCTCTCTCGCTCTCTCTTTATGACCGTTAGTTAAATTTTGTTTTAAACATTTGGTTTCTCTCGTTAATTTCTGCTATGGCAACATCAATTCACCTGGTGAGGAGCAGGATCATGAGGGAGGGGTCCAGCTGGCGTGGGGTTGACCCATAACAGGAGCCATAAGGTTTGACTGTGTTGGTCTGTATGGGGTATTAAGGTGCCTGTGGGTTGCTCGACCACTAGTATAGTGCTACTAGAGCAATATTTTTGTTTCCTTCCTCATAAAGCATTAGCAAGCTGATTTTTAAAGTTATTTTAAATCCAGCATTGTTTATATACAGTATACTAATATTTTATGTCTTCCTATGCTGCTGGTGCATGGTGCATTTCTTGGCTTTATTACTACCGCAGAGGTCCTGTGGGGGCGGGTATCGATGGGCCAACCCACAAAATGAACTAAATGTAGGTGGGCGCGGATGCCTATATAACATGACACTTTCAGCTCAATTCTGTCGTCTGAGAACTGAAAACAGCTTGTCCAACTACAGAAGCCTTGAGGTTGCTACTTTCTCAGTTTTATTCTGCTGTAAATAGAATATCTTCAGGTTTTGGTTTGAAAAATACTATTTGTAGGCTTTAAAGAGCACTGTGATGGGCTGTTAATAATTTTGACATTTTATAGAGCAGATACTTGATCAGAAGAAACACTTTTAATTGATCACTACTGAAAATGGTGTTAGATACTGCCCTATATGGATATTAAATGTTTAAACTATCATTTTTATTTTGAATTAGTTGTTTTAAATTCCAAATATGATATTGAACGAAAAGCAGATAATTATCATTGCTTTCTACTGTCACATGCACATATTGTATGTCAGTTAAATTCAGAGCTAAGGAAGAGATCTGGCACATGTGAATCTTGATCCTTCCACCTTATGAATCTGTCTTGTCTATTAATTCTGGCCTGCTGTGCTGGAGCCAGGATCAGTGAAATCTAAACCCTGGCTGCCTCTCAAGGTGTACTGTGTACCCCACCACGATAAGATGCAGCTGTCATCCCCATTTTCCAAAGCAACCTTACGGCCCTTCCCTCACGGCACCTGGGAAACTTATGAGCTACAATTGAAATGGCTAAAAATGGAATAATGATGCTGAGGAGACAAAATCAAGTCAGGAGCAAGATCAAAAAAGCTCCTTGGTATAAGAAAACTGAGCGACTACCGTTTTCTAGGACCAAGTAATAATTTCAAAAGTAGGATTGTAATCACTGATTTCAGACCATATAGCAACAAGAAGAAAATTCCAGATATTGATTGAGGAGTCTTACAGTGACATTATGCAACTATTTTCGCTTAGCTTGAAAATCATTTGATGGTACACTGACTCATAATAGGAGAATGACTGTTACTCCCCTCCACGTCCCAAACACCTGTTCCTGCACTATGTAAACTTTAGTGACGGGCTCATCTCCCACAAGAGGTGCATAACACAGGTGATAGTCATCAGCTTCAACTGGAATCAAGCCCAGCAGGTTCAAGAGTAATGATGTAATTTGTAGATCACTTAAAAAACTTTCAGTCACTAAAAACCAGAATTCATCTCTAATATCAGTGAGGAAACTTTAATATCAAAAAAACTAAACTGGTTTAGCATCACTTCTGGCTCCAGGAAGCCGTGGATCTTAGGTAATATACTGTACAGTGTGTTTCAGTTCATGGTGCTGATCTGAGCTCTGGTCAAATGATTGATAGTTTTTTCTGTGCATGAAACATAACCACTCAAAGAGCTGTTGTTGCTCAGCAAAGTTACACAGTGTTGCTTTAATGGCATCATTCAATGACTAAGCGCACTCACTCTTTCAGTGAAAGGGAGGACATGCACAAACACACATGAAACATCTCAAAGCAAAATTGTACAGAGATCTCTGTGACTGTGAGGCTCAGGGGCTCTTTGATGCAGAGACTACAGCAAAAAAACACTTTACAAGATATAACTGTTTGCGGGGGCAGGAGCGCTCTGTGGCTGTAGGCTCTTAAATATCACAGAGGAGATGTGTTCAAATGCAAATCTATGAATAGATCAGCTACATCAACTTTCCCTTTTTATTGCCTTTATTCCGAGCAGGACTAGTGACCTTGATTTAAAAGGTGACAAGTGGCTGGTGCACAACATGTGGAGTCGAAGCAATGGACCTTGCAGCCAGTGATTCATCGATCTACTGCGTTCCATGTATGTTAAGCTCAATGTTACTCGGTTAACGCCTACTCTCTACAGTATTATTTTGCTTGACTAAATGCCACACACACCCAGTGATGTGTAATGTTTAAACCTTAAAAGGTGATATGTATCAGTGGTAAAATATTAAACATAAACAAAACACATCACATTGTGACTAAATAGCAGATGCATGATCACTGTTTTGTTGAGCACTGTTAGTAACTATGAAACTAAAAGTATTCTGTGTAAGAATTATACACAGGTCAAATAGCAGGAACAAATGTCCTACCCTCACCTTCTAATTTTCACTGGGTGAGACCTCAGCTTTACCTAACACACGACAGCTCAGTCTTTTATTAATGCTGTTCAATAACGAGCAGGTAGATGCTTCTGGAGTCTGTTCTGTGTAGGAAAGGACACGTTTCTTACGAGTTTACATTATTAAAATCACAAGTTGAAAGTGTTCACACTTGGTCTGTATACTAAGTCATAAGCCAAGTCAGCTCTTAAAACACAAACGCCAATCTAACTCCACAGTAGAGACACACGGACAAATGTAGGCGACTCGTCCAAGCCTGGTTATTTCAGTTCGGATGTTGTGTTGCTTCGGGCCGTGTGATCCGCCACAAAGCAAAACGTCCCAGGGGCTGGACTCCATCTGAACCAAACCAGTGGCAGCCCTAGCACAGCGCTGGAATTAACATCGACGAGATGTCTGGCCCTACTGGGGAGACTGGGCTGACCGATATTCGGTTTCGCCAGACCACGCAGCCTGCAGCCATGAAACGATGGGGCCGAGCTGAGGAGGGCGCTGGCGGCTCTCAGCGGACTGTCGGCGTTGTCCTCTTTTATCATTTCACAAAGATGGTACCAAACATCGTAATCACACCATATCCAACTTGCTGGAAATCTCGGTGTGTCTTTATAAACACTGTCCACTTTTGCGATCAGCTGGTTCCATAATAGTGTAGCGGTTATCGTCTGCTTTACGCGCAGAAGGTCCTGGGTTTCGAGCCCAGTGGAACCAGGAGATGTTTCTGTCTGCACTTCTCCACCAGTGAAAATCATCAATTTACAGGTAATTCAAGTGTATGACTAAGCCACTAATAAAAATACAATTTCCAACTGGTGCTTAAATGTAGTTAAAGTAGAGGAACAAAGGGAATAACGATTGGGCATTTTAAAAGGAGATGAGATAAGAAATAAAGGTACTTTTGTAAAAGTAAAAGTTTTGTAAAAACTTTTGTGTTTCAAACAATGTTTTGAAACTTTGAGTGTGCTAACATTCACTCTTTGATGCATTGTTCTTATTGTAATCAAAATAAAGGGAAAACAACCACTACTGTGTCATATAAAATTCACGTGTCATTTGCTCATTAAGAAACATTACTGTGGTGTTTAGGAGAAATACAATATAAGAGAGGAACGATTACACCCACACACAGCAGCAATTATCATCATCTCTTCTGCTTCATTGAATCTAGAATAAGGACAAAGCCAGAAATGGGCTGATATATTTTGAAAATATGTGTTCAGATCAGGTATGTTGGTCCGGCACAGCAGCAGCTCAGAACAGAGTGCAGCTGGAGTAGAAAACAAAGCACCTTTGTCAAAAGGCACAGCTGTGAAGGTTTCTATTGTCATCCTAAAACAGCAGCATAATAAAGTGATGTAATGATAAAGCAGCTAGAGGGGATTCAAACATGGCTGATGTTTAATGTTTTAATGAGAACCTAACAATTACTATTTTAGTTCTTTTTAATCTTTACAAGAATAAGGTATGTGGGCTGAAACAATAGAACAAGGTTGTTAACACCATTTTCCCAGTACTTTTCCTGTAAGTACCAAGTATTTACAGCTTATGGTATAATTTATTTCCCTTTCCTCTTAAATACCTAGTTGTTACTTGGTCTTGTTTTTCTTCCACTGTTTTTACATTTAGGTACCAGTTGGCAATTTTATTAACTGTACTTGTACTATGAAATGATGACAGTGTTGTGGCTGTAATATAAAGTGTTTGTAAATAAGTCAATTGAAATTGATTTGTATGTGACAGTACAACATAATCAGACCACATCGGAAAGCTAATTACAGTCAGCAGCAACTTTATTAACCACACCTGTAAAATCCCAATCAAGCAAAGACTCAGCCATCAATTCCTTTACAAAGATAATAGTGTTCAGCTTTGGTGACACTGTCAGAAAAGGAGTTAATTTAATATTAAAGATGGCATGGCACAAAACATCACACAGTACATAAATGCATCGACATATAAATAATAAATTCCAGGTACATTGACTTTTGTGATTCTGCAGAAATACCCCAGTATTCCACATTTCTATCTCTGTTCTTCATATTTTACGCCACCAAAGTCTGATATTGATTGTGTCAGGGACCAAGGCAGATGAAGACAAACAACCAACAACCTAATATTCGTGGCAGAGGAAGCAACTAATGACAGTTAAAATCAGAGGTATTGAGCATAACCTCATATGAAATGAATACTGATGTCTGGCTGAAGTTATATGTAACACCAATTAAGTAAAATGCAGTTTGTGCAGAACCATCAACAAACAATTTGTCAACATAAAGCTGAGCAATACTATGCCAAAAGAATTTAGCTAACCCGTCCATGTCACATCACCCTCCTTAAGAAGCTGTTACAAAGCAGAAGGAGAAGATAGTAAAGCAACATCTGTGAAACACTGATATTACACCACTTGAATTTAATATTTAAACATAACTCAATGTTCAGAGGATGTGAAGCAAGTCGCCTTTGTCCTGATATTAATAGCTGTTATGACATGTTTATCAGGATAGATAAGGTTAGGTAATGATAATGTTCGAAAACCAATTGGTAAAAATGTTATGAACTCTCATCAACATATTTTACAATTTGTAAATTTTTGATATAATATTAATAACTTTAATGGGGTTGTAGTTGACACCTGAGGGTGCTGGCAAAATTTTGCATTCTGATAAAGGTGATCATTTTATGCAACTACTGTCCATCCCTGGGAGAAGTATAAAGAGTCTCATAGGTTTCATATTTTCTGGTTTGGGCTCTGATGCAACATATTGGCTTCAAGACATTAGAATTAGATGGATATGTATATTACACAAATGTGTCTATAAATGAAGTGTAACAAAACTAAATTATGTTGTTGGTGACCAATACCAGATGAAATATTCTCTGTAAACAATCCATATTTAAAACGATATTTGTTGTTGTATGCCACCTATTCACACAACATGGTTGATTACAATGAATTACTAAACTGATACATTTAAGTAACGTTTTACAGTTGTTTGCGAGGTTTGTGTGCACCTCAGAGCCCATTGTTGACTTTTTTTGAAGTGAAAAAGTAAAAACAACCCCTACCCTTAAACAGACATTAAAAATTAGTTTATTCAAATGTGTAATTTGCCCTGTGAATTTTTGAACTTCATACATTATAATCATATTCGTCTTAATCTTTGTAATTAACCATGGTGTGTGAGCAGGTGTGTGTTCTCAGTGCCACTACAACCACCTTAGACTGACAGGTTAAGCTACATGTGAATAAATACTTATTGAAACATCAATTTCCTGAGGGAAGTCAATGTTATATTGGATAACCAGTAAATAAATTAAGTGCTGATTAATATTAATGACCTAATTCAAGAAAGTCTGGTCTCATTTCTAATCTAAACGTGTATTAATCAAACTTAACGACGAATGTGAGCCCTCATATTCCCAACGGCTGCATTTTGATTAAGGAACAGCTAATAACCATTTTAAAGATGGAATAACACTAATACTCTTAAATCTTCTGCTGTAAACTGGGTCTTGAAGAGGATGCAACATCTTTTTGTAGCATTTCATATTTTCGTCTGTTACAGTGCGAACAATATTAACCGGGACAACGCCATCTATTTCTTTCCCACTTTGTATGTACTGACCGCTGTGACCCCGTTACTCTATCAGCCACCTTGCAAACAAGTATCGAGTTGCTGGTTAATTGTTAATTTAAAAAAAAAAAAAAAAACTTAGGTAAATAGCGTCTACTGTGATGGTATTGGCGGAAAGGTCTATTACTGTCAGTATTTGAATGCTGGCCCTTTTTCCCACAAACGGATGTTATTGTAATTTCCTTGTGTCCGTTCAATTCTGTCCCCAAAATGGCGAACTGGCTGCTGCCGCTGCTGCCGCGGCTGCTGCAGCCGCCGCTGCCGCCGCGAGCAGGGGATCAGCGGTATGACCGTTCGTTACGATCTGTGTTTGGTAAGTGGTGGCCGTTACCTCTCGACATGACCGTTTTATCCGTTAGATACACCCAATAATTCGACTAAGTAACAGCTAATGAATGAAACTGCTAACGTGAGACGGCTGGGCTGAGTGTCATAGTGGCCTTCGCTGGGCAACGAGGACCGAAGCTTTCTGAAAAATGAGCATGATTATTGAACGAAAAGCTGTATTTATTTTTTTATTGTCATATTAACGTACTTGTATATCATACCTATTTTGGTAGAGACATTCCGTGAGCCACAGAAGAACAACTGAAAGACATCTTTCTGAAGTGGGACTTGTTGTTGTCAACTAGACGTGGTAAAGGGTGCACATCAACTCCATTAAAAGTAAAACTAAAATAATGCATGTAATAATGTTTGAATAACTTGTATATTGCGTATATTGTGTGTTTTCTCTATATATCGCAGAATTACAAGTGTTTTGTATCATGTGATCTAATATTGTACGACTCTTTTCTGTGTATATTGAGCTATCGGTTTCTTAGGTAAACCTAAGCTAAAATGGCCAATCTGATAAACAGTCACACAATACATTATATCTCTTCATGAAATAAAATTCAACTGTATGATCAAAAAGTGAACATTGTTTTACAAAGGTAATTGCAGGACTGACTGCATTAGTTTAGCTAGGTTTTCTAACAAACATATCTTGCCTGTATTTCATATATGATGCTTACCTGACTAAAGCCTTCACGAGGCCAAAACAAACACTGCACTATGATGAACCTGGGATCTTGAAATTTCAGTGTGCAGTAAGCCTCTCTGTTCCTTGTATGGTTGACTTTGCTAATAACCACTGTGTGTTGATATTGTCAGACTTTTCTAGTTGTAATCCAAACTTGTACAGTAGAAGTATAATGTTGTGTTTCATAAAGGAAGAGTTTTCATGGGACTTCCCAGCTCAGCATTATCTTTCAATATATGGGTTGTCATCATCATCTCTATCACTCTGGTTTTCAGGTTAGTATATATGACGGGGAACAGGAAAGCAAGGATAAGCTATAGCAGATATCAAGACCAGGGGCGTCTCAGCATGCATCACGAAACCTGACGGGAGAGAGTTCAGCGGTCGAACTCTGCGTGTTGATAATGCAGCCAGTGATGAGAAAAACAAGGAAGAGCTCAAAAATAGGTGGATTATTTTTTTTGGGCATTATTTCAGCAGATGATGTGGTATGTGTTTGATGAATATCTTTGAAAAGCTACAGTTGCTGTTATTTTGCCATACACAGGTTTGAGACAGGGTACCGATCAGTGAGTCTCCTTATGGAGATAGTAATCAGCCAGAGGACCCCAGAGTCCATCAGCAGAGCTGTGGCCAGTCGCCACCAGAGCAGATGTTTGAGCTTATGAAACAGATGAAGGTAGGCTGGTTTTCTGCCTCAATTTACTGCTAATGACTGTTTCAGTTCTCCTCTCGTGTTGGACATTTCCAAGCTGCTTAGGTCTCACTAGCTAGATGTGAGCTATTTCCTTTCCATTCCTTCATATAGACATTTCAGATTGATTAGCATAGCATTTCCAGGAGGTTAACTTATCTGGATGAATTCCATCCTAGTGCTTCTTAATGGGCGGTTATGATGCAAGTCCCTGCTTGTTATAGATAATGGGAACTGGTATTTATATATTATCCTGGTAGTTATACAGATCTTTGTATAACTTACACTATTTGGGCAGCCTATTATAAAAATAGGTCTTTGTCAAGTTTAAAACCAAAATATGGATGTGAACATACTGAATGTTGCAGAGTTTTTCAATATTACAAAGTACTAGTAAAATTAAAGTTTTAAACAGATCTATGTGAAGAATTGGTATTGTACTGTGCTTTTTCTCTAAGGCACGTTCTCAGACTCTTTTAGTCTCCAAAAGTGACCAGGATGCATGTTTCTCTCAATTGAATCACCTCAGGATGACAACTGTATGCAGATGCTCTTCCTTTGCTTTCATTAAAGAAGGCTGTGCTGTACAGCCTGTCTCTCCGCAGCTCTGCCAGAAGCGCCTCTTTGCTGACTGGCAGTCTGCCATTAAGCTCAAAGAAACAACACACTGCAGACGTTTTTTTTTCCAGAGCTGGAAAAGTGTTTTGTTGCAAAGCTGTGTGTCAGTAGGACAGCTCCATACTTGGCGAATCAGAGTGCGGAATGTTTGAAACCGATCACATTCACCACAGAAAAAAGTCTTTGTCCTAATATTTTGTGCAGTGCAGCCACTTTGGTTGATTCTGCTGTAGGGACGTATATCTGAATCACCAAATGGCGGTATGTCCAAACTGCCAGGAAGCAAAAGGCACAATTATGATTTTTAATGCAGTCTCCTAATATCATATTTCAAAGATTCTGTTTGGTGAAATTTGATTTGTCTTTCTCTTCGGCTGTGTGTGCCGACAATACATAGGAGAAATAGAACATGCTATAGAACCCTCAGCTGGCTGCGGCTGTTGCAAGCCCAAGTGGTCATCTTGGTTGACCTGAGATGGCCTTGGTGAGAGAGCGGATTGAGAATGAAGAGATTAGTTAAATCCTTCTTTTATTTGATGCAAGTTAAAATAATAAGTTCCATCTTGGCTGTATTGTGTCATTGTCAGTAGATATTAATGTTAGTCTGCCTCTGAAGCAACTAATTTGAGAGGCCCTTTCCACACACAGAAAATGCTCCTGAACTTCAGTCCAACCTCTGATTCCCAGCGGACAGGGTGGAGGCACAGCCAGTCAGCCCTCCTCACGTGGCGTGATGTCTCCATACAGCCTGTGGTGGAGTAGAACAGTCACTTACATTTGGGTTCAACAAAGTGCCATAAACTCTGCTCTGAAAAGGATGTGTCACGGCTCCAGATGTGGAGTGAGTGTGGAGTATTGGTCTGGAGCTGGCCCATCAGTGTGGACAGCAGCATTTACAGGTGTTGTCAGTTATGTGATAATTTTCATCGCAGATGAAACAAAGTTGGTCAGAGGTGAACTTTGACCTGCAAAATTAAACAGAGCCATCTGGAGATCTTACTGAAACAAAGCGCATGCATGAATTTGACTGTTTGCAGGCTTCATTTACAGTGAACAAACCAAATCCAGGAGTCCATCTCGTATAAGTAATCTCTAGAAAAGATGGGATAGCAAAGTTGCTTTCATCCAGGTTTATGTCAGAATTGATTGATTATTGTTTGTGACCAGCTCTCAAAATTAGATTTATGTTAATTTATTGTTTCTTTCTCATTTATTTGCTGTTGTTGTTTTATAATTTGGAACCAAGTCAGCCTGGAATGCATGTCAATGGAGCCCCTCAAATGATGCAGCCCCCCCCAGCAGGTGTTGTCCCTGGACCAATGCTCTGTGCAGGACCGGACAACTCAGGGACAAGTTGGACCTCAGGTAATTATCAAGCTCCCACATACCTGCATCACTGACTGAACTGGTTGTGTGTTGGCATTATTTTATCGGCAAACTGATGGATTTAATGTGTGAGGTGCTGTGACGTTTCACCTCATCAATCTCACCCTGACTGACAGTTGCTGGTCAGATCTTTTTCTCCTTTTAAAACCTTTAAAGTAAAATCGTCTATAACTAAAATCTTCACAACAATCGCTGTTACTGTAGCTGTTTTGGTTTATTTTTGAATGTGTCATATCTGCTCAGCTGATGCCACGATTATCATGCTGTAGATGACTCTGGTTTTATTAGTCTGTGTTTTAATTTATTTTTTTTTTTTTTTTTTACAAGTTGTGAGTTTTAGATTTGATAAGGTCATGAAACATTGGGATTATAGGTTTAATGATGTTTTTTTTGTGTGTGTTTTTACTGATAATAGCAAAGCAAAGCTGTATGTTGCCTTTTAAACCTCAGGCACTTTCAGAAAGCATGATAGACTGTAAGAAATAATATAGATAGATATTTAATATAGTCAACAATGATCGGTGCCACCGCTATAGTCATTATGCTGACTTTAATATTTTTTCTGTTACGAGGTATTTTTTACATAGCAGTTTTCAATTAAGGAGATCACTGAAATAGATTTGGCCAATCAAAACATTTGTTTAGATTTTTAAACATATATGATTCAATTCAAAGTCAAAGTGACATCAAATCCTCATGGAGCAAGCTAGAGCAAGGATTAGTCATTCTTTTATCCAGTAGCAGGTAATTCAATGATTTTAGCTTCTGTTCAGTTCTTTCAGCGATTACATGTGTAAAAGTGCGTTTTGAAACCACGATCCTGTGCTCTGTCCCACCAGAAATGTAACTAAAATAGAAAAAATATTTCCTACTAGAACTGATGCCATTACCTTGTTTTGTCATGTCGCATGCCTCACTGGGATCACTAGGTGTCACCAGAGGCTTGTAATTAGTCAAGGTGCTTTATCAGAACTCAGTGTAATCAGCTGGTTGAGGAGCTCTATGGGAACAGAAAGTTTTATTCTTCCAAAGTATTTAGTATTACATTGTCTGTGTTTAAGTAACATATTTGCCGCGATAAGTCCTAGTTCCTTCTTTACTCCCTCTCTGTGTTTGTATGTGTGTGTGTGTGTGTGTGTGTGTGTGGCCAGCAATGGTGCTCACGTGCAAAGTGCAATGATTTCATGAGCGACTCTCTTTAAACTTCTCTTTAAGTGTTGCTTTTGTCTCTTGGGTCTTGTGTCTCCTGTTCTTTTCAGCATGCAGCTCAGAAACCTTAGCATTCTCCACAGGATCGTCTGGGCAAGCTGCTGCTCAGGCGTCCTCAAGGTGTCACTGCCTCCCTAGCTCCAACTAGTCAGGTCCTTGGACTGTAGGAGTAGCCCTGTCCAAATGTAGCAGATCTGGGTTTTAATGTTGCTTCCTACAGTGGTTTAGACTGCACGTGCACCCCCCTAATCAAATATGATCCCATTTGCCCGTGAAACCTGTTTTATTTAAAGACTACGATCTGCAGCTGCAGTAAGTGTGCATATCGTGATGGTGCAACTTGGACAATTGAGTGAGCAGTGCATGAAACAGATGGGTTGAATGGGTTCCAAACTGAATATTGGCCGCGATTACCTTGTGTTAGCCCAAGCTGAAAGTGGCGGATTATGGAATACTTTTATTTAAGTCTTGTTATTTCAAACTGCGATTGACTCTTTTATCTACATCCTCGAAGGCTGGACTGAATGACGTGGCAAAGCCATGTGTCTGTAACAACTTACATAGTAATGGGATACGTAAAGGCCGAATATATAAATAAAAATACCCAGCTGACATTTTGTATTAGAAATATTTGTACATATGAATATAAAAAAACCGGAAAACATGACAGAAAAATATCTACAACAGCATTGGTGCAGAATGTACAGTTTCTAATCTGGCAAATACACAAAAGAAACTCATGTTATAACATTAAAATATGGAGGCTGTCAGATGTAGAAAAGTGCAACAAAAGAACAGAAAAGGTTGGATCACCAGCTACAGTACTCTCTAGAATGGGCTCACGTGATCCTGATCCTGGATACTGCACTGAGATGATGTTGACCGAAGGGCCTGAGAGAGACTAACATGCATTACAGTATGGAGTGGTTTTTATTTCCTCAGTATCATTAACAGAACATTTGCATTTGTGAATGGTGGCCTTTATATACCTGTCACAAGAAGCCGGCGATAGCCAGATAAACAAAAATACAAATGCATTTGAGGCCAGTTGCCGCAGACAGACCGAACTCACGCCTTCAGCACTTCTTCTAGTTGGACTGCATTGTCGTCCTAGTATATCAGGACAAAAACACTTAAAAGATACTCTCTTTGCACCTTTGGATATATAAAGGTAAAATGCTCACAGGGCTTCATCAGTTCAGCACAGCAACAGGTTGTCCCTCTGGTCGGCTCGCTGGTTGTCCTGTGTTGGCCTGCAACACTAGTGTAGTGTAGCTCTGATCTTGGCTGGTTCATCAGGTGAGCCGGGCTGAACACTGGAGCTGACACTGACACTGAACTGTGTCACAATCACGGTCCTGGTCCTGTAGAGGTAAAAACAAAAAGTAAGCCAGAGTGGTGGGGTTTGGTTCAATCAATGAAATAAAGTATCAGGAACGAAGCCCAGATTTCCTATATTGACTATGTGTTCATATTGCTTGGTGTTTTAATTTAGCAAACCAAGTTTTGATTGTGATGATTTATAAAAGCGATATATAATGTAAAGTGACATAAAGAGATTGTCATTATATATTTAACTTCAACGCCAGTTTTCAATTGCTTGATCATGCTTCTTCAATAGCGTATATTGTCTTACTATGCCAGTAAAGAAGCTGCCAGCCTTCATTTCTGAGAAGAGCAGAGTCAATTCATGTATTGACATGATGTTATAGAGTTGCTAGAGTTAGATAGTATTAATAGTTTGTGTTTGTCAGCAGCATCGGTTGTCCAAAAAGCACAGCAGCAATGTAGTGTTGTAGCAGTTTCCACAGTTGAGACTAACATGACATAGAGGTGGGTGTGAAACCAGTTTGGGTGGGCCGACATAATCTTGGGAGGCACTGGGCCGAGAGATGAGTCAAGATTCTGGTGAGGTGAAAAGGACGGGTGTTGTAAAACAACAGGTGGTTGAGTTATTGTTAATGACAGTCCCCCCTATCAACACAAGCATCTGAGATTGAACAGCAATAGTGGTGGTAGCTCCAGAAACTGTTAAGCGAAGCTGGCACAAAACTCCTTGGGTGCCTGATTCTGCGTAATTTATTACAGGTCGAAACACACAGACTATGATACATAATTTTTAAATCAGAACTTGCCTAAGAGTCATCATGTTTTAACTTTCCTCAGTATCAAAATTCATGGTGGTTTGATCTGTCCATCCATTCACTCCTTAAGCAGGGAACTGCTGCTAGCAAATTCCAGCATACTTTTGTAACATTATCCAAAAAGACTTTGTGGGTAAAAATTCTTTAAATTACCGCAATAAGCGTTTCAATTTCTGAAACATTTTTTTTTGTTTTTGCCTGACATTGGAGCTCTCTCATTCTAGTCAGCTGTTCCCAGTAGAACACGAAATAAAAAAACTCCTTTAAAATGCTTTTTTATAAAATAGCTGGCATAAATAAACAACAAGATGATAAATCGAGCAGTCTGCTTTCTAGCTGTTATGTGAAACAGGCAGTCACTTATTATCATGACACCAGCAATATGACCGCGGACTGGCGTGACAGGAGCTTGAGGAAATGAATGGTATCATGTACACCCAGATCTGCCTTATTGAGCTTTATTATTATTATTCTGCCCACTGTTTACACTGATTATAGTATATTATGCGTGCCCGTTATTTACGTATTCATAGTATTTAGACATATAATTAACAAGACTGAACACTAGCTCCCATTGTGCTTTATCTTCTCTCTTGCCTCTGTCATGGTATCTGTGGCAAAATACATCAAATTTACAAGACACGTGGGAAAACACATATTCAGTCAGGTTTCTGTATCTGTATTGGAAGAGCTTTTATCCTCCTCTGTATATTGATGGGAGTGCTGTTTTCTCTCTTCTTCCTGCGTTTTTGTGTTCGGTCACACCCCTGAGTATACTCCTGTGTTATTTGTGACGCTGAACAGCAGTTTACTGTGATCACTGGCATGCTTTGTGCGTGCTTTATCAACCCCAAACAACACTTGCAGTTGTTTCCTCAGATCATCACGCTCACCTCTTTATATAGTTATTGTGTTGCTTGGTTCTTGAGACAGTCCAGTTTTAAATGGTTAGTCTAAAGGCACGTTCTAATTAGTGACTTGGAATAACTGTGTTTTAATGTTGTGCATTGTGTGGTTGAATATGTGGTTTTCTCCTCCTCGGGATAGGTGGTGACATCCCAGAAGCCTGGGAGATGGTCCTAATGATCCTGAGGAGGACTCTGCTGTCTGTCACTGGAGGTCATTGGGCTAAGTAAAGAAATTTTACTCCATCACATCAACCCACCCACACCACAGCACTAAAATCTTAGTTGATCGATTAATTTAGCTTACAGTGCATGGTAACAGTAAGAGCAGTCTAGGGCTGCAGCAAAAGAAAGTTAATCAGCAATGACTTAAATGGTCATTTGAATCATTTTTAAAAACGGAAATATCAAACATTTGATTGTTTCAGGTTCTCTGATGTGAGAACTGCATTAGCCCTGACTTAATACAGCTCTGAATGGCAGCGGCTGAAACATTATTTCATGAAAAATCTTAAGAATTGAAACTTTAACCACCAGTTTTATGCCTGAAAAACTGTACCTGCAAATTTAATTGTTCTTACTTTGTGTCTGATTAATTAGCCGGGGCTACATGGCAGCTCCACCACCCCACCAAGCCCCACCTGTACACATGACCCAAATGGCAAGTGGACCCCCTCCAGACATGAGAGGACCTCCAATGGACATGAGAGGCCCACCCATGGGTGAACCACGAAACATGATGGGTGACCCCAGAGGGCCTCCGATGATGGAGCCGCGGGGACCGCCGATGGAGACCAGAGGTAGCCGCTCTGAATTTACTGGAGTTTAAATTAATTTCTGATCGGTTTGTAACAGATCCCAGTTTAGTATCAGCCCTCACTTTCTTTTTTTGTTACTATGATTACATTTAAAACCACAAAACTTCTCTCAGCTACAAACACACCTTTTTACATTTAGTGGTTTTCATATCAATGTTTTCTTTAATGTCAAACTCTCCTTCCCTTCAAACAGTGTGACTCATTTATTTTTAAAATTGCCCTTTACACTCCAATGATTCACTCAGCATTCAGCGAGGTGTGGTTTTGTTCACTGTGGTTTTATTTTTTTCCGCAGGTCGTGACCCGAGGGCGATGGATGCTCGTGGTCCAGTGACGACGCAGAGGGTTCCCATGGCAGGAGCAATGCAAGGCCCCGTTCCACACAGCATGGGACCAAACGCTCCTCCACCCGCAAGACCGGTAACAGCTGCACCCAGTGTCTTTGTCTGTGTGGGCTGTTTGATTTAGCGATCACTCCATTATGTTATTTTTATTTAATGGAATACCATTCACAGAAAACTGAGGAGATGATCTTGTGGATAAGTGGCAATAATTAAAATATAAATGAACTGAGGAATTCTCTAAATGTTAAATTAACTCAGTCTTTTCTCTGTGGCTGTAGCTTTAATCAGGAGACTTCTTCAGTCCAAAGTCAACTTAATTTAAAGCCTTCTAAGCCACAGCCCCTCCAGCATAAGTCAGATAATTCATTAAATAATTTCAGTGTAAGTGTTTCTTTTATTTGATTTGGTGAGGAATTACGTTGTCCATAATTAATTGTATTATTTTTAAGATTTTATTTTTATATTTTATGTATTTGTTTTTGTAGAAGATTGTAGAAGTCATTGGAGTGTGACCTTAGGGGAGAAAAGAGGCAACAGAAAGTGTTCTCTGTGCTCCGTCCTTAAATCAGATAATTATTACCCCCCTGAAAAACAGTGAAGACAAACAGTGTGTGTGTGTGTGTGTCCTGCAGGGTCCTGGTATTTCTGGTGTTCCCCCGTCAGGAGGCGGCTTCAGTCCAGGCCAGAGTCAGGTCTCTACACAGGACCAGGAGAAGGTGGGTGTCACTTTGTCAGGCTAAACATGAAATCTAAACATTTCATGTCTGCTGCTGCCAGGGAAAAGACACTGATCGGTGTCATCTGTGTCCATCAGCAGCTTGTTGAAGTGCCTCTGAGCAAAATGCTAATGCTGATTGCATTCTCATTTAATGATTGCAAGTCATTCTGAGTATGTATCACCTGAGGAGGGAAACAGTTCTGGCAGGAATCGTTTGGCTTGATAAAATAAAGAGGGAGTACTCCTTTACCTTCTGTATGACAACTGTCCATCCTTTTCTAGGCTGCCCTCATCATGCAAGTCCTGCAGCTGACCCCAGAACAGATCGCCATGTTGCCCCCGGAGCAGCGGCAGAGCATCCTCATCCTCAAAGAGCAGATCCAGAAGACTGCAGGAGGAGCACCGTGACGGCCCGACTCAGAAAAATCTAGAAAGGTAGAGGTGGAGTTTTTTGCTTTTTTTCCATCACATCAGGCAAACGTCCAGATTTAGGAAACATTTTTTCATTGTCATGGAGCAACTCTGTAATCTGTGATTTCTGTTCTCCTTCCTTGTTTATTTTTTAAAAACTTTTCTTTATGAAACACTCAGGCCTCCACCCTGACCCCGTCACCTTCAGCTTCAACATGTCTGAAGATGCCTCGTCTTAGTTTGGAATATTGTATAGTTTTTTGAGGTTTTTTTAAAATCATATTGTCTGTTTCCGGTGTGGAAGAGTAAAGTTTGTGCTTATGGATTCAAAAATAAGCAAAACTTAAGGATGATGATGGTAGTGAATGTCTAACAGAGCAGAAATGTCAGGAGGTTTCATTCAACGCTGACTGTTTTCAAGTTATTGCTCTGGAAACTTTGTTTGGATGTTGTTTTGTCAATAAAAACAAACAAAAAAAACAGAGACTGCTTTTATCCATTTATTCAAAGGGAGTTTGGAATGTACAAGAAAAGCATTGAAAATAATGAAAATAATGTCTGTAGCCACAACTCCTCCCACGTATTTCAAAGACAATTAACCACAGACTACGTGACTAACGTCTTCCTTCTGGTTTACATGTCTTATCGCTCAGATAAGGAAATGGCAACCAATCTGACAGGTTATAATAAACCATTGTTTCCAAGAAACATGTTTCCTTAACCAAAAAAAAACAAAAAACAAAACCAAGCGAGAAAAAATGTTTACACAAGTTCACACAACATTAACTGGAGCTTACAATAGTTTTTGTGGCCTGTAACACATTAACATGTATTTAGTTAAAGAACACACTATTGGTTATTTACAGTGTATTTGATTAGTGACAAATTCTCTGTGATGAGGGGTACATATACATTCAAGACAGATGAAATATGTTGACTTAGAGCTAAAACAATTAGTCCAGAAAATAAATAACAGATTTGATATTGATGTAACTGTGATAGTTAACTCAGTCTTTTTGAGTTTTGGAAAGTCAAAACTGATAAACAACAAAACAAAAAAACAAAAAAATCAGACATAAAATAACTATGACAGGCAGTTCTTACTGTTTTCTTACATTCACACAAGAACATAACAAGTAGTTTATTTGATAATGGAGCTATAGTAATCAACTGTAAATCACAATATGTACCTGATAGTAGTGCATTTAATTGTCAATCTGTTTTTGTGCAATAAAAAGGTAGCTTTTCCATTTTAAGTGTACAACAGAGACAAAAACCCTCAAAGTCCCATCAGTGAAATTCTTATGATCATTTTCAAGTATCAGACCATCAAGAACTACAAGGGCTTCACCAGACAGTTAGTGATACAGTGAGTTTACAGCTGTAATTGACCTTATAAGCCATGAATCACAGTGGAGTTACGGTTAAAGGAAGGAAAAGAGGGAAAGTCAGTCCCTGAGTAGTGCAGAAATAATATTAACATGCCTCAGTGTGCAGCAGTGTAGTGTCTCAGGCTGTCAGGCAGCTTTGACATCAGCTGTTGTCTTAAGTTAGTCCACGATGAACGGGAAAAAAATAAATAAAAAAAAAATCTTCAAAAATCCCAACACACTGCTCTCCTGCCGTTCCTCTGCTCAGAAGTTCTCCTTGTTGAAGTAAAACTTGGTCTTCCGAGGATCCACGTCTGAGTATTTGGCACATTTCTTCTCCAGGACTTTAGCGAGAGCTTCGGGGCCACATAGGAAAGTTCCCACCACAGACCTGAGGACATGAGCAAAACAAAAAAAAGACACTTAGATCTCAGCTGCTTTAAACTTTTACTCCACTACAATTCAGAGAGAAAAAATGCACTTTTAAAGTAACAGAATATGGAAATAATGGGGTAAAGTCAACTCAGAATTGTACTTAAGTACAGTCAATGCCCATTTTTCTGCAGAACCAGTACCTTTACTTTTGAAACTTTCAGTACGTTTTGTCATAATACTAATACTACATTAAGTAGGATTTTGAGTGCAAGATTTTTACATTGTAGTACTGGCACTTTTGGTGCGTAGATAAAGGATCTGAATACTTCTCCCACAACAGTATTTCAACATTTTCCAAAACAAGGTTTTTATCTTACGTGGGGTTCTCTTTGCGGACTTGTTCGAACTCCTTGTCCCAGATGGGTCTGCCATAGTGAGTTTTCTGTTTGAGCCCAGTGACCACATCTGTGTCCTGATCAAAGCGAACCTTCACATGATCAGCCTGTGATGAAAAAAAAAAAGGAGGAAATAACACAGCTGAGTTTAGGTAGAGATGACCTCACACTGTTTATCTGGACTCTGGTGTTTGGACTCGAGCAGTGAGGAGTGAGGAGTGACTGACACACTCACATGAACCTGATCCCATCCGGTCAGATAGAGTTTGTAAGTGAGGAAATCCCCCATGCCTCTCTCCTCCATCTCTTTCTCCAGCACCTGGAGGAGGTCTGCGAACCACTCGAAGGCGTGTGTTTCCCGGCAGAGCCAGTAGAAATAGATCTGAAACCAGGAAGCAAATGCAGTGAGTGCTAAACAATGATCCTCTCACAAAAGAGCTGGCAAAGCTGCTGATGACTCGTCTGACTCTCAACACAGTTGTATTGTAAAGACACACAGGACTTTGTATTTCAGAGACAATAACAGGTCCTGTTTCACATCAATCAAGTGCAGCAGTGTGTCACTGTCAAACAAGTGTCAAAAGGCATGAAGACGGTGTTTGGGTTGTTACCTTTCTGGTCCGCAGTTTCGGGTTGGACTCTTTAAACTTGTACCAGATGGACTTGAGGATGGAGGCGAAGGGGGTGACTCCGATGCCGGCACCGACCAGCATGCTAACCTCGTAGTCGAATACGTCCTCGCTGGCTGTGCCAAAGGGTCCGTCCACACCCATTCTGAGGAAAGACAATATAAAATAAACTGTTATCAGGGTATATTAACTATAGATGATTTGCAGGCTGGTGAACTCTGTGAACTAATGTGAAAAAAATCTCTATATATATACACACACTACAGTGACGTCTGGACTCCTTTTTGTCTATTTACAGCCTATGGTCAATAGTTTCCACCCTGACGAGGTTGAAAATATAGATTTATGTGCATATAATGGACCACAGCCGTATTATTATGAGTCTTAGAAACACTGATACAAAGCTTTAATCCTTTTTTGTATTCGGTATTGTTATGGGTGGTTTCAAGTTCTCCTGTTTGTCTAGTTCAGTGTTTACCTTGGAACAAAGCAGAAAAAATGTAGTTATATGTTTATTTTAAATTAGACAAGTACGCAGAGATGGACAGATGCCACATACCACAACATACTGTTTATAGTCTGACCCAGTTCACAGAGCCCATCCCTTCAAACGCCTTTATACAAATACAATTAAAAAACACCAGCAAAGATACAATAACCTCACAAGATCCCTTAAGTAGCTGCTCTGGAGCTTTCAACCATATCGAGGATCTTTCATTCTTAGTTTTTGAGCTGACACAGAGCCAACAAGAGGTCCTTAAAGTTCCCAGAAAAGCTGCGACAACTGGACAAGCTCTGTCTGCTGATGTGATCGAAAGCTCCAGAAGAGCATTCACATTATTTCAATACTAACAACATCGTTTGATCTACCACAGTGCCGTTTTCCTGGTCATTTTTGCATATCATTACATACTAGTGAATCAAAATCTGTGCAGGACCCTAACATGACTGACTTTGGGTTGACAGTTGACAGAGTTGACAGTTTAAACCCTTAAAAGTTTGACATCCAGAGGGAATTTCAGCTCTTTCCAGAGGTTTGTTTTTAAGCACACAGATGGTGAAATCCTGAGTGTAATGTTGTTTAGTGACTACGAATAAAATAGTAGTAAAATAGTAGTTTAGAATAAAAAGTCCAGGGGTACTTACTTTGGTCCCTGCGCTCCCTCCGGCAGCTTCTGCATGATGTCGATGAGTTTGTCAGTCCAATCCCCCGCAGAGCGGATGTGGATGCTGAAGAAGTCCTCCTCGGGGGCGGAGGTCATGGTGAACGGGTGCCACTCCAGCTGAGAGATGGCTGGGCAGTTGATGAAGACGTACTGACCCACCTCCATCTTGAAACCGTTCTTCACCAGCTGCAGCTCCAGCACTTTGGACGGCCGCATCACAATCTGAAAAAAGAGAAGTGAATGGATTTAGCTGCCACGACCCTCACCCTGCGGAGCGACTCGAAACACCGGAAGTAGAGGAGTGAATGAAAACGTACCTTCCTGTATCTGACTGTCTGCATGTATCGGATGAAACGCAGCAGACGTTCGCAGACATACAGGACCATTGGACCAATCACCCACATCCAGGTCTAAAGATAAAGCACGCAAAATTAAGATTCAATTTTTGACAATTCACTGGTGAAGTTTTTACCGTAGCAATTACATGACATAAAGCTGAAGAGGACAAACCTGTGGGAACCCTCCTGCAAACTGAGGGATTGGACACTCAGGGATCCGTCCCCAGTCTTCAGGGTGGTCTTTACAAAAGGTGGTGTTATGCGGGGGATCTGTTTTCTGTTGACTCCTCACAATGCGTCTGCAGATGAGACACACGTGTAAAACCGACTTGCAATGACAACAACAACCACAGCCCCAGCGTAAAGAAACAAACAAACAAAAAAAACCTGTACACCTTTGCCCTTACCCGGCTCCGTGGAAGACGAGACCGGCGAAGAAGATGATGAAGAGGTGATGGGTGTACCAGAAGACCTCAAAGTAGCTGCGTCTGATGACCTCCATGGAGGAGGTGATGATGAGGATGAGGGCCAGGGTGATGATGACGCCCGTGAGACCGGCGATGGTGGTGAAGGCGAAGTAGGTCGGAATCTGCTGTGGATCCTGAGACACAAGAAGAAGAAGAAGAGGAGATGTGAGCACATGAGTTTAGATAATAGAGAACACAGATTTGAGAATGTGTCAGATGATGACTTACGAGGTCTGTCGTGCGGATGGGGTTCAGGTAGGTGGTGTTGTCTGTGTCCTCCAGGTTGGACAGAGCGGTGCTGAGCGTGTCATACACTCCTTGTCTGCTGTTGTTGTACCACTCCACGTTCAGCAGATGGGCAATCATGTGAACGGCTGTCAGAGCACAAAGAGGAGACAAGTTACTGCCGCTGTCGCCTCCACATGTTCAGTCAGGCACATAAATACTGGTCATTTGGATTTAAATAGTTTTTAATGACCGTCTGAATGACAATTGTGTGAAACTGTGTTTAATTTAATCTGCAGACAGAACCATTTGACCAGAGAATACAGAAGGCAGTGGTGTGTTTTGAATGGTGCATGAGAAGCAAACTCTGCGAACAGCAGAGTAATAAATTGTCTTGAACTTTTGGACTTTCTTTGCCAGTCAATCAATAAATTGTATCCCCATAATCAAACAAAGGAAGTTTGTTTGCAGTCGCTGCGTTCTAGGTCAAGATGTCTCTTATCTTTGACAAGAAATGTGGAGAAAAGTCTTTTAAATGCGCCTTAGGTCAATATTTGTTTTGGGCTTCATTTGCTGCCCTCTCCTCTTTGCCAAAATGTAACCATGACCCGTCTTAACATATTGACATCTCTCTGTTTGTCTCTCTGTGTGGTTATGAGGAAGTATGGGTAGGACGGTAGGTAGATAATCAAAACCTGTGAAATATTTGGAAAGAGCAAACTTCTGTTTTGGTGGAAAGTTAATATTTCTTTTTGTTTGTACATATTTGATTCATCAGGAGGGACTGAAACCTTTTTTCTTTACTATTCTGCGTCACCTCCAAGTAAATGATGTGAAAAACACTGATAACATCAAGTTTGCACAGTGTGGAGAGTCGTAAAAAAAAGCCACCAGGGCACAAAAAGCATATTGTATCTAGTCAGAGTGTTTTTAAAACTCTCAGAATCTGTTTGTGTGCATTGTGTCACATTTGTTTGATTCATGTTTTGTTTCTCTTTGTTTTTTCTTTATGAAGAAACATATCACAGATTCAAAAGATTCAACGCCATATTTCTCAACAATATACAACTATAGCACTAGTGAAATACGAAGCACACAAATGAACAACAATACAAACTTGTGTGCTGATAACAGTGTTCAGTAAAGACTATTCTACTGCATCTTTATTGTCTAATCTTTTGTTGAAATGCACTCAAGCCAGCGTTAAGACTGAAAGAGAAAGGCACGCATCGGCTCACCTGTCATCAGCGCAATCATGTACGCCACCAGCTTGTGGAAACTCAGATTTTTGTCCAGTTGTTTCCTCATTGTTCTGCCACAACACTGAAAAGATAAAGAAAGGAAGGATGTGGAAAGTAAAACATTCTGCAATTATTGTCTTTCCAAAGAAGAGACCATCCTAACCTGTGTCAAATACCGAGGTGTTAGATGACTTTTCTCTTCCTGGAGAAGATTTACAGTCATATATCAGTAAAGCTGATACACCTCTTTGTTTTACTGATGTAATGTGCTGAAATAGCACAATATTGCTCAAAAAGTCACTTTACAAAGCCTGTCCTTTATTTATATATGTACATCATCTTTCATGCAGAGATGCAGCTCAAAGTGCTTCCCAAAAGAGTCAAAGGATGAAACTCTATTAACCAGAGCAAAGATCAATTAACCCATGAAATTTGTTTAAGAAGTGAGTAAACAGCTAAGAATGACAGGACAGTAAAAGTTACAGGGTGTAAGAATATCAGATATTTTTCCTGGATATGCAGCAGTCATTAGTTATAGTTATGTGACAACAGAACTCATTAACAGAGAATAAGAGTGTTGTGTGCACCTCGCCCTGCTATGTCGAGTAAACCTTACCATAAAGGAGCCTCTTAACAGAGACAGCAGGTTCCTGCACACAGGCAGGAGGATCAGCAGGCAGTTAAAGTTGAGGACAGCTGCAGGAGCTCTGGCCCAGGCCAAGGCAGACTGAAATAAAACACACATATTCATTCATGAGTGGGAAGTCATTAAATAAATTTATTTACTACAGTTATTTCATGTTATACCTCCACTTCACTACATTTTAAATGCAAATTTTGTATATGTTGTACATTCATATGACAGCTGATAATCAGTTACTTTAATTTACTCTTTCCCCCTCACAGAGAGCAGGTGGGGGCTTTGTCACATTTCAGATGTGTCTGAGTTGTTAGCAGCTCAGCCAACAAGAGGTTTCTACATGGTTTCATTTAAATATCTATTAAAGAGGTAAGATATTTTTCAAAATAAAAGACAAATACTGGAGACTGGAGAATGGCAGAACCTAGTTTTTTCCTTATTTCCAAGCCCATTAATCATTACGACACTTCAGAAAACATTTCAATGAAAACTAGCCACAATGGGATCAGTTAATTTACAAAGTCAGTGACAAGGGCCATTTTTCTGCATAATGTAAAGGAGTTTTAAAGCAGGACTTTCACCTGTAATGAAGTATTTTTATATTGTTGCATTGGTACTTTTACTTATGCAAAAACAAAACAAAACAACAGTAATCAGAGTATCACTGAAGAGCTGCTGAGGGCCTGTGTACTCACCCCCAGAAGATGTCGCGTGTAGAAAAACTGATCCCCCAAATCATAGAAGAGGTAAAACCAGACGAAGAGAAAGGTGTTGATGCCCATCCAGACCACCTGCAAACACAACCACGTTCAGGTTTCCATCACAAAACTGCTGGTGAACGCATTTTAATCCTAAACAGTGTATTTACGTTGAAGATGCAGGAGTTTGGACACTCGGTATTTTGCGCACGGAATCTGTGCGTAAATCCTCACCTCTCGTCACCGTTTGTCCTCTACGCGAGCTCAACATTTAAATTCCCACAGTGTAAATGGAAGCAACTCACCAGTATGAAGGATGTAAGTCCATTGTTGATAATCCAGTTACCCATGTTGAGCACGTTACTCCTACACCTGGTAGCGTCCCTGCATCCTCAGCCTGTCTGCGACTATTTACATTATATACCCTCCTGCCCGGGCTCCTCCCTCCTGCACAGGTGATGAGACGCAGAGAAACACAACTCACAGCGAATTAAGTTGCGCTACAGGGGCAGGTCGGCGGAGCCAGGAGGCTGTAAAACCACATTCCTACCTGCGCTGGAAACTCAGGTTGGGAAATCCAGTATGATGGGGAAGGAATGAGGAAGTGTCTGTTTTCGCCATGCAGGAACTTTTGCTCCGCTGGACTGTGACGCAACTAGTTTTACAGAAAAAAATAGAAGTTTTATTGTTGCCTTTATTTTTAAAGGAAGGAGAGGCGAGAATGAATGTTCAGACATCAGAATAGTTTATTTAGGTTTCAAGTAATACAGTAGTAGTCAAGGCACTGAACGAACAGACGAGACAAAACACAGAAAATAGGCAAAAATGTGAAAGCACTTCAATAAAGTAAAAGCTCATTCAGTGTCAGTATTGTTAATGGAGTTACATTTTTTAAAGGACAAACACCTGATATTCCCTAATGGGGTTTTCAACAGAATATTCTTACTCACTTTTCACTTTTTAAAAAACTAAAAACCATTTTTTTTTCTTCTTTTTTTGTAAATCAAAGCAACCACAGTTGGCATGAGGAAGATAAATTCTTCTAACCTTTTCCTGCCCTTCTGCTGTTTCGTGTCTATTTTATTTAATCTATTTTTTTTGTCTGTGTAGTGCAGGTGCAGTTGTGTGCAAAAGGGGGGCTTTCATGGCGTGAGAGGAAGCAAACTGGGATTGCCCCACCACTGTGTGTTTTTTTTTTTTTTTAAATCGGGCACTTCGGACACACTTGGCACATTTCCCACACACCTGGCTCAGTCCTGTACCTGACCCGCCGCTGCTGTCTCAAGGCAGCCTTTGTGGACCGCTGCATATCACAACGTGCTACATTCTTTGGTGCACCAGAGGGTAGAGGCCTCGTGGGTACCCTAAAGTGTGCGTCATCGTCATCATCATCGTCATCATCATCATCGATTAAGACAGCAGGAGTTCACCTGAATCCCTCTCAGAACCATGAAGGGGTAAAGTTTTGTGCACTTAAGAGAAAAAGGCAAAAAAGTTTGTTCTGTAACACGTCACCTTGCTCACTCACAAAATCACTGTGGTTTTTGTGTTAAACTACTCAAGACCACATCATGAGGGCACCCTGCAGCGCCAGCATCACGCCTCGCTATTCCCAGGATGCATTTCTACATTAAAGAACTTGAGTTTTGTTAATGTAATAATCCCTCAGGCTGCTTCCATAATGTCCTCAACAATAGCAGTCTCCCGCTCTCCCAGGTGGCTGTTGAGGTCGGGAGGTTGAGAGTTTTGGGAGTCCAAGAGCTCCAGAGGCTCATCTGGTGCCAGCACCATGGTGGCAGCAGTGGAGTACGAGGGCGGCAGCTTCCCTCTGCTCCCCCTCCCTCCCATGCTCCCTTTACGGCAGCAGACGCAGTGCAGACAGTCGTGGACGTTGTACTTGAAGAGGCGTCTGCAGGGGTGGCAGAACTGGTAGAAGAGCAGCATGAAGAGCACGGCCAGGCTGTAGCAGATCAGCAGCTGGACACACAGCAGCGGCGCGCACACGTACTCGTAGAAGTCCGACTTGAAGAAGTACCAGAGTGTGATGAGGAGAAAGTTCTCCACGAAGCGCCCGCAGTAGTAGAGGGCCAGGCGGCCCCAGCGCTGCTTCCTCTCAATGAGCTCCCGGTGGGAGAGGTCCAGCTGCACCGCCGACCAGCAGAAGACGTTGATGCAGGCATAGAGCAGCGTGAACATGCACAGCACCACCGTGGTGCCCAGCTTAGAGAAGTTCTTCTCCACGTTCTCGGTCAGCGAGCCCTTCTTGGCCCAGAACTCGGCCCAGGGGAGGAAGAAGAAGAAGAGCAGGTTGGCTATGCCGACGAGGATCACCCAGTGAGTGAGCGCCGTGCTGAAGAGGACCAGGGCCGTGATCCGGGTGGCGATCTCCAAGCCTCTCCACACGATCATGCACAGGTAGGCTGCAGGACGCAACCGTACCTTGTAGTCGTCGTATCGGATCTGGATGGCCAGGACGCTGCACACGAGAGCTCCGTATATGATGGAGATCAGGGTGATGATCATTAGAGCCACTGTGGACACAGACACAAGTCAACTGTTACCAACCAGCAGTAAGTCACTACACAGTCACTGAAGCAGCCTGTGTAACCTCTGCTGAACAGTGGCTGCTGTGGCCACAAGTTAGAGTTACTTACATAATATGTATGTCCACGAGTGTTGGTATGAGTGTGTCTATATGTGAATATACATTTGTGCACGTATTTACATATATCCTGTGGGGTATTAATTTGAAAAAAAAAAAAAAAAAATTCTCATAATTCAAGACAATCAAATGTAAAACCACAACCACATCCTGACTCTTTCACACTGTGCCCACTGACATTTACCAGTGTTTCAGTTTGCTATGACACAGCTCAACTTTTTGTCTGATATCTTAACAAAAAACAAAAACCACTCTGCAGACACTGGCCTCTTGATAACGGTGGGGATAAATGCAGAAAAGACTATCTCCTATAACTAGATTATATGAGTTTATTCAAAATCTTCCGTCCTTACTTGAGTGCGTTTACGTGCACTGTAAAACCAGCAGTGCCATTTCATTCAATTGAGTTCAAAGTGATGAGTCACCGTCTTTAAGAGCTGCTACCCTCACAGAATTTAATCTTTTAATCAGTTTTAGAGGTGTTTCCACTTTGCCAAGAATGTAAATCAGGATGTAACACTGTCAAGTAGTTATTTTTTAGAGATACAAACAGACATAATGGAACAGCAGCATTAACCTTAACCTCTCAATCGCTCTTACATCTTGCAGGGAGGACGTATTTCTCCTGTATGGTGGCGTACAGCTGCAGCGTCAGTTGAGGCGTGGAGCCCAGAAATGCCTGAATGACCGCCGTGCGTTTGAAGGCGTTCCTGTGTGTGGCCAGCTTGCGCTCCGACTGGCCGATCTCCCACTCCATGGGCGTCCCCTGCCCCTTCTTCAGGCTGATCTTCCTGGAGATGGTGACGTACGGCTCCTCCTTTTTGCCCGCCTTGAAGTAGACCACGAGAGCCTCGAAACACCTGGGAGAGCGAGAGGGAGCAGAGTGACATTTTTACACCAACAGAGGGCAGCGCAGTATTATGTTTGAGTTACAGGACTGGGCGTTAGGATGTGTTGTGTTTTTAACAGCAACATATAATCATCAAAGTGAAAATGTAAGAGCAATACAGTTTAGAGAGCAGAATAAAACAAAGTATCAGACATAACATATCAGCTTGTTGTTGCAGCTTGTTTTCAGTCTTGTAACAAGATATTTGTGGATTTATCATGGACACAACATTGATTTCAGACAAGCAGTCATGTCAGGGAGCCTTCATAAACAGACCTATCTTTTCAAATCGCAGCTAAACATACACAACCACAGTTATGTGGCTCCACCAGAGGGCAGTCCGAAGAAAGAAATCACAGTTCCCTGAGGCCTGAACAGATGAAATGAAAATCTCTGGGTGTGGCTCTTTTAACCTTTGCAAGGTAAATGCTCTCCGTGTTCGGTCACAGGGAGGAAATTTATACTATTCATGAGGTGGGAAACATGTTTTTCCACCTTTGTGGTTTCTGCTCCAAGAGCCACAATGAAGAAAGTGTTTAGTGGGATTTATGGCACAGTCACAGCTACAGTTAAAACCTGACCCCACCTGACACAAATGTTATTGATATTAATTCATAAACAAATGTTTCAAGCTGCAACAAGGGAACTACCTAAACTGGAAGCGCAAGGTTTGTACCTGCCAACAAACAAAATGTTATAATCCTTGAATAATACTTTTTAAATGACCTGTAACTCTCAGCCCTGCACATCTGCCTTCAACACACAAACCCAGCCCTTTAAGGATTCCCACTGCTGTGCTAAAATTCACATCACTGTGCTGGAATGTTATCGTTTCACTCCAAAATCTCCAACTATGGACATAAAAAAAAAAGAGGCTCAGGAATCCCTCATGAACCTACTTCCCCATGGTTCAACTATGTGCTGCCGTCACCCTGCAGAGTCAGCGGTCAGACATTTTCAGACACTGTTGCTTCAGCTGCTGCTCACTGCACTTAACAGTGCACATGCGGCTCAGTGCCAAGCTTCCACACCGGTCCCTGAGCTGCGTTTGGCCCAAATGTTTAGAGGCTGGGGTGAGGGAATTCTTGTCGTTATTTGCAAGCTGGCCCTTATCTCTACGCGAGCGCTTGCACACACTCTTACAGCACGTTCACTCCTGGACTGATGGCCACAGGCAGAGGAGGGCAGCCTTAGTGTACAAGGCTTGGAGTAGAGTAACAGAGGAGTCACAAAAACCTGATCTACTGACATCCTTTCCTTGGAACAGGGTGAGGACAAAGTATGAGGGTGTTGAACTTGTGCTAGCCTGCACTTAGGATTCTGTAAAGCCACTGAGAGGCAGACTGAATTTCACTTGGGGGAGAGAAAAAAACCCCCAGCATGACTGATGAATGCATTAGCCAAGAGAATCAATACGCTGACGTCCAAGGCAACATCTTATGGATTTATAAAAGGAAACACGCGGTATTTGCAGTCTGAACATGCAGTCTGTTCCCTCTGTGTGTGTGTGTGTGTGACCACAGCAGCAATGGTAGTGTCACAAACATGCAAAACAAGAGAACTTGTCTTTCCTGTGATAACTTAAATAATGACATTTCTCTGACTTAAGGGCAGCAGAGCACTCAGGAAATTCTTTCGACAGCTCTTTAGCAAGATCAACCTGTTTTGGTCTCTTGGGATTACCCCACGAGGCTCATCACACTCGCTGAGTCGGCCTCATCAGACTGCGAGAGAGTTTGTAAAACACAAACACAAAACAAGAAGCTCTGCGTGCCGAGACTGGTCCAGACCGGCAGAGTAATTATGTAGTTTCTGTCACTGCTTTGGGAGCAGGATCTTGTACTTAAGAAGACAAGTCAAAACAACGTCCACCCTGTAGCCCTGAACTCTCTTAAAAGATTTAAAAGGTTTGTCTGCGCAAAATGCGAGTTGTGAGTTGAGATTCCTCTTTTGATAGCAGATGTGGTGTGTTTGGCTGTGAAGCAACAAGATCAGCAATTACACCATCCCTAAGCCACACAGGAAAACTCCCATCTGAGGCCAAGAAGAAGCAGGAGTGATGGGTTTACAGCAGCGTGGCGTGGAATAGGAAGAGCTGGAAATAAAACAAGAGGAGCAGAACAGAACAGAGTGAACTGTGCAGCAATAACAGATCCTACACTCTGTTCTCTGGGCGCATTAAAACATACAGAGACGTCACAGTTCAGCGTGACAGATGATAACGATAAGACGATGATGCAGCAAATATTAACGCTTAGGCTAGTTATGATATTGAAAGCCGCTTCACTGTCGTGGCTGTTTTAAATCACGGGCAGGGGCAAAGCATTCTTTAGGCTGGAGGGGAGACGTGTGCAGGATCATAAAGCAGTAGCGTACCTGACAGATGCAGCTGCTTCTGGTTTTAGGCGCTCACATTTTTCAGCACAACCATCCTTGATATTCTGGTTTTCTTCTGACTTCAAAGCTAACTTCTGTTTAAAAAAAGGTGGTGAAGAGCAGATCCTCAGTGTCTGCAGTACAGACACAGAGAGCATGTGTTCTGGACAGGGTGTACAAACTATCAGTGATATGTTAGCTTTTGAATTTGTTGGAGATATAAATATATTATATAATAAAGCTGCAGTCACTTTCCATTCATCTTCTACTGTGCGTCTGCACTCGTCGTTGTGCTACTAAATTCTCCTTATTAGATCATCATATTAGCATTTTCCTCACAGCTCCTGTTTGGTTTGCCTGCTGTTTCCATTCCAGCTGATTTCCTGTCATTTCGCCCCCATTTATACATTAGAAACATATTAGATTGTTGTTAATTTCCCATGTTAAGGGACACTAGGTACGGATATTAAGGAATTACACATAGACAGAATTTAAAAGAAAATACACATTTGCTACAGACTTACACATCACTGAGTGAAATGTAAGACTTATTTTAAAGAGTGAACAGTGGGGCAGGTGTGGGATGAATCCTTGTCTCTGATTGTCTACTTCTGCTCTTAGCCTGCATGTGATTAATCATGAGATCACTTGAGTTGGCCATAAACCATCATGAGTTGGCGTACACATTAAGTCATATGATGAATGTCCTTTAATCTTAAGAACTTCTTTTACTCTTAGGTTGAAAAATCAAATTTTAAATGCCTTTAAGCTCCACATTAAAATTCTTCACTGATTAGGAGCAATGAGACACATTTAACAAGTGACTGATTCCTACTTCTAGCAAAGTGTAAAAGGCACTTTTAAGAGTGACTCTGAGCCGATCACACAGACAGGGTATTAAAAACTTACTTTCATATTTAACTAAAGTCCAAATTTTTTTATTTAGCAGTTTAGAATACAGGCTCTGATCTCTTCATCCTTTGAACATCCTCGTAAAAATAAAGAGGTCAGACTGTTGTACAACAATAGGCAGTCAACAGTAATGTGTTCAAATCTATAGGCCACATGTTGACATGGGAAGTACCTGCAACCTGAAAATGTTGACTCTGCTTTCAGGAAACGTAGCAGCGGCAGGGAGTTGATCTGACTCTATCTTCATGTGGTTTTATCTCTGATGTGTTAATAAGTGATTAAAGACCAGCGGCTCAGCTCCAATACTATGAGCTGCATGTCTTATTTGGGTTCTAGTGGCACAGCAGGTAAAGCCATATCAAAGTCATTTACATGCCTTTTAACAACACTTTCTACTGCTGGACATTCTTCCTGTGGCAGGTAACCTGCAGCCGAGGACAAGGTTGAGTTTCTTGCCCTATAAAAGAACACACCCTTCAATTAACTCTGCCAGGAGTACCGTAAATTCAGGGCAGAACCTAAAGGCGCTCTGTTGACAAATCAAAGTTCAGAGAGGAGGTATCAAGTGTAGATTTGAATTTCAGAGGCGTAAAGTGCCTACGACTTCCTACATGAGTCACGGTTCGTCAAACAGGTCTCTCTGCTGAGATCAACTGACACTGAGGTGCAAGCTGGCAGTGTTCAAACAAACACCTCCCTCAAAACAGACAATATAAAACTTTGCAGACATCCAGGAATAAACCCAGCTGTATTATTTCTAGAAGCCTTTTCTGGCAACATCTACAACCTCTGTTTGACCCAACTCCTCCTCCTCCTCCTCCTCCTCATCCAGCCAGACCTGACTACTCTGCAGCACCAAGGCCTTTGGGTGCCATTATCCTCAGATGAGGTCATACAACAATGTGGCGTACTAGCCATAAATGAGAAGGATGTGTTGCTAGGGTGGATGCCAACTCTGCAGTGTCATTTGACAGACTGGTTTTGGAGTCTAGACTGCAGGGGGGGGGGTTCAACTGTGATCCAGAGGACGTGACCGCAGCACCGAGGAGACTTGGTATTAAAAGACGACGGGGAATATTAGAGGAAGAGCTGCCTGTTTTGCTGTCTACTCATATTCAACGCTTCTGATGATGTGGGAGGTTGTTACATTCTCAGTCATCCATCCTGTTCTACACAGTTTCCATCTGGGGTGTGATTCAGCTAATGAATACTGATGCTGTAAGTCTATCTTAACAAACTGTGTTATTTAACTGCAACACACTGTTGTTTCCAAATGTCCAAAACTTCAAAATGTATCATGTATGATGACATACGATGGAGGAAAGCAGCAACTTCTCTCTTTTTCAATAACTCAGATCCATAATGATAAAATACTGCTGTACCATATCAGCTCTGAAAGATAACTGACATGCTTTGATGCACTCAACAGATACCATCAATTTGCATCCCAGCAACTGTTCTGCAGTGTGAAGGCAAAATGAAAGTTGCATGAGGGATGGACTAAAAATTAAACACTAAGGTGTAGGGCTGCAACTAAAGATTATTTTAATTATCAATTAATCTGTCAATTATTTCCTCAGTTAATTGCTTCATCTCTAACAAGCCAGAAAACAAAGAAAATTCTGGTTATAATTTTCTAAAGCCAAAGGTGACATCCTCACACTCCCCAAACCCAAAGTACATTCAGTTTGTTAACATGTAAGATCCGGATGAGAATCAAATATTCACAGTGGTAAAGGTTTGGTAGTTTTGCTTGAAAAATGCCAGCTCATCGATTAATTGTCTAATTGTTGCAGATCTGCTCTCATCCGTAACGATAAAAGGCTGCAGCATCAAGTTAGCTCTCAGAGGCCACTGTGGTGCTTCAATGCACTCAACACAGACTGACGATTTGGATTCCATTAACTGCCCCTGCACGGTAAATGGAAAGAGGAGACTGCATGTCTGGTAAGAAGGAGAGATGACTGCAGATGAATCAATGAGGAACAGTTCATGAGTAATGTGTATTTATAGCGACAGATATCAAAAATTCAACTCTGTCAATTTGGAACGATATGACTCCTCTGTGCTTTTACATGAACATTGTTTTTGCACAACTTAGGTTATTTACTACAAATCAGCAGTGCTGGAAAGTAACTAAGTACAAGTGAGTTTTGAGGCACTTGGACTTGAGTACTTCTGTTTTCTGATACTTCTACTCCACTACATTTATGATAACTTTACTTACTTTGTGGATTTGTGTCAAAAAAATAAAATAAATAAAATAATGTTTATATAAAATCAACAAATAAATTCTAATGTATTATGACCAGACTTAATTGAACCCTATGACAAACTCACAAGCTGCCCAGCAATATATAAAGTAATCAAAATGAGTCCCACCTTTATAAGCTGCAATATTAAACTGACTGATAATTATAGTCTAATACTGTGATATACAGTACTGTGCAGAACTTTTAAGCACTTGTTTAGATTCTTATCTATCATGCAGCACCGTCAGCGAGGTGTCTGATCTGTCCCTGATTAATTCTGCAGGATGAGACAATGAGCCCAAACATACAGCTAGAGTCATAAAGAGCTATCTTCAGAGACAAGAAGAACGAGGAGTCCTGCAACACATGGTCTGACCCCCACAGAGACCTGATCTCAACATCATGGAGTGAGTCTGGGATTACATGAAGAGACTGAGGACACTGAGACAGAGGAACTGTGGCAAGTTCTCCAAGATGCTTGGATCAACCTACCTGCAAAGTACCTTGAAAAACTGCTCACAGGAGGAGCACTAGTGTGGTTTTAAAGTGGCCACACCAAATGTTGCTTCAGGTTTTTTTTCTGTTTACTACACTTTGTGTGAAATGAATTGATAAATAAAAACTACTCATGGTATTATTTTTGAAAGTGAGGATCATTTAGTGTCTCAAACTTTTACACAGTACTGTGCATTGTTCTGAAATGGGTCATTCTGGATAATGAGTACTGGTGTATGTGGAGTATTTTTTTTGTGCTAATATTTTGTGCTTAAGTAAAATCCTGAACGCTGGACTTGCAACAGACTGTGGTGCTGCCTCTTCAGTAAAAGACCTGAGTAACTACTTCTTTCACCACTGCTGCAAATCAAATCTACAAACTGTTGTGTGAAGGGTAAACACAATCTGGATGGTGAGTAGCAGTAGTACAGAGTGCTCCATTGTTTGTCGTTAATGGAAATTAAACATGCAAACCACGACACTGCCTTCGTGTTGCACCTGACCTCCACCCTCTACCCACCTGATGACGGGGCCGAGCAGCAGCAGGTGCAGGAAGAGGACCAGGGGCCGGTCCCTACCCAGGTCCCTGTGGATGAACGTCAACGTCAGCTGGATGAGCACGGCGGGCACCAGCATGAAGGCGATGGTGAAACCCATCCAGATTACATCCTCGGTTTTGTGGTACATGCTGCAGAGCAAGGCGGCGGTGACGAACTCGGCGCAGTAGAGTACGGTGGCCAGGACGACGCTGAGGGGCGCCCGGATCCGGCTGTGATTGACCACCAGCATGACCCCGTTCTCCGCCACCGAGGGGCACTCCTGCGGGTCTAGGTCGGAGATCTCCCGCTCCTGCTCCTCCTCCATGGCCACTTCGCACATGTTATCACTGTTTGTTTGATACGCCGAACTGCCGCGAGGAACCGTTTCGATGTCGCTAACGGCCGTTGACTTGAACTCGTCTCGCCGTACTACGCTCCAAAAACATCACTTTTAGTATTTATTCCCTTTAATACGCCGTCTCTCCCAACTTTCCACCAAGTTGATCATTTCTCGTTTCTCATTGTATTTAACTTTACTATTCGGCTGTGCCACCGCTCCATTACAGGCGCTCTCTCACCCAATCAGCCGCTCTTTTATTGTCTGATTTAACGTCGTCGTACGTGGCGATACCAGCCAGTGTGTGTGTGTGTGTGTGTGTGTGTGTCCCGTTAAAATCCACGGGAAACCACAGCACTGTCCGCCCGCAGTGATCTCTGCGCTGTTGTTGCAAGGTCGGCAAAGTTCAGCCTTATCGCTCAGTCAGTTCATCATAAAAAAATAAAAAAACAAGAAAACTCAGCCAGGCGGTCGTCGTCAACCCAAACTCGGGAGGTTACATGTAGCCTGAAGTTTGAATACTCGCGTTGTTCCGTGTTAAAAACACACCGAGGACTCCTCCGGCTGTGGAGACTGCCTGCAGACTGTAGGAGGTTTGGGTGTCTCCGTGTCGGCATACTGGTGCGGCTCGTGTTTTCAGTCTTTTGATGCGCTGTCACCCCAAACGGCTGCGTCAAGCCAGCCTGAAACACACGCAGCGATACCGGAAGTGATGAGCAGATCCTTTAAAAGTAAGAGAGATAAGCGATATCGTGACACTTTTCACCCTAAAAGAATTACCTGTGAAACACATTTACATATAAATAATTTAAACAAGCTTCCCTAACGCCTCAGTAATTACAGAGAGAAAAGAGGAGGGGATGCAGAAAATACAGGCGCATAATGGCAGGAAGCAGACTGATTCTGGACTGGCAGCTATTCTGGAAACAAATACACAATAATCTATAAATACACCACACACACAGTACTGTGGAAAGGTTTTAGCCACAAAAAATAAAGTGAGGATACCATGAATAGTTTTTATTCATCAGTTAACTTTACACAGAAAGTGCTGTAAACAGAATAGTATTACAAAGTACAAGCACAGAAATATACACTATTTTATATCTATAAGGGTATAAAAACAGTAGAAATAAGAGTAGAAACAGTGGATTTAGTTGGATTAGAAGTGTTGGCCAGGCTATTTTCACTGTGACTTTGACTACTGCTGCTGTTAAAATAGGTGGTGGTTAAAGTAGGTTTCCGAGTCCATCCGAAACAACCACAATACTCATCTTTTTATTGTTTTATTGTATAGGATTTATTGTGAATTGAGGTGAACACCACTGCTGTTCTATCTGGACTATACTTCTGCCAAACTCACTGCTACTGCTCACTGCTACAGAGAGAAATTTGAGAATATGCAGTGAGGAAATACACTGTAGTTTTATTACTTACAGTATTTGTCCTGTCCAAATGGAACCACTGTAGAGGGTAAGCGTAAGGAGATCAGTTTCCTCTGCACCTCCATTTTTAGTCTCCAGCAGCAGGGTGGACTTGGCCTTGTTATAGTGACCTGCAGGCCTGTGAGTGAGGCAGCCACAGGAACATGTGCAGGAAATACACACTCACACGCACTGAACCTATTAAAACTTCACTTAGTCTTCTCATTTATTTTTCACACAGACATTTCCTCATTACAATATTATTTATCAAGGCTGCAGGCTCAACAGAACACATTAACATGCTGTGATCCATGTGAACAGAACCAGTTTGATATTTGTTCAGCTACTTATGCAAACAAGGATTTTCTGTTTGCAAGGCCCATGAGAAAGACGCAATCTGTAGTGACATATCTAACATTTCCATTTCCAAACTGTCCTCTGTGTTGCTTAAGTTTGTGTCAACATGACCCGTCACCTCAAATAACTCCTGTCCTACTTTTGCGGGAAAAGAAACAGTTACAGTTACATCTGGCTGTGTAACTACAAAACGACAAAGGGAGTTTGTCCTTGCATATTTCACCATGAAATGTGGTACAGCTTCAACACACAGCTCACCCCAAATCACCCGGACCTCTGCCTGTCTAATCAGATCTCATCTAAGTCAGTGACACGAGCCTGGCGTTGTGAAGGGGGTCGACGCAAACCAATGAAGGCTTGTCATTACTAATGCATGTGTTTTGTGAGGCAGTGGCGTGGGTCACTGACTTCAGTCTGCAGAGGCTGTTTGCTCTGCGGAGACATAGGGGAAGTGGAAGACGGAGACGTCATTACAAAGCACCAGACATGCCCTGTGCGCTGTGTTACCAGCCAGGCAGGTCAGTGAAAGGGTATACCGGATGTTGACAAGACTGAAGTGAACAATTTGTCCTCAATTAGTTTTGAACAACATGGTTAACATTTTTGGGAAATATGCTATTGCTTTTGTGCCAAGAATTAGATACCAGCAGCTACAGCCATAGCTTAGCTTAGCATAAGGACTGGAAGCACATGGAAACATCTAGGCTGCCTCTCTCCAAAAGTGTGTGCAAAAGAAATAATACAACACACAACCCCCTATAGATAGATATAGATAGACATAATATCTTAACTGGTGGGCTTTGAAAGTGCTTGTAGGTGGATTTTTGTTACCTTTGAACAGAGTCAGTCAAACAGTTTCCCCCGTTTCCAGTCTTTACACTGAGCTAAGCTAAATTGCCCTTTTTGTATAAGAAATAGCTTTAACTAGTAACTGAATATCAAAATAGTTGCAGATTATTTTTCTGTTGATCAGCCAATCAATTTGTTAATGAATAGTTGTAGCTCTATTCATGTATCTCTCTGCAAGAATGTGAACAAGCCTGTTTCCCAAATAGATAAACTATCCCTTTAAAGATTGTTCAAAACAAAGGGAGAACAAGTTGATCATCTCTTCTCATCTAGCTCTAGGCAAGACAACAAAAAGAGTATTTCCCAAAATGTGAAACTGTTCCATTAATGTTGATATTTTATAGCAGAAGCTGTGAGAAAGTCTAACTGTAACTGAGGTTGCAAAATCATTGGGGTGGTGGGGGTGGGGGGTCTCTGAAACACGTCTGCAATGTAGTGAAGAGGAGCAGATGGAGGTGTGGTCCTCAGCTGCTTCTGTTTTTTCTGTGTGTGTACATGTGTGGGTGTCTAAGTGTGTGTGTGTGTGTCAGTGTCAGCTGACACAGGGCTGTGGTTGGAGTCCAGGATGAGTCTACTCAGCAGAGGATTTGACATCAGTTTAATGACATAATGAGATAAGGCCTGTACACAGACCACTGCTCCAGGTCTCTGAGTGCTGTCACGAAACATTTATTTGTCTAAAGTATAATTTCATTATAGCTGCAGAAACTCTGCTCCTCAGTCTGTTTTCTCCAGATTTTCCTACATAAACATCAAGATACAAAATTGTCATATATGTGACTGATGTGTATAGAAGCACAACAAACATATATGTTCAGTACAGAGTAAATTGAAATTTACCTGCAGGGGAAATTCATCTTAGTTTGTTGAGGACTAAAACATACATGTTATTCACAGAGACTGTATGAAGCTCAGCAGCCTCTGGCAGTGAAAACAGCTCCTGTGAATACGAGGCCATCTAGTGGCTAATGCTGCATCACAACGTGTTGTGCTGAGTTATTGTATTAATAACATTACATAATACACTATGTTGATCCCCTGTAAGAGGTAGAGTAGGACATTGCTCTATGTCTGTGGAAAGTAATCGTTCCTCTGTCCTCGCTGTTTTGCATCTTCTTAGTTCCTCCTAAGTGATTTGCTTCTGTTTTTTGCGTGGCCTCATTACTTTGTGTATTATTTTGTACTCTTAAATATTCATTACAGTAACAATTCCTGGCTCCACATATAATGTTTAAACCTGTAGATTTTAAGTTTTTTCCTTTCATCTCTCATCTGTTAAGTGTGTATTGAGGTGGGGAGCTGCTGTGTACCAATGTCATTATTGGGATAAATAAAACTGAACTGAATTCATTTTAATTTAATTGAGTTGTGAAAGTTAAAGTGGACGAATTATGTAGTTTCATAGATGTTCCTAAAGTACGTTTACAAATTAAAGGTTAGGCTCAGATCAGCGAATAACACAGTTCCAAACAATGCTAGGATAAATATGTGTGTTCAAAGATAACATTTATGTTAAAGTTGACACAGATACTGAAGAATTAAGCGCCATGCCATGGTCCATTTATGCTGAATTAAGTCACCGAATTAGAGCTAAACGATTAATCATCTGTAGTGGGAAAAGAATGGCAGAGACAATGAAAAATAATCGTCAGTTGCAAGTCTAGTTTCAATCCGGATGCCCTGTTGTTAGATTTTATATCTGGAAATTAGGTTAATCTGATTGCATATACAACTGCGAATCATGACAGAATCATACTATAATAGGTTCTGTCGTATTTTTCGGGGCTGGGGGCTCTCTTGTATTAACAACCAAAATAGGAATTTCAAACATACAAACTAACACTGCAGAATCTATAAATTGTTCCTTTCGGATAGATCTGTGGCAGGCAACCTCTGTGATAGCATTATTTCTTCCCAGATCTAAGAAATTCGTCTATATGTCACCAAACACATCACCTGAAACACTAGTTTTAATCTTGGTGTTCTTTTCAAAGAAACTTGGGGTTAAAACATTTTCTGGCTAAAGGCCTTATTATTGAATTTAAAATATAGAGCCAGTTCAATATAATGACTAAATGAATGATTATTTTTATTGTTATTCTTAAGGACTGAACTAGTTTCTGTCTATATCTGTTTCTCCAATATAAATCAAGAAAACAAATAAAAAGAAACATATTAGCAAGAAAACTTGAGAGAATTTGCACTTATCATACCAAATACGTGTGTTCTGATATGACGGTGTTCTCCTGTGGCTGAAGCAGGCACCCTGTGCATGGCAACCATGAGTTTGGAGACCTAACCCGGTGTTGTTGGAGTGAGGGTGGCCAGCAAAAGGGCTTTCCCAGAGGCCATCTCGGTTACGCTGAGTTTGCCGCCGAGCCTCTTGATGGGTAAGATTGGTTTGTGTATTGTTGTGACTGTGGAATTTCGCAGCATGAATGGGCCTGTTTGTGTGGGGCTTCAATTTCCCTCTACTCACACTTGATGTAACAGGGCCAGGGCTGGAGTCTGTCCCATCACACATCAAGCAAGGTGCACCTTTTGGACAGCTTGCCAAGCTTATGACAGGGCTAACAGCTGTCACACTCTTAGTCACACCTCAGCCGACTTATCAGCCAGAACACCTACCTGCCTGCTTGAAGTGTGGTCAAACCAGAGAACCCACAGGCAGACAGGAGAACCAAAACCTCACACACACAAAAACTGACTTGTGATGAGGTTAAGAAGTAAAAGAACCACTGAGACACTGTGCTGTCCGAATGTAATACCATCTGATATTGTGCTTTTACCTGACAGAATGTTGGAGCCAAACACTGCTTATTGTAGATATGGTGTTATGTCTCATCATGTAATGTTAGCACATGTTGCCACAGTTATGTCAGCCAACATGGCACAAAACAGTCTATGGTTTTCTCTCTCAGTGTAGGCACCGCATAGAAGAATGTGTGTGTTACCGTATTTGTAATGTAATGCATGTATTAATAGTCAACCAAACATTTGCTTTTAACCGATTTTGTTTGTTCTGTTAATTTTTCTGTGGATCATTCATGTGTCCGAAAGTGTTGAAGAACTGATTCCTGCCAATCGTAGTTGCACAGACATTAGTTCAGCGGTCTGGCTGGGTGTTGGGCAAAATACCCATCAGCACCCTATATGTATAATTTAAGACTGCTTTACTTTGTGTATTCTTTTCATTGATATAATACTAGTCAATAAACACAAATGTAAAGCATCTTTTGGTTTTAAAGATTAGTATTAGGTTTGTTTACCTGAGACTGTACCCATAGTTAATCCATTGTTGTGTTTACCGCATGCGTCAATATTCAGGTTCTTTCATAAAGTGGGTATGACTGTATTTGACATGATCGACAGAAATAATCAACTCGGCCATCTTATGCTTCATCTTCAGCTTTGTCGCCAGAGGAAAATCTGGTATGTATGATCTTTTGGTATTGTTGTAATGTTGTTTACAAATGTGGTAGCATCAAGTCAAATTTTGTAACAGTATATTTATTTACACCAGTTTTGAGTAAGAAATGTAGGTTCACAGAGCTATTTGTCATTTGAATTACATATCAATATGTCAGAACTGTTTAAACAAGTCGATAAAACAAGATTCAACTGGTGCTGCCCTTTATTTAGGATGCTGTGCCTTGTCTCGAGACAGACTTGATGATAACAAGATCATTTCTGCCTGGACTGGAGGACAGATAACGGATTTATGAGGTTTAGCATTACAACAAAAGATGTTTTGTGTTGTTCTGTTTACAGTTAGGAGCAACATAACCAGGGCCCCAAGTACATCTCAAAACCTCTAAAATCTGAACTGAAATGACCCGACATTGATTCAGGGTTTTAATTCGTAAACATCCAGACAGCTCAGTGAACCTGCTTCTTGAGCAGACCCTAATTTTTTTTACCGTCAGTATTGTTTGAATTGTTTTCAGTTCACATATGAACAATAGGGTTTCTTCCAGTGTAACAATGGCCTCCTCACTGTAATGTGATAGGGGATCCACTGAACAACTGTTGAGATGTGAAGTCATTATATTTGCCTATTTGTTTCAGCCCTCATCTGCCATCTGTTGTACCTTAATTGTGAAAGGAAAGTGTGTGGTAAGTCAAACATGGTCATTGTCTCTCGAAATATGATCCACAATTGTACTGTTGTTTCCTCTATTTTCTGTTGTTAACACCATTATTTCTTGTTATTTCATCACTTCTCATGTTTTTTATTGACTGATTCATTAATTTTCATTGCAGTGCTACCGGTGAGGAGGAAGTTTTGCCACTAAACTGGTAAACATCCTGCTGATTTGATGTCCTCTAGAGCCATTTATCAATGCCACTACGTTGTTCCCTTACTGAGTTCAAAACTCTGATAAATGATAAATTGCAGGATGTGTCCCCATAAACAGTTACTCTTTCCATATCATTAGTTTTTGTAGTATTTTGCATTATGAGGAAACATCAATCAAAAATGGAAATGTGGTGTACATGTAGATGTGTCATATTGAGTGTGTTGACATTTGCTCTCGTTTCCTCAGGGAAGGCAGCCATTCCTCCTGCACCTACTGTCACTTTACAAAGTGTTTTGCCCTGAACTCGTGACTCTCTCCATTCCGTCACGAATGAAGGTTTGTACATGAACCGTGCTCATTCTGCTGTTATAATAATACTGGATGACCATCATCCCTAAAGCACCAGTAAAATTCTATATTTCCTGTTTAATACAGAGTGGGTTTAGGAACTACAACACACCATGGAAATCAGCGTTGATTGCTGTCCAGAAGAGGAACGGTTCCCAGCTTGCCTCCAGCACCAGTCTGCCCTTCACAATAAAAGATAAGACCAGCTCCAGGAAAAGGGTATGGATGTCTATTTAAGTTTTCAGGTGCTCTCCTTACTGTGTTTGCAATCACTCCTGCCACACTACAGTCACTGCTGCAGCTTGCCAATTCCATTCCAGCATTCATTAGTCCCACCTCCACTCCAGCATTCACCTGTAGGTTTCCTGTAGGGGAGAGACTGTCTGCTTGCTTATTACGGGAAATATTAAAGTAAGATTGCAGGGAGTGACATGGCCTGAAGACAGTGCCATGTATAGGGCTATTTTAATTATTAATTAATCTGCCATCTCTATTTTATTGAATAATCTAAAACCTTAAGCTATTTAATTCATATTGATATTAAAACCAGAGAATGACTGAAAGCATTAACTGATTAAGAAGACAGTTACCAATAACTTTAACAAATTGATTAATCAAGTAATTGTTGCATCTCCTTGAGGAAACTGAAATTTGACTATTTTTATTTTTATTTTTTACAATTTTTAACTGTTTTGTAAAAACAAAAAATTGATTTAATAAAGAAAATAATCAAGAAATATAACTGATAATTAAAATAATAATTAGTTAGCAGCCCTCCTGTACAGTGTTTGTATTTACTCTGTTCATCATGATTTCAGCCTTTAATTTCAGAACATAGAGTTGTATAATCTTGCCTTGACTTGCCTTAGTCTATTGTCCTTTTTTTATTTTTTATTTATTTATTTATTTATTTATTTATTTATTTTTACTGTGCTTTATTTCCCAGAAACACTGCCACCTGGAATTGCCAGTTTTGAGTTCTTTAGTCAATAAGCAGCCTCAGACTGAGCTGTCCTCCAGCAGAAAGGTGGTCCCCCTGGTGCAGCTCCACTCCTTTGCTCAGCTGCTGGAAAATATTCACCGTATAGAGGTAATACCCCCCAGCAAAAATCGCTGAGCTCTACATCTGCAGGGTGCTGACACTGGGGCCGCCCCTGCCCCTTAACGTTTCTGCTTCTTCTTAGTCTTTTGCTCTTTCTGCTCTCATCTAGTCTCATAGCCCCAGTGCACCTGGACAGGGTACAGATGGATTATCATTTAAGCATTAAGCATGAGGATCATTCATTATTTAAGCAGCAGAAGAAAATTTATGCCAGTTTCTCCATGCCATTAGGATGCCGACTCAATCTGTTTAAATTGTGATACATCGTCACAGCCACTGGGTGGTGCTGTGTCACTGTTATAATTTGGTCTGTACATTATATCAAGCCACTAACAACTTTGTCCTAGAGAAGCCACAGCAGAGGTGTCCTGAGGCTGTAATTTGTTTATTACATTAGAGGATAAAGCAGTTTCATGAGCACCGTGCTTGTTGTTTGTTTTTTAAACAGGCCGTTGCTCTTTTTAGCGACATCATCATCATTATATATCCTGTATGAACAATGAAAGCAAAAGACCTGAGATGAGATGTATCTGAGTAATGCATTGCACAAAGTTACAAAATGGTCATTTAAAGAGCCCTCTCTATAAATGTCTATTTGCCCTGCAGATTCAGTGACCCGATAAACTAATATAAGTCATTTTAAATGGCTCGCAGACTTTTATGCGTCATGCTACATAAATTCAGCTCTTTCATTGCCCACAAAACCAACATGAGCAATAAGGACTTTTTGGACAGCATCAACTGTTTTATTGCCAAGAGTGCTCTACTTTGCCATGTGTTAGGAAAGACGGCTGAGTACAGTCGATCACACTCATAAAACTACTCAGGAAAGGCGTTGACAAAGCATCATTGATTATTTCCCACGTCTCCTGCACTCCTGTTGTCAAAAGCAGAATGGCACTTTCTCAGTTTAATGATACAGTTACTCCATAATTATTGAAGAGCTGAGCTGTGTCCATTCACAGTCTGTCTTCTTCTCAGTTTAATTTATTTATTATACTGACACCGTACCCATATTGGGAGGCAGCTGTTCGTGCACAATAAGGGACTATTTAAACTACTGAGTGTGATGGAAGAAATGTCCCAGGGCTGGCATTATGGGGATTACTGGATACTGAAGAATCAGTTCAGTATCAGATTGGTGGCACACTCAGTGAAAGTGAGGATATAAGCATCAGCTGATTCTCATACTTTAGCAGGTAAACTGATTTTTGTGTCTTTATAAAATTTGTTTGACTTTGTGATCAAACCTATGTGGGTATATGACTTTTATTTTTTCTTTGCTTCTCTGTACTTCTTTGTATTTATGGATATTTTATTATTTTAGCCTCTCAGTCATATTTTTGTTGCATGAGTTTCTTCATTTTACCTCCACCAGCTGCCTGCTCAGATGGGCTCACTGCTGGGCTCCAGTCTGGCACTGCAGTACCTGGACTGTGTACAGGATGAGTCTGCCCTCCTACGCCTCAACTTCTGGCTAGGCTACGCTCTCCACGAAGGTAAGTGTGTGTGGGAGGGGCATCTTCTGTGATATCGTCTATTGGAAAGATACATCCAAAGCAAAGCTAACCTGGAGCTGAACCCCAACACATTACCTAGTTGGCATATCAAAGTGGTTCTTTCAGAGAGGGGTTTAAAAGAGACTGGGGGGGATCTCACTGTGTGAAGATGCAGCACATTTGAAATCTTCTGCAGTTTTCTTTTTATTCCCTTGACTTTTTTCCTCACTAAATACCCTTTTTGCTATTTCTGTTAAGAATTTTTGTTCTACGGCGATGGAGGAGCCTACCAGAATTCAGAAGAAGCTTTGCAGTTTTTGGACAAGTTGCTGTTCACACAGCACTTTCTCCAGGTGAGCCTCACCATTCAAGCCCGGACAACCTCCCCTCTACGTCTCTACCTCACACCTGTCACTCACTATCTCTGCACCCACAGACTTGGCTGACCAAAAAACCACAGTCAGACTATGATTTTACAGTGTTTTTAATTTGCCACATTTCACCACCAGGAAGCATTTTCCAGTTCAGAGGCCTTCCTCTACAAATTTCTCAGTGTTTGGGACGGCTCCCTCCTCCGCCCACAGATCCTTGGCCTGCTGAGCAACATTCCTGTTGTCCCCAGCTCCCGTAAGTTTCACTTACACAGTCTGCCATTGTCACTGACCATGTCTTCCTCCTCTGTTTTTATTATTTATTTCTGTCCCTGTAAACCATACATGTGCTTTCCTCCCCCATCTTGCTTGCACAAAATTGCAGCCATATTACCATGTTAGCAAGGCCTGTCATATACTAAGAAATGAGATTGTGGTGCATTTATATGGGTCCATCTCTCCCACTTCAGAAATTGGACGGCTTCTGTTTGAGCCCCTCATGCAGCTCTTCTTCACGTCCTCGCTGTTTTTCAAGGTAGGCTTTCCTCTCTGAGCACAAGTTGACTGAGCTCACTCCTGCTGCTGTACTTGAATTACAAAACCTCCTACTATATGTTAATTGAAAAGATGTAATAGAGTATTTATAAAGCAGTCATTATGGGTCCTGTATTCATTCAATATTTTAACTGCTGAATGCTTAGTGCTTTTCCTCTCTGTCGTGCGTGTCTACAGTGTGGACTGATAGAGTGTCTGAACAATATGCTGTTGAAGTGGCTGACCTGGCACTCGGTGTATGCTCTGGAGGACGACTTGGACATCAGCCTCAACAGTCACACTTCCATGTGAGCCTCACAACTGCTTTTTGCTCCTTGTTTATGCCCTGAGCATAAACAAGCAATAGACCTGAAACACTTTGTGGATTTACTTGAGAACATAAGGGTTATGGCTCTTTAGGCTTTTACTTTCAAGCCAGAAAATGTCTTCTCACGCCTCACTTCTTACAGTTGTAATAAAACTCTTGAGGTGTTGCCTCAGTTTTACTTACTGTCGGTTAGTGTAATGAAAAAGAATCCCTCCCCAGTATAGGTGTCCCGGATGACATTTTGGTTCATATAAATAGTTCTATTAATTAGCAACATTTTAAGCTATCCTATTAAATCTTGACTGAAACACCCACACTGATCTATACACTAACTTTATGGTGTTAATTTAAGCCATCTGTTATCCACAAGCAACCAGAACAGCTAAGGCAGAAGTGTCCATTGACATGTTTTGTTTTGAACCCATTTATTCATCAAATCCTTTAATTGAAATTTGTTTGGAGGCAACAACATCCCCAGTATCCAGTCAAATGATTTTCCGGCTTCCAAATTAAGGGGTGGAGTTGGTGTCAATTATGTTTAAATACCTGGGCTTCATTTGTATCGAGTCCTCACCAGTGTAATCCCACAATAAATGATCCAGTAAGTGGAGAGGTCCATTTGGTATTTATAAATGTAGAAATAATTGATTGTGTGTTTGTGTACTCTTTCTCACATCAGTGTTTACTCAGTGTTTGTCCTTTGTAATGTACTTAGCTGCCACTTTGACTGATTTTGGAGCTTTCCTCTATCAGACACCTGAGTCACTGAGTAATGCCCCACTGGCAAATCAGCTTACTGGTTTTATGACTTAGCATCATTTCTAAGTGCTGGTGCTCTGGTTAGAGCATGTGTTTGACTCTCTGCTCTGCCCTCTGTCCCCAGAAACATGACTCTGTCAGGGTTCAAGGATTCAGTGATGGAGCTGGTTCACTTTGTGGGTCGGCTGGCCTCTGTGGGTCTTCAGCTTGAAGGCTGTCACACTCTCCTCCTCAGCTTCGTCCTGGACTTCTATGAGACGGTAAATGAGCTGATCCCCTCCACTCAAAGATGTATTTTGCTCACTGTTACTTCACCGTTTCTTCATTTTTAGTCATGATAATTTGACTTTTTGTGGGAAAACTGTATCAGAGACACATTTTTTATGTCTTAAAACATGACTGGAGGGGAAGTGAGAAATTTCATTTTCTAGGGTCTCCTGGTGAAGTTAGCAGTAGCACATAGCGTAGCATGAAACATGAATGTAACAAAACATTCAAGACAGACCTGAAATATGTCAGATGTCAATAAATACTGTATACTATACAAGGAATATAAACATGGGTGTGCAGTGGACACTAAATTGATCAATACAATTTTGCAACACATAACATTGATGGTCACAGTGTATCCTAATAATAATATTCTAACTAAGCAGTTAGCCTGGCTCTGTATGAACGGGACAAAATCTGCCTACCAGCACCTGTAAAGCTCACTGATTAACACAAAACTGAGATGTAAAGATGCCAAAGTGCCATTTTACAGGAGGTTTTTGTGCCGAACTATTTCATTGCCAGGACCAGTAACCTCACAGTTTCTTGTGGTTGCTTGACAACTTCTCATAAAGTTTTATATCAGACTCAAGCATGTTTCAATCAGTAGGAGCAGTGTACGTAAGGGTTCTTTTTCCTAGATTAGTACACACCTTAATGACAGGAAGATTTGCTGCACAGCATGAACTGCAGCTCCCAGCCTTGCTTGGTACAAAAAAATGCATAAAGAAGGAGACAGGATACCAAGAATAGCTACATAAATCAGGATGTACTAACAAAGCAGAGTCATAGTAGAGGCTTCAGAAGCGAGATGTACTGTGTGTTGGAGTATCTGCTTTTCTTTTTTAACTCTCTGTGGGTGTCTCTCCTCCCTCAGGTGTGTGACACATTTCTAAAATATGGGCTCCCCCTCGTGGTGATGCCCCCTCCTGGAGTTTTTTACCCGGCCCTGTTTTCCCTGGACCCTGTCAGCGTGGACCGACTGGCCTACATCATGTACAGGTTAGGACTCCTCTGCCATAAGCTTATCTCCCTGCATACGTTAGCTACACCCTTAATGTAGTATGTCATATGCTTATGCATGTTTGATGACGGAACAGAACTGGAATCAAATGGCTTCATTGCACTTACATGTTAATGTATGATTTATGATAATGTGAGGGTAAGAGGCAATACACTTAAGCCCAATTCTCCTCTTTATGTAGAATTCAAGCTTCATTTATAACTCCAGGCTTTAATAACACAAATCCTTACAGTGTCGGCTAATTGACTATACCCCAGGGTTATGAAATAATTTTACCAAAGCGTAAAAATGGCATAGCAAAAGAAAATCACAACATAATAGCATGATTTTTTTTTTTTTTTTGACAGACCATAGAGAACCAACTGTTTTGCAGGAATTTGTGATCACAGGAGTCACTGGTCTTTCACTGTTTCTTTTTTGTTCAGGTACAAGGTGAACTTGACATCAGCCAAGAGTCAAGAAAAAGTCACAGAGGTAATATGAAACATTTGCTTCTTATTACATTTAAATTTTAGGTCTGTCGTTGCTGCTCTCCTCTAAAATTACTTGCTGTTTGTATACCTTTTGATTCATTGTGGTAGTTTGTAGAAAATTTTACATATCTCAGTCTGGCTCTTTAGGAATCCGCCAGCATCCACCCACTCTTAATACCCTCTCAGATGAGGACTTGAAAAGTTGTTGATTTTAATACAGCTGCCACTGCGAGCTTTGAATTTACAAGTACATGTCAGGCAGCCAGCACGCTCCCCTGAAAATGTCAATGGCACTTTTTATTAAGAAAAATGGACTTGGTAAATGGCATGCAAATTAAAAGGCACAACAAACATCAGATGTGAAACTCCAAAGATGTGGAGAGTGCTTTAGTCGAACTCAAGTCTTTCTTTCTCCACTTTCTCTCCTCTCATTCTGTCACTCCCGTTGATTTCTGTTTTTCAGCAGGCCTTTCACATCAGCCGCCAGACATTTCGCGAGTTCAACCACTATCTGGTCGTCATGGTCAACTGCCTGTGGAACTCTAACATGTTTCGTCCAGGCATGGGCGTGCAGCTGGGAGAGGAGGTGCTCCTCAAGAGCAATGTACCACAGTACTGGACGAGTTTTGACCTAGTCCACCACCCTGCTTTCATGAGCTACGCTGTCGACTTTCACCAGAGGGTGAGTGTGAATCATCTAGGATGTCTTGATTTGTGTTTTTACAGAGATATGTAGGAAGGATCCTACCTGCTGCAGCCCACAAAATGCTTCTCCTGTGTACCTTAAAACAAAATCTGCTCCAAAACTCGTGCCTATTTTCAAACTGTAAGAGGCTCTTGATTTATCAGCTTGCAGCTGATCCGTACAGTTTGGTTAATAGACTTACAGGCAAGACAAGGAGACAAATGTGGTATTAATGTATCTTTCATAGAAGATACATTAATACAGAAAGACATTTTATTATTAATGGATGCTGCAGTTGCCCCTCCTGATTTTGGCCCTGTGCTTTCTTCAATGGAGACCCGACTATTCGCTCATCGCTGCAGTTAGGACTCTCACTGCTGCTCTCCTTGTAACCACATAATATGAGCCTCTTGCCATGTTGATGTGGACAGACTAGAATCGGCTTCCTTCACGCCTGTATTAATGCTGGATTGCTGATAATGTGAGGGTAGAAGACTGACCATGGCCATTCTCACTCTTTATATAATTCTCTTCATTGCCTGCTCCAGGGCTTGTAGCCTGCAATCCTTACAGTGTCCCATTGATGACTGCCCCCAAGTTGTAAACCATTTACAAAAATAAATATAAAGAAAATCTGCCATGTACTTAGTTTTTTTTAATGAATATGAGGATAACTTCTTTGTGAAATTGTAGTCTAGTCAGATGCCTTTTCACCAGATTACAGGATGAACTACATCAGCCAGGTGAAAAAATCCAGAGTAATATGAATATTTACATTGCGCATTTCGGATCTGTCGTTGCTGCTCTCTCTGCGATACTTGCTGTTTGGCGCCGCTGATTCAATTTATGGTAGTTTTGTAGAAAATTTTACATATCTCAGTCGGCTCTTTGGAGATAACCCAGCATCTTACTGTCTTTCTCAGATGGGGCTTGAAAATTCTTGGACACCAATACAGCTGCCACTCACGGGCTTTAATTTACAGAAACGCTGACCTCAAGCCTTCCTTTGCTCCCTAAATATCAATGCTTTAACAAAATGGACTTGGTAAATGGCATGCAAATTAAAACTGTCAACATCAATTGCAAACTCCAAAAATGGAGTGCTGGCTGAACTCATTCTTTCTTTCTCCACTTTCTCTCCTCAACTCTATCTCCGTTGGTGCCTGTTTTCAGCGGGCCTTTCCATGTGCTTGTAGACATTATGAGTTCAACCCTTACCTATCGTCGTCGCAGGTCGCGCCTGCAGACTCCGCATGTTTATTGAGCATTTGGTAGCTGGAGAATTTCTCCTGAAACAATGTACAGTACTGAATGAGTTTATTCGTCTACCCTTTCCTGCTGGGCTCTGGAGGGTGAGGTCTTGGATCTCCTAAGGATGTGATGTCATTTTACAGAATCTCATGGAGATCCTGCATCCCCAAAATACTTCTGCGCCACCTTTAAACCAAATCTCACTCAAAACTGTTTATTTTTTCAAACTGCCGAGGCTCTTGATTTGTATTGCAGCCTGAATCCATTACTAACGTTCGTTAACCAGAACTTACAAACGGAACGAGGAGATAATGTGGGTAATAATGTATCTTTCGCGATACGTAGCTGAAAAACATTTGTATTCGCCGTTTTACATGGGATGCGTTTCATGTTTAATGTGCGTGCCTTTTTGGTTTGGTCAGCACATCGCGATGATCTGCCTGGTTGTGATTGACTGACGGTGTCAAGTAAACGGAAGGATACGTTGACTGGTGCGAGGTCTCTTTTGTTCTACATTCTCGCCGTTCATATGAACTGATGTTATCGGTCATGATTAGAAGATATTAAAACACGGAATCTTGGGATGACTATATGATATAATAGCATCACATGGCGCCTCAATGCCGGGCTGGTTGCCTGAGTACCTGTACAGTCAGGGATGGTTAGCGCCGGCAGTGTGTTCCAGCCCGTAGCCAGAGGAGACTTCCTTGGAACAGGCATCAGCTTCCCCAAGTGGGCCTCACTCTTTTACGTTCCTGCTCATAGAACAACGGGAATTAGATAGTCTTGTAAGCTAACCATTTAATTTCAACAGTACTATGATCGGTTCAAGGATATGTGGTAGTTTTCCTAAATGTAGGCTGCACCTGTTACCGCGTGATCCTATGAAAGACTCAACATTTATTCAATGTTGTTACTAGACAAATTTATTCCATGCAGGTATTTGCAACAGCAAAACTGGCCCGTAACGTTGCACTACGCCTGACCGACATTTGTAGGCATCAACAACGCCAATGCGATACATCTGAACGGCGCCGCGGTCTTACGACAGACGATATGACGGTATAAAAGCAGCCTGGATGGGTCAAAACTGGTCGTAACTCTTCGGCGAAACCACGCTATACTGCTGCTGCGCGGCTGGTTAAATTTATTTTCGCCGTGAAGGCTATACAGATCGGTATTATACCGCTCGGATAATAACCGACGCCGGTTCTGAATATTACCGGAGACCGCTGGGCTTCGACCCTCGTCTGTCAAAGCAAGGACTGCCGTTGTGGACGGAAAAGTGAATTGTTTGAGCCGGGTTCGTAGCGCCAACCCTCTGGATTCTTGCAGCTACCGTTGAATGACCTCCTGAACAGAGACTCTGCCTGGGTCACGCCCTGAATACAGGCGCGCATCAATCAACGGTAAAAACTTTATAATTCCGAGACTTCCTGGTGGGCGCACTAGCCGTTAATCAGTCTCGTGCCTTTAGCGCGACATCGTTTTTGAATTAAAGAGGGTATGTGGGCGGACTGCCTTTAATGACTTCGCAGATCGTTGGTTGTTTAGAGCTGTCAGCGGCGTAACAACAGGCGATGAGACCAAAGTCTTTTGTAGATGCTCAACTCAGTGGAAGGCTCTTCACCATCTGCTCATTTTAAGGGCTGCCATCATCGCTATCTCACGCCGGTATGCGACTGTTGCCGTGATCTGATGGGTTTTGCTGGGTTAACATTTGTGTGTTTCTTTCTTTTCGCTTGTCCGTTCGTGATGCGCTACTGGCCAACGTTTGCAGAAGCGGTGATGTGGGTTCGGGTTCCGTTGAATGCGACAAGCAGGGAACATTGCAGAAAAGTGATGCCCTTTCAGTTTTAAAGAGCTGAAGGAGCATCACTTTAACACTCACCTGTGAGGTTAGTGAGAAATATCCACTACCTTTTTCTATCGCAGAAGCAAAATACTTCATGAAAAATGTCAACAAGATGCTTAAGAATAAGAGGAACAAAAGTGGAAATGTTTCCATGTAATTTTTTGTAGGAGAATCACAGCTGTTCTTTGTTTAAACTGAACACACTGACCTTGAACCAGCTACTACATTCAAAATGCATTTTTTAGCTTACTGTTTATGTTTTTGTGTTATACTCTTGTACAGCTTACCAAAACCTGACTCTTGTACATCGCTGAAAATAAATAAGTGTAAGACTTTTACTTTAGAGGCAAATAAAATGAATCTGTTGTGTTTTATTAATATGGTACTGCAGTACATTACAGCTTACAGGGAAAATGGCTCGCTCTTGTGTCCTAATGTCAACCTGAAATTTTGCCAAGTGGCGTCAGTTGCTTGAGAACGCGTTGTAAGGATAGGTGTTCTTATGTATTGTCAGATGCTGTACCATCTGGAAAACAGCATTTCGCTTTAATTGAAAGGACCCATCTGGATGGATAATAGGCCCCTGACTCAGCTACTTTTGATAATGCTGGGTTTAAATCACATCATGCCTGGTTCACACGGTGATTGCGGTGATTTTCATACCATCATGGCCGAGAACACATCAAATATGTAACTTGTGCTTGTGCTTGTATGTCGTCCACATTTCTTCATTTCAGTGTCATTTGGAGGAAACAAAAGATATATAGTATGGCAGGCTGCAAGATCTGTCTCCCAAACTAAAGTTTAATGACTCCCACAGGTGCCCTGGAAAAAACAAAAAAAATAAAAAATAAAATGAACAAACTGCAATGTCACTCTCAGGTCTGCAACAAATGATTACTTTGATCATTAATTGATATATTGACAATTTGTCAATTAATTTCTAAAGCTGTGAAAAAATATTTGAACAGGTCACAATACGTTCTGAGCATCTAAGGTTACATCTGCGTGTTTTGTGTTTTGTCTCGTCCAATCAACAGACTTAAACCCCAAAATATTCAGTTTAACATGATATGAAACAGAAGATTTACAAATATTAACATTTGAAAAGATTAAACCAGCATATGTGTAGCATTTTGCTTATTTTTTACTACAATTCTCTTTTGATCCACTAATCAGTGAATCAACAACACTCTTCACTATTTGTTACCCTAGGTGAGTTAAGAGCAATCATTTTCATTATTTTTTTATCTTACAGAAGTCAAAGTGTTAAATATTAAAGCTTATTGTTTTGAGGAGTATTGATAACAGCAGCAAGAACGGAAGGACAAATGTGGACATCACCGCTTTATTGAAGTTTTAACTCCACTGTCAGAAATGATGAAGAGTTGCAGAGATGTGCTCTCTCAACCTTGAGCCAAATTTCACCCTGACAGTTTTTTGGACTGAACCTTCAGAGCAGTGACTTCAGAGCCTCCTCCCTCCTGCAGCTCTTCCCCCGAACACAACCCGAGCCACGGAAGTTTTCTGTTTGTATTTTATTATCGTTACAGTCCAAACTGTGGCTGATGATAATCATATGCGGAGGTAAGTTTGAATCCATCAGATGAGAAACCCCTCGACGCGTGTGTGTTGTGAATGAGCGGAGCCACCTTAAAGAAAGCAGCCCTCTGATGACAGCGTCAGAGACACTGTGTAGACTCCGCCGCCGGTACAGCGCTGCGCCGCTCCGCCGTTTCAAATCTTCATCTGCGCTGCTGCCGCTGCCGCCGCCGCCGCTACCGCTGCTGCTACTACTGCTGCTGCTGCTACTGCTGCTGCTCTCCTCACTTTTCTTCAGCTCATGTCTCGTCTGCATTCACGGGGAGTAGCTCATTTCTGCCTCTTCGCCAACACAGTCAACTGAGCTGTGTCAGTCCTACCTGAGCCAAATCCCTGCCCGAGGAAGAGAAAGGTAAGATTGTTGTTGTTCAAGACTGGTTCTTTTTAAGTGTTTAGTGCAGGAAATGTGTTTTTGGTGGAAGCCGGTTAACCTCACATCCAGGGCGAACATGGTTGTGACAACGTGACGGGCTTCTTACATCGCCTTTGGGTTACTCCTGTGGATGTTGAGATAGAGACTGGCTGTAGTGCTGCAGTTAGGATACTGGGCATCGTCCTGCTCACAGTTTTGCAGCTGGGTTTTTGTTTTTCAAACCAGCCGACATCCGTGTGATGGATGTGGTTTGCCCGATGAGCTTCGGGATAACTACAGTGTGTGTGTGTGTGTGTGTGCACGCGCCCCTGGCCGGTTGAGATGTCAGGACAAACGGTGCGCAACTGGACGTTTTGGCAGCGTTTTGGAAACAGCAGCATCTCCTCATCTTCACAGTACACTTCTTTCTGTGCGTTCATTCTGACCAACTCACACAGTGAAAGACCAGGACTGCACAGACCCACAGTTCCTCCATTCACTAATTGCGGATCAGAGGAAGTAAATTTACCGACACTGATTAACTGTGCGCCCCAGTGTGCGCTTGTTTGTGGAGCCCAGAGGAAAAAAAAAAGCCAGTCAGATTTCTCTCTCTCTCTCTCTCTGCAAGTTTCCCCTCCAACTCTCGCTTCCTGCAGGAAAAAGGAGCATTTTTATGGGGCTTTTCTGCCTCATCAGTTTGAATGGGTGGAGACTGACGTGTGATGGCAGACTGAGGTGTTGAGCCGGATTTGAACTCTGGATGTCGCGAGTAATTATGGTTCTAGTTATATTCGGTGTGCGTCTTAAGCCCCGAGACTCCCTTTATTTGAGGGCCCCAGGATGCAACACAGCGTGGGATAATTCAGGGAAATATTCAGAGGGAGAGAAAATAATCCTGTCTGCTGCTTTGGAAGTAACCTATATCTAATTTAAAGGTAAATAAAATTGTATCCTCATCGATTAAATCACAAGATCTGAACCTGCACTCGCTCCTTGTGTGATTGACAGCCAGACAACAACTAGATCAAAGTTTGTTTTCACGTAGTGAAGAACCTTTGTTGCATTGTAGCATATGTTTGCATACTGAGATATACAGGCCTTTATTTAAAAAAAAAAAAAAATCAGATCTGCATGTTGATATAGTTACAAAAAAATTACTGACTGGCCCTTTAATGTCTCTACAGAAAGGCTGGTAAAATATCTGTGCTGTGACAAATGATTACAACAATTTATCTGTCTAAATACATCAGTTCAACTTGTTGGTTGCACATTTGTCGGTGCTGTTGTGCTCAAATGTTGACTGTATGTTCATTTTGAAGAGTCAATCAAATACAAAAACAGAAATCCCCTTCATAAAAATATAATCAGCTTGGTTTTGAACATCAAAAGCATTCCTCTCTCTGTCTTTCTCACCAGGCTGGTTTTGTATTCTTTCATCATTGCTCATAAAGGATAAAGTGTTCATGGCTGAGTCCAAGATGAAACTGAAGGTCTCTGGAAGCTTTGAATGGTTTATTTTGGTGTTTAAAAAAAAAAGTGCTGGATAATGTTTCCCGCCCAAGGGGCACATAAAGTGACATCCTGCTTCACAGAGAAATTCCTCTAAAAATGACTTTTATATTGCCATTCTGAAGGACCTTTCAGCGTTGCTAATCTACACTCATTTAAAATAGCTTAAAGTAATTTTCACGGACAGTAATCTTCCTGTACCTACACCGAAAAATCATTTTCCTCAGAACCCAAAAGCTGAACACGACCACATCAGAATTTTCTCCAGGCAACCCAGTTTGATGAAGTGATAGGCTTGCGTGTCTTTTGATCTCGAGGACTGCTGCAAAACATCTGAAAATGTACAAAATAAGAGGAATAATTCAGCACATGTGGGTTTAATAATGGTTAATAATGAGTAACACGCAGCTTGATGGCCATAGCAGCTTGCATATTGCTCTTTGTAACCAGATTTGGCATAGGGAAAGTGTGTCTCTTAAGGCTGCACACAGTAGTGAATTATTATTGTGAAAGACGCTAAAAGGATTACGAGGATGTTCTTTTGTCACTGCCTCTCTACATCTACATGCCTTCTGGTCATGTTTTATGTTATGCATTTTCAACACCCTGCCTCCAGCTGTGTTTTGGAGAATATAGATTAAATCTTACAGCATCATCCCATTTTAATGATCTTTATTTTTCCTTAAGAGGACAGTGTCACTGTCACTTGTGTAAGATAATACTGAGGCAGTGGTTCCCAAACATTTTCCTGTGATGTAACCCCACAGTCCTGTCAGATGAACTAAATTAACTCTTTGTTGACACCAGCCGCCATATGTGCTCATTTGAATTAATTTGAACCTGGGTGTCATTTAACTATGAACTAGGAAGGTGGATATTTTTACAGGACTTTTTTGGTACAATTTTCTCAGTGCTTAGATCAGTTTGATCAATGTTGCATTTGCATGCTACTAACAGCTTGGAGTATACTTTTAACCATTACCATCTGTCAAATTTGACCCATTTCAAGTTAAAATACTTAATACAAATTATCAACAGGAAGCCCCTTTGATCAGCCCATGTTATATTTATAGTGCTATCTGTAAGTTTTGCTATCTAGCTGATGTTAGCATCAACAGCTGTTTACCTACCAAGAGCTTCTGCCATGGTTGTTATTACAAGACAAGAGGTTAGAGCACTTCCTCGGGGCAGCACTACTTCTTCATTCTTTCGTGTTGGACTGGATACAGACTGGATGGTATTGCTAAGTGATACGACGAGACAGGACGGGACAGGACTAGCTGGTTGGCACGATAGCTTCAGTAGAAGAAAAGTGATATTTAACATTGGCGTCGCTTTCCACTGTTGGAGACAGCTCTTGGTGAGTAAAAGAATGAAGTTTGATGCTGAGCTTGTAGCGTTTATTTTAGACTGTTAAACTGCGGTTAATGCTAAGTTTGGCTAAGTAGCGATAGCAAAAACGTATATATAGCATCTTAAAGCTAATACAGAACATCTTTTTAAGGTTCCCATTATGTGGCATGTAAATCTGGGGTACATAGGAATGACCCTGGAATGACTCCACTTAAAGTGTTTGGTCATTACTTTTAGCTAACTGTGGAAACTGTGTATCACTTTTAAGCATTCAAGTGTGAGCTAACTATCACAACAGTTTATTCATTACTCTTAATTTAAGTATTGAGTACCGAAACCATTTAGCCAATTTACCGAACTATTTGAATTTAGCTTTCTGTTGTAGCCATTTATCCACGTCTTTTGGCTAACCTTAGACTGCTCTGCTACCTTGTAAATTACATTTCTCAGTCGCAAGTGATGTTCAGGTGTTGACTCATTATGTGGATATATTAAATTGAAATATAAATTAAATTGGATATATTATACAAATTATATATATTTTTTTGTTTTCTTTTAATTTGTTTAGCTGCAATACTTCTAGCAACAGAAGTACCCCCTGGAATACAGGTAAGCTACCCTGGCTGGGGAATCTCTGCTTTAAGGCTTTTGTTTTTATCTGGACTGTATGTCTTTTCACAGTTTTGGGAGTGTGAAAGGTTAATCTTTAATATGCAGTACTTCAAGGCAGAGAGCAGGTCTCCTTCATGGCAAGGTTTCTTCTCCTCTGATGAATCATAAACATGTATTTTGGGATTGCATTATTTATACTGTTATGTAGGGAGCAAGCTGTGTTAAAGATTGTCTCGGGCATGTTTTTCTTTTCCCTCCCTTTTTTTTTTTAAATTCAGGAGAGTGATCTGAAAATGTCATCCTCTGTTAAAGTCTGCCCGAGGTCTTCAGTAACTCTAGCGGAGCGTTAAGAATTAGCAACCTACCAACTGCTGAAGTGACATTACATATTCTCACTGACAAGATTTTTCTTTATCTACAACGAAAAGGTGATTGTAGGGTCAGATGCTGTGATTTCATGTAAGCACTGCTGTTATGGATTTTATGTTCTAACTGTTGCCACAAACCACCAGGAAACAGCAGTTGCAATCAATTGTCCAGTCAATTTATCCAGTGAATGATGTGAATGTTGATTGCCATGTTGATTGCAGTGGTTCTAAGAGTGAAATACATTACAATATCTAGCCCAAACAGATCCTAAATCCAGCCTTTAAATCATGTAAAATATTTTCACATTAAAGTACCATAAATATTTCAGATAATAATTAGCCAAATGCATTCTTCATCATAATATTATTTAACAAATTAGATTAAAGATTATCCATTAAACGTCATGCCAGTTGTTAAGCACACCATAATCCCAATCAATAGAGGGAAACTGCTACTTACATTAACGGTTCTTCACAAGACACATGGCAAACACCTAAAAACACTCAAACAGGATGGAGGAAGTCCTTATTCAGGCTTGGTTTCTCCTTGTGGAGATGAGGGGAAATAAACTTGCAGTTTCTAACAATTATGATCATGAATAATTTGTCTGGTGTCATGTATTCTTTCTAGAGGAAAGCCATGATGAGTTTACAAGTTGTGACCTCGGTGAGACCTCATGGAGTTGAACTGGTCAAACTGCTGTAGTGATTTAATTACAGCTGACCCCAGTTTTGACCTTATTGATGGCAACTTGCTCTCTAGTGTAGCTGAAGCAGACCTTGATGATTTCTGTTGCTCGAGCCTCTGTGATTCAACTTTTCTTTGTATCTGAAGGATAATTTCCATTTTTGACATTTACCCAGAGTGCCCTTCTTCTTTACATAAGTATAATTAGCAGTAATGTACCGTATTCCCTACAGGAGTCTGCACACAGTCAGCATAGCTGGAGATATCAGTGCTCATTTTCCTCCCTTCAGAAGAAGCCATCTGTTGCTGTTCACGCTTGCACAATATGATAAACAACTTCAGCTAAACTTAAAAAAAATGCTTGATAATCCACTGAGCCCGTATTCTATGAAGCGTTTATTAGGTTTAGTCAAAGTTTCTCTGTTGTGTCATTTAATCTTGCCTTAGTTTGATGTTTTAATCTCTAACCATGCATGCACAGAGTGGGGAACATGTCAGACTATCTGATTGGATGAGTAAACCGGTGTCTGTGACAATATAGGCCTTAGACACACTTAATCGAGTGCTGGCATCATTTGTGGCTGACTTAGACTAATGCTTGGCGTACTGGTAATCACCTGAAGAAGTGGGAATCTGTCTGAAAGTAATCTCTAAAAATCCCATCACATCCATGTCCTCTTATTTGGGCTATCTTTGTTAGCTGGCAGCACATTTATAGAATAAGTCTAGAGCTATTTTATGCTTTTCTTATTTTGACAACTCCTGCAAAAAGACCAAAACCAAGAATAAATTGCTCATACTAATGTGGATTTTTTGTGTAGCCAAAGCCTGATACAACTTAGTCCTCAGTGTTTGTTGAAAAACTATTGAAATAAACCAATAAGCCACACTTTGTCCTGCTGCCGTTAATATTGTCATGCTCTGTTGCACCTGTAACCACAGCCACCAGTGATGTCATAGTGTCCTGAAGTACACTTGTACGTCACTACAGTGAGTTAAGATGGTAAACCATTGGAGGTCAGCAAAAACAAGATTTACAGTGGATGTTGAGTTGCGCTGCAAAGATTTCAATAGGAACCAGTGCGTTTGAGACTTGACTGCCATTGACAGGAGAGTAGTCAGAAAGTATTAAGTAATAGACTAATACATTGTTGGTTTCTGTTTGCACTGGACTTGAAGTTTATTCACTGTGTTTTTTATTAGCAGTGTTTTTATTATTATTCTCAGTATTTATTGCATGCCTTCGACCTTTCATCTTAAGTGTGTTGATGCTGCTGGAACTGTAAATTTCCCGTGCGGATTAATAAAGTATCTATCTATCTATCTATCTTGGTCTTGTTAACATGAATAATACTGACAGCATTTACTGTCATATCCTTACTTAATTGGATAGACACCGTAGAGAGAGACAGGGGAAAGAGAGTGGTATTGTATTGTGGTATGGTATTGAAAAATGATAATACAGGAACCTCCAGCTTTCTTCTTTAAATGTGAACAAAGCAGGACTACATGCGTGCAATAAACAGGAGAGAACAGTATACTGTAGCCTTTTACCATCGCTGTCCACAGACCAGTTGAGTCTTGTGCATCTACAGTTCCTGCCCAAGAAAAGTGCCACCGGTCACAAGTTACCAAACACCTCATGCCCTGCTGGAATAAAAATATCTCAGTGCCCTGTCAAGTGGCTGTTCCCCCTGAGACCCAGATGGACGGATAGTTGTCGTACACCTCGGAGCATCATCATCCCCAGCTCTGTGGCCGTAGGACAGGTGTGCTCAGTCAAGCAGGCCGCAACAGTCCCATCATCTCCCTGCACCTCTCCATCATCCCCCACCCTGCGCTGAGAGATGGCGAAACGGACAAATGGGGGAACAATGGGGATAGAAAAGTAATTTGCTAACTCCATAAATTCCTGCGCCTGCGGTACCTATCCTTGGCCATGGTGACTGCGAGCTATTATTTAGAATCTGGTAACTGATGCTTTCCTATTAACATTAAATGGGTTGGTGTCTGCGGGTTGTCTCCCGCGACACGTTTATGCTGGTTATTTACTGCCCTGCTAGTCAGGCCTTGCTCCGGGAGCTGCTCTGAGGGCCAGCTCACAGTGTGGCCCCGTGTGGCAACTCATCCTTAATATGGCAGGATGGGAGGGGGAGAGGAGCAGCGACCAATTGCTTTATTTGCAATTTGTTACTAAGGGCAGCTGAGGAAATGTTAGATAGAACATATATAGATGCACACAGAAATAGAGAAGTATAGGATGGATATTTAAGTTTGCATGTGTACAGATTTGTGTGTGCTGCTGATAGATTTCTCTCTGTGGTGCATGTCTGTGTCAGGCTGTGTTTTCAGCCACCCTAGGGGCGTGGCTCTAGGGATGGAAATGTCAGTCAGTTCACCACTTCAGTTCAGACTGAAATATCTCAACTGCTGTTGGATGGAAAGCAAAGAAATTTTGTACAGACACATCTTCTTCAGAGGATGAACTGACCCTCTTTTCCTCTGGTGTCACCAGCAGGCCAGAGTTTTCACTTCTCCTGTAAAAGATGGATTGGTACAAAATGGTGGTAGAGATACTCTTGGTTCCTGTGAATCCTAATGACTTTGGTGGTCATTGTGAGCATGTAAGCACGCTGACATTTAGCTCAAAGCACCACTGTGCCTAAATTCGTCCTCACAGAGCCAAAAGCACGGCTGCAGACTCTTTAGTCTTGTTTAAAATTTTCTTGGTGGAGGGAAGATGAAAAGTCAAACTTTAAAAGAGATCATACATTTTGCCCAGTATCAGGCAGCGGTGCGGTGAGCTGCAGATGTGAAAGTGATGTTTCTTAATCCTGTCATCCTCGGCACTAGAGATGCTGGCTTTGGTTGTTTTGCCTTTTATCTGCCTTTTCCAGCATGTGAGACAGGGGGTCTGACTGAATATTCACTGCCTGAACATTTCTGCTTTCATGCTGAGTAACACTCAATTTCCCCCTCTGACAGCAGCATCTCACAACAGATGAATGATTAAACATGTGACAATTAGTTAGTGATGGACGATCCAAGCTTTATTAAAGTTAAAATCCACTGTTTACTAAAAGTTGTTTGGAGAATTCTCTATCATTGCTGAGTAGTTACTGCAATGCTTTAATGGTCCATTCCAACACAAAATAAAAAGGTATCATTTAAATACAAAATGAATCAGTTCAAATGGAGGCTCATATATACAGCTTCTCAGGATGGGTCTTCAGCCTATAGAAGACACTATAACATTACATCAGCACACTCCCCTATGAATGCTCCCCTCTAATTGGAGTTAATGGCTCCTACACTGAGTTCAACGTACTTCTTGTGGCTGCTGCTGAGTTTGTTACCCCGGTTGCAGCCTCTTTTCCAAACCGAGTTAAATGACTTAAGTGCTGCTATACTGTTTCCAGTAAATTTTATTTGCAAGCAAACCGATCGCTCTTCTGTGTGTCAGGTCCGGTTAGGGTAGTGCAGCGTCTGCTCTCCATTGGTCACACTTCATCTTCTGCAGTCGTGCTAACGTGCTCCAATTAGAACTGACACGCTCTGATGTTCTGATCAGCAACCCGTCATGTCTGGCACTGTGACCTCGGGTGGGTTCGGCTGTCCTCCATCACCTCCAACTCTTCATGGTTTTATGTGAATACCCCTTTTAAGAATTCCTGCAGCACGTTGTTGATGTGATGCAGCAGATGTGTGTTGTGGCTCTGGCCCACAACTCAGTCGTGGCTTTGGTTTTTTGTCTCTTATTTTTAGATTCAGGAAATGGTATGGGCTGATGTGGATAATTGCTGTGAGTCTCCTGGCTTCATATCATTTTAGAGACATAATGAAGCATTTATGGCACTTTGAAATCCCTCCTCGCCATATACAGGGTGATGAACTCATTAGAAATGGCTCCCAATCTCTCCCCTTCCCAGTCTAACCTTCAGGCCATGAAAGAGGAAAACTGCTTGACACTATTTTCTGGCAAGTCTTCAAAGTATATTATAATTGTCTTTGAATTGAACATTTTCTATGCATTATTCACTGTTAGATGATGTTTAATGTGGTAGTTTGTGTGGTTGATGGAGTAAAATGTATCAATAAGATCCTTATCAGCACAAGTGGAACATTACGATGCAAATTAACTCACCTTTTTGAGTTAATGCATTCTTTTTTGTTTCTTTTGCAGGTCTATTTGTTTTTAAAATTTCAACAGCGCTTACAGTTTATACTTAATAATTTAGTTTCAGCCTCTGTGTTGTTTTCACAGCTCTGGCTTTATTCCCCTGGTTATAAAAACATTTAGCTCACCTGCACCATTGCGCGCGTTGCAGAGACGATGACTCCACTAATTACAGTTTTAGAACGGTGGCCATTAGTGCATGCAACACAAGCTTTAACCCTGTCATTTGAACAACAACATAAATCCTCCAACGCCACAATTAGTCTGCGTGCTTAATTTCCTGTTTTATATGATCTTTCCAGGCTGTTGTTGTCACATTCCTCACAGTACTGATTGTCCCTTGGGGTCGTCTCAGTGTACAGTGGCTGCACAAGTCTCCTCAAGTAAAGCATAATCTTTTTCATCTCTTCTTTTGATTCTGGCTCTTTGTCTGCTTTCAACTTCAAATGAATAAGGAAAGCCAACAAAGTGAAAGGATCTGCAGTATAATAATATGTTTGTACAATCAGCCAGTGCAGCAGGTTGTCTAGGATCTGGACTGCACAAAGCAAAAGTGAGACACACAATAAAACCATGCTCATTAATACGACGGGGGTCGAACTTGAAGTCAGTCTGCAGTGCAATGCAAAACTGTAATGGAAATTCTTGTTTACAATGTTTTCTTTCAATTTTATTCCCATATAATTGCATTGGAAATTGTTGGTGGAAATTGGAGTATTTTAGGAAGCAGGGATGCACCGCTTTCTCCCTTTTCTCCTCTCATAGTGATTACTATTCCTAGATTCAGCGTGTTGGAGATACTCTTTCAGCTGACAATCTGTGCGCCTCGCTTTGTGAAACCGACTGGGGTCATGTGTGTTTTGAGGGTAAATGTGCACATCACATCTTGTAACTAAAACTGATGAAACACCAGCTTTGTTTTTGAGTGTGTGCAAGTTTTATTGTTCTTTGATGGTTTATTAAAAAGTAACTTTAAACTAGGCTGAAAATCGGTCTTTCACCGACCTCTCTGCTTTAAAGATTCAAGCCTGTTTCACCTTTGATTATACCCGCTGTCACTCAGTGAGTGTTGTTGGGTGTGGTCCATTTGGTTGTTCCAGCACAAGGGCAAGACTGTGAAAGTAGGACCCAAACTGAAAAATGAATCCATTCCTGTTGCTGAATATCAACAGAAAATGAAGAGTTTTTTTTTTTTTTTTTTTTTTTTTGAGCTGATACACTATCAGATTGACAGTTTGATGCATTTAAGAGTTGGGCCTATTTGCCTCAGGATAGGTCTTGTCTTACAGTGGTTAACCGTTACATAACAACATAACATAAAATCTATATTATTCTCCTTTGTTGTCCTTTCAGCTCAATTTTACCAGCAGACAGTACACTGTGGAGTTTCTGTGCTGAGTATTCTGTTTGTGTTTCCATTTTGATAACACAACTTATGTGAACTTTGACACATCGCAGAAAAAATGAATCATATCTCTTAAGACAACAAAGAACAATGTGGATCAACTCAGCTGTAATTCAGCGCTTGATGATTTTAGATAAGTGTTTGTGTATGTAAAAGAAAACACACTGTATACCTGAGGTCATGTTTATTTTAACTAAATTTAAATGTAAGAGTCTGTCCTTCTGAAAAAAAAAGAAAAAAAGAGCCCATTGGTTGTCTGTGCAAGTAGGTTATCATAACCCGTGGTTTCGTTTTATTTTTTGGCGACCTGCAGTGGCCACAGTAATGGAGGATGAGGTTAGCCATAGTGTAAAAAGTGATGAAGTCCACACTAGGAGGAGGTTGGGGTGGATGGATGGGTTGACAAAACACAGACTTGCACTCAGGAGACCATTGTTTGTTGAAATTGTTTGTTGTTTGCTGAAACTGACAGTTTTCTCTCTTTTATCCATGTTTGTCCCACAGCCTCAACTGTGAGTTTATTACTGTTACCATGACGACAAAGGTCTGGTACACCTGCTGCTTGTACCTCTCCTATGTATCTAGGTATAGAGACAAACGACGCGTGTTGTCATTTAGGTTGGAGGACTTGTAATTAATTTGTGTTGAGTTGACTCTTTTGCTTCAGTTGAACATTTACTCATTCAGCTGCTTTAACAGAGCCGCTTCAGTCACAGTCATGCTGAGTTCATGACCTCATGTTGCACAGTATTTAATAGATAATAAAGCCTAACTGCTTTATCATGATGAAATTGTTTGGAAATCACACTTTACTCTCTAACCGTGTGTTTCACCTTGAATATAATTGCTCTTCTCTAAATCTGTGATTACCTGATTAGTTTTATGTGTTGTCTAGCTCCTGATTGCTCTCCATTTTAATTTTTAATATAAAAATCATTTGCAGATGAAGAATTGAGCGTGAGCAGCTCACCAAGTTCAAACGCCTCTGCCCTGACAATGTCCCACAAAGCCAATGAAATGTAGTTTCCTCTTAAAATGAACCAGAAAAGAACCTAATGACTGTCTACATTATTCACAGTCCAGGGACCAGTGTGGCTCCTCCTGCTGAAGCTTAATTGAGCACCACGGGAATGCTTCTCTTTACTGAATGATGAAATAGGAATTTGACTTCTCCTCAGACAATAAAGCACCGGTGTCTGTCCCATTTCAAGCGGAAAATGGGCAGAATAATACAAATTTTGCATGCGTGTGTGTGAATGTGTGTGTGCAGCATACACAAACTGGCCAGGTCGATACAGCTCTGGATCCTGAGATCTTAGGTCATTTCTCAATGCTGTGTATTTCCCATCTATGAGGCTAATGCCAGTCTCTTAGGCTTTATGATTTATCAAACAGAAAAGGTCACTATGGCAGGCTGCAATTAATTCTGTCTGCTTTTATTTGGTGCTGCTCAGGAGTGCTCCCTCCATTAGTGACATATGTCATTAGAGGGGTTGTCTTCAGGATGGGAGCGGTGGTATTCCTATAAAAGAAGATAGTTCTGTATCAGAGTGAATGTTCACAAATGTTTGGTTATTTCAAGCAGTTCTGATGAGTCTTTTAAAAACAGTCAGTGATGTATTTATTCCTCCAAACTTTATTCACTGAACTTCCAAAACAGAAAGAGAATAGCTGGAAGAAACAACAACAAAATACATGCACAAAAATAGATTTGGTTACCAGTGAGAAACAAGCAAGAGTAAGAGTCTACAGCCATGCTCAGTGGTGCTTTGAGCTAAATTCTAATGCAAGCATGGCAACATGCTCACAATCCCAATGCTGTCACAATGGGGTAATGGTTGAAGAAGCTTAAATATATGAACATCATGTAAAAAATGTTACTCCGTCCAATAGTTGTTGACAGACAACATTGCCATCCCTAGCGCCAATATCTATATTGTATGTATATATGTATGTATATACACACAACAATAAACGTCAAAATAAATGATTCAAATAAGTAAACTAAAAATGCAGAACATTGCATGAGAGTTTGCCAGTCAGAGCTGTAAAGAGTGATATACTTCTAAGGATACTTTTTCTGTTTAAAGACTCACTTGACTTAAGTAAATGTTCATACACAAAAGTCAAGTAAATGAACTGCCTGTTGTGGATTCCCCCTTCAGCAAATACAGCAGCCGCGGTCTTCTGCTACTTTTCATTTTACAGTTCTGTTTTGTGATGGCAAAGACTTTCCCTCTTAGATTAGGCTCCTTGCCTTGGGCAGTGTTTATTTTTGTGATGTTTGTGCTGTAGAAATAGCTTGCATGATGAAAAATCTCAAGTTATTTCAATATGTTTCATAAAGCTAGGTTATAATCCCTCATAATTAATGCCCACATTATTTTTTGTGCCTTGTGGCTGTGTTGTGAACATAAATAGTCTTGCTTCTGCACTTAAAGTATCTCATCAGTCTGTCTTGTGAGCTGATAGCTGCCTTAGTTCCTATGGAAACTGCAGTGTTAAGAGTTCAAACTTATTGCTATGCAGACCAATCCAATAGTTGGTGAAATGTTACAAGACTGCAGGACTCTTTGCCCTGGTAGACAGTGTTTCTTTATGTTAAATCTTGCTTTTTGGCATAGGGCAGCAGGTCACTGAACTGAAGGCAGCAAGTCTTAGCCAGCAGTTTTACTTTGGGCTTCTTTCCCATAGATCCAAGAGCTGTGGAATAAACCTTGACTAAACTACAATGATTCAGAGATGTTCGATGATTTTACTGGCTTGACCTTTCAGACTCTTTCCAATCATGTTGACCTTTCTGTATGCCAGTTGATGTTGCTGTAAGCCTCTGCTCTTAACATATTAAATCCTGACATACACTCCAGTGATCCTCGTTCACATCGCCCAAATTTACACCAAAAACCTTCTGTGAGTACGTCAGCGAGCTCAGCCTGCTGCTCTTCGTGTTGCTCATACAAAGCTCTCACTCTCCTTTCCAGATTGAGGGAACGTTCTGATTGGCTCCTTGTGCACGACGCCTCGGCGGCTGTGTCAGTACCAGGGCAAGATGTATAGTATGTGAGGAAATGCTGAGGGTGCCTGGTCTTTATTTTTAGAGTCAATCTCCTGTTGGTGCTCAGTCTTAGTGAGGAGGCAGTGAGTCATGTTAAAACCAATGAATATGAACTGCCAAACCCCCATGGTGTGATAGGAACCTTGCATCTCCCAACTATATTGCTCGGCAGTATTAAAAATCTCTCTTCTCCTCACAAGATGCATTATACAAGATACAAGATGTGTTTCTTTGATTGGTAAACATGGTGGATTCTGTGCCAGCTTTGATTTATGGTGTTTTGCCATAGTGTGACTCTGGATGAGGACTAAATTATTTGGCTTCATTTGGCTTCATTTGGCTTTCTGCATCACAAATTAGTTGGAGCAGGATGTTCGCTAAACACTTGATACACCCACTCAGTCATCAAGCAGTGCTGTCTTATTTCTCTTGTTGAGGCATATTTTCTTCTCACCAACTAAGTGTCTGAAGACATGCACATACTGTTAATTTGAATATATTTAAATCAGATGAATTTAGTAAACTTATGTCAGTTTTTAATTTTTTTTTTTTTTTTGCATATTCTTTCTATTCTTTTTAGTGGGTTCCCTGGTCTAGAATCACGAACATGTACCGTACATTAAGTATAAATAAAATGTGATACGAATACATATAAATACGCAGGGTGCTCTCACTATCTGTATCATTCTGAGCCTCATGTCAAAAATAAATATTGTGGTGCTGTATGAAAAAAGTGTTGCTCCCTTTAAGGTTTCTTCCATTTTTTTCCTCCTCTAAACCCAGGGTCTGAGGATAGAGGGTGTCATATGCTGTGCAGATTGCTAAACCTCTTCAGGCTAGTTTGTGATTCCTGATATTAGGCTATATAAATAAAACTGACTTGCTCTAAGTTTTGGAACTACAGTTCCCATAATGCTTTGGGGCTGTAAACAGGATGTGTAATGCTACCATAGTCATGGGCTCAGTGAGATAGCTGTGGGCAACAACCTGAGCCCTGCTCTTTTTGAATCTATTTGTTTATATTGTGGCAAGTTGGCATCATTAAAAGTTTGCCAAAGTAGCTAGTTCATTTTTGCAATGTACTGATGGCTGTACGGTCAACTATCAATGGATTACTTTGATACCTGGGAAAACTTGATGATTCTCACTCAAGTTCTCAAGTGATAAGGAACATTTTTTTTTCTTGGATTTCTAAGCGGATTTATTTGTGGTGGACATCTGAGACAATGACATCTCCAGGAAGTGTAAGTCACACTGCATAGACAAATTTGTGTGTGAAGTTGACTGAGTTTTGACTCCCAGAAGGAGCACAATGTTTGATACAAACTGTGGCAATCAGACTCTAAGTGTTTTAAACATACTGTAAACTGGTTTTAAAGTACCTTAATTGTCTCTATTTGGTGTGTATTTTAAACCCTTTTCAGATGGGATTTATTTCACCAGGGGGGGTTGGGTAATTTTAACATAACCTGCCCTGGTCAGTGAGTTTTAAGTCAAGGTTTTTAAGTTAAGTTAGGTTTCGTCCTGAGCTTGTATGTGTATTCATTTTTTTCTCCTGAGAATATTTTATCCCCCACCTCTCCTGTTATGTAAATCCTGTCCAGATAGCCATACTTGATGGAGTTTATTGACTAAGCCCTAAACTCGTGTACTGAAGTTTTTCCAAAATCAACCATCAACTCATCGACCCGATGGCCAGTTATATAAAATAAGATATCTTTCTATCTAGTGCTGCTCTCTATGTTTAGGTTAGTGGTTGCAAATTGTGTTAGATAGAATTTTTTGTCTATTTTTCATCTAAATTTTGAATGAAAAATTGAATTATTTGAAGTGTCAAGCTTCTGCCATAAAATAGTCTTTCATTCTAAGTAGACTTGACAGCTCATAAAATTGATGAGTTTTAAGCTATAGCAGACTATATGCTATATATTAAAAATACAGTCACTCTCTTTGAGACTGTTGAAGTTGTCACTGCTGACGACAGACCTGTATGCTCGAAGGTAAATTTTAAAGTATTTGTATGCTGTCTAAACCTCAACTCCACAAGGAATGCTTTTAACTGGAGTGATTTATTTATTAATCTGAGCTGGTTAAGGATCAATTTGTCATTGCTGATTGAAATTACATGCAGCAGCTGGAAAACACTTCACTGTAGCTCACTCTGTGGTAATTATGCAGCCACCACAGTGAGAGGGCCTCCAGTGACAAAGATGTGTTCATTAAGACTCGGCTTATGGTTAAACTGTTGTATGGGATGCATTTGGATTAAGATATCTTAAGTTTGATATTTTCAGACATCATTTTAGAAATGCACTCAAGGCATCAGCACTTTTAAACATTCCACAAGGATTCAGGTTTATTGAGGGAAAGGTGTGAGGGTGACTGAACAGATGAAAGTTGTCGTCAATTTCATTATGGTTCACATACAAAAGCAACGTTCAGCAAAAAACTAAGAAAAAATCCTACTGTACTACAGATCAGCAATTACAGTCCGTATATTATTTCTACCTGTTTCATGGTTGTGGCAGCTGGAGCTTATCCCATGTTACACTGTGAATAGCTCACACATCTAGACATGACTGTGAATTTATTTCACTTGACCTACATGTCTTTGGACTTAAGTTTAAGACAGAATGCAAAGTGAATTTTAGAGGCAGCATAATTGCATACAAAGTCAATAGAAGTGCTACCTGATGGAAAGACATGAAAGTGGTGTCGATCGAAAGAACAAGAAAGTGAATGAGTGCATTTCAGAAATGTTGTACTAAGCCTTTAACAACCAAAAGCAAGACAAAGTCAGCCTACTTTACCACAGCAAAAATGTAGCAAGAATTTGAGAATTCATGTCCAAACAAGATTTAGAAAATTGAATCCAGTCTCTGTCAGTAGTTGGTTGGACTACTTTAATGAGCTTTTCTCAGGTCTAAAAAAAGCTCCCAGACAACTGCAGCTCATTTAGAAAGCTGCGGCTGGAGTCCTAACAAAAAGTTGAATCGATCATTCCAAGTCTGAAATCTAAGCACTGGATTCCAGTTTGACAGAGAATCAATTTTAAAATACTGCTTCTCGTATATAAACCACTAATGGTTTAAAACAAAAATACATCTCTGATCTTCTGCCACAGTAGCAGCCCACTGAGGTCAACTCACACTGGGCTGATAATTGTTCCCACAATTAAACACAGACATGGCAAAGATGCGTTCAGCTAAAATCCTCCACAAATCTGGAACAAACTTTTACACAACCTGCCTCAACTCTTTTTTTTTTGTTATTTCTTTTGATTAAACTCTCGTCTGCTTTTTTATGCTGCATCTATTTTCTCAATTTTTTTCTTTCCTTTGCTTTTTTCCTGCTATTTGATTTATTTTATGTCAGTTATTCAGCTTTTTTTGTCTCTATATAAAGCACTTTGAATGACCTTGTGATGAAAAATGCCGTACAAGTAAAGTTTCCTCGTTTTGCCTTGTATGAGGAACTGTAGCACCCAAAGGAAACCCATATCAACAGTGGGGAAACAGTGAACCTCTCCTCAGTTGGTCCTGCTCAGGTCAAACAGGCCCTTCTTCCTGTGAGGTGATAGTGCTAAATACTGGGCCCAGTTACTGGTTAAGATAACACATTCGAGGTTTTATCTCTGACTCTAATGGATTGGAAGAACTAAGTGAATGCTTCAAAGAGTCACATCTTCTTAGATCTCAGTCTATATGCAAATGAGCCTGACAAATAAAAGACATGAACTTTAGATTGCTGCATAGATCAATCGCTGATGTTTAATCAGCTGAGTACTGTGGGAGCTGCAGGTAGATGGATGGATAGATGACAGAGTGAAGCAGGTGCTGAGCCAGAAAGACAGTGACCTCAATAGCACCTGACTGTTTATCTAAAGCTGTCATGGCTGCCATTATTCTGAATGCCAACCTTGTCTTTGCTGAGCACTCCAAAGTCTGATTGTGTCTTCCATAGATACAGCCTTAACATCAAAACTTATCTTTGGAATTCAGACTGGCAGTCCTTATCCCTGTACTCTTTCATGCTCTTATTCAAAACACAAGAGATTTGGCAAGGCTTGTTTCACTCCAGCTCTTTTAATATGGTCCTGAGAGGAAATTCAAAGAAACAGGAGAGTGCCTTTTTTTTCATCATTTTGAGTTAGGGTTATTTTGTGCCCAAGTGTACATCATCTATAGAAAGAGAGGAAGAAAGGAAAAGGAAACAAAGAGAGGACAGAGGGACAATCCTCGAAGTTCTGCATGTGGGACCGCATGTGTCATGTCTGGTTAGGCTCAAATGCAGCTGTGAGTGTTGCGTATGCAAGTGCTTTCACTGTGGTGTGAGGAAGCTTGTCTGCTTCACCAGGTGAAGGATAAACTTTTAGAATAAGGTCATCCATGGGAGGTAAAGGTAAAATGAGCTGCAGTGTTGAAGATATTAGTTATTAGTACTCTCACCATGCATTCTCAACACATTTTTAAACTTTTAATTACATTTGGATTACTTCTACGCTTCAGAGAATATAGCTGAAAAACGCAATGTCAATTTTCTGACTATTATTTGGATATTTGGATCCATATTTCACAGACTGGTGGATGGATGATGTTGTAGAAATGAATGCAGCAAGCAGAGAGGAAAGCTGTTGTTTGCATATATTCACTAAACACTGGTTTAATCATTTTCTTGAAATTGAGTGGAGTCTGGTACAGGGCTGCACTCATAGTCCTGCAAGGAGACTTACTAAAAATGCTTACCTTGACTCAGACACCTCTAGAGGTGTGACTGAAAGAAATAGTCTCCACAGTCAGACCATTAAAAAGCCCATTAACAAACATCAGATACAAACTCATATCAAAGGTTGATACTGATCAAAACACCTTAAAGGAGCATAGTTATGCTGGTTATTACATGTGCCCTCAGAAATCACTGAAGGACAAAAGTAATGTCTGAACAGCAGCCCCGGTTTAAAAAAATTGGGCTTTTGCAAGACAATGATCTTAAACAGAGGGCCAGCTTAACTCAGGAAGGAACTTCAAGATAGCAGTTTGCAAAAGAAAATAGGGGTAAAAATAGGCAATTCTCTGCAGTGATTAATACTTATCCATTATTACTTAAAGCTGCAAGTGCTGCTACCAAATATTGACATAAAACTTGATTTAGAGATTTGTTTTCACTTTGACACTTTACATTGTCTTTTTCTGTTCTCGGTGTTAAACACTTAATTAATCTTCTGTGCTTCAATATTTCAAAATTGTAAAACAATAAAGTATGAAAAACTTGATAAACACAGGACAATAAGATCTTTTTATAGGCACTATATCAGATAACCTTAACACCTTAACTAAAGAACAATGCATGAAAAATAGTAAATAGGATGACATATGATGAGAAAACGTTAAAATATCACATTTATATTACAAAATATCACAAACTATCCATTTTAGGCACAGTACCATTTGATTGGAAAACCTATGCAAAGATGCCAGTTTTCAGCCTCAGATTCAAAATGGAAAAAGCAAATTTGATCATTTCAAGTAGAACAGCTGAATTGCTAGTCTGGTCAGTTTGTGTTTTGTCAATTTGGGGAAGTGATTTGTAATCTGTGGGATGTACTGTGGCTGTAGAATGTATTTCTTTTTGTTTCTTTTAGAGTGAGATCTGTATTTGCATTTTCAGCTTTAGGCCAAGCAAGTTAAAGGTGGACAATGGACTCACACAACGGTACTCCTTGTCTCCGTCCTTCCTTGTGATATTTATGGGCAGGTCCCAAGGCCCAGTCAAGGTCTAGACAGTGTCTGGTTTCGTGTCGTACAGGTAGCATTTCTCCTGTTTGCGGATGATACTGTCCTTTTGCCTTCAAATTGTTGTGATCTCTGATGTGCACTGCTCCAGTGTGGGTGATGAAGATCAGCATCTCCAAGCCAGAAACCATGGTTCTCTCCTAGACACACTACACAGTGTAGAAGATCTTGGTATTGAGTTGCCATTGTTCCATTTCCAACAAACTGTTCAGTATATTCTTGTTTACAGTATAAATACAGTACACTTGTATCTATACATTCATAGGCTGGAAAATGCCATTAGACATTTTGAAATCATCTGTCTCACAAACGTAATGGGTAATTGTAATCACAAACGCTAGTATTTAATTATCATTTCGGATGGATTACAGTTATTGTTTTTTCAGTAAATTTTTTATATTTTTATTGTGTTATTTGTGATCCAAGAGTCCCGATCCCTTGCGCAGGCACACCTGCTCGCCTGTAGTCATGCCTCTGTCTGACAGCCACAAATAGTGAGGGCGGCATTACTGCCATCATGGAGTCTTATAAAATGTAAAGGTCATCTCCAGTATTCAGGCTGCAAATTAAATTTCATTTAGAGGTGTCTGGCATGTCGCTTCTATCTCTGTTTATGTGTTTATATATCATATCACCATAACCTGCATAGCTCCTTTTTATTGTAAACCTTGACTTGGAGAGGTGATCTTGTACCTTTCAGTGCACGTATGTTAAGTGAAGACAAAGCAGACTGAAGCAGAGGTTTTGTGTTTGTTTTCAGTGCTGGACAAAGTGATGCATTACACACCTTTTCATCCTGGTACAAAGGAGGTGGAGCAGGGTTGAGAATGGACGATTAAATCATGTGCTGGACCCAAAGGGCAACACACAGGCAGCCGATGAAATGAAAACTGTCAGGAGGAATGGTGTTGTTTTAGGTATTTGTATTCCCAGTGAATACAATAGCAGACAGAATTGACAAAGTTGTGAAGGATGGAGCTCTGGGCTGCAGTGTTTGAGATTTCAACCCACAACACCAAAACACACACACTCCTCATTTTTAACCTCTTGACTTCCTTGCTCTTACTTCTGGTTCAAATAGAGACAGACCCCGCTTCTTTTGTTCCTTTAGTTGTCCTATTCGCTGTTTTGAGAACGGGCCTTTGTAAGGGTGTTTAGTATTGAATGAGAATAGCCCTTTAATGGAGCTGATTACAGAACATTGTACTTAACCTGTCAGTAATCAGCCATATATTCACTCATAATGACCATCCTGATGAAAGCCTTTTCCACTGATGTTGGTGAATAACACGCACTTTTAGCACAAGGCCTTAAACTGAATTTGTTTTACCTGCTGATCTCCTGGGAGTCCATCTAATCACGTGTCTAATCACATAAATCTTGTTGACAACCACCTCATCATTAAGGTGAGGTTCTTCCAATCAAACTAAATGTGGACACAAATGTGTTTCCACGGTAACAGCAGAGCCCAGCATGTTTTTTTTTTAAATCCTCAGATCTTATCAAGTTAATTTCAACCCACACTTTTTTTTTTCCTCCCCTTGCTGAGTCTTGAAGAGGCAGCTGTGTGTTTTTAGGGAGGTGTGGAGTGTGGGGAGGCTCAAAGGAACAGGAGGAGGGTGATACAAGGTCTTGAGTGGGGTGCGTGTGCCCTTATCAAAGTCTTGTCGCGTTCCGAGTAAGAAAGTGGTGGAGATGAAGCTCAAATGGTGGTGAGTGCTCCCCATGTGGCCTTTTCATTTTTTTCCCCTTCCTCTTCTCCCTAGTTATTCCTCCCAGTGGTCTGTGAGTAATGAGCCTTAGGCAAGGCTGGCTAATTAGACCTGACATCACACCACAACTCACTCACCACGGCTCCTCTGGACACTTTTTGACCCATGTAGATATTCACTGAGACACACAAGTGCAAAGCTGACACATGGACAAGCAAGGAGATGGGCACGACTATCCGCACAGGTAGCGTGTACACATGCATACGCAAACACACACAAACACCTCCTTGTGTTTCCGTGAGCCTGTCAGACCCCATGCTACGCAGAGCGCTGCTCTCATCTGAGTGTTAAACCTGTGAACGCCTCCCTTCTCACAGTTATCTCGCTTATCTGTCGAAAGTCTTAACAACGGTACAAGCCACCCAGAGAGTGCCATGAGTGGGGGCGAGGGAGGCTAATGTAAGAGCTCCAAGTTTAGAAAGTGCACGACATGTCTTAAAGGGGGGGATACTCGAAAATAACTAGCTGGTAGTCAGAAGGCAAAATTTTTATCGCTTTTCTGAACACCAATGCTCAAAGGCAGGGAGAATAACCGTCCATTATAGAGAGGGACAAGAGACAGTTTTCATTTGTTGGGGGAGGTGTTTTTCACTGTCATATGCTCTGTCCTGGAAGACATTTATAGTGTTGCACTTTGTTGGTCCACAAGAAAAATGACAGACATAGTTGTATAAAGAATGAAAAAAGAGGGCTCACTTACTTTCTCACCTCTGCATACCGGTTCAGTCACTGCGTGAAATGCTCGTGAATGTTAGATTGTTGGTTTTGAAAAGTCACAAAAATTGTTGGACGCAGCCCCTCCTGTTGAGACAGGGGTTTCAGACTTCTGTTGGAATTTGATGGCACCCATAAAAGAGCACATTCTTTTTTTTGGCATAAATATGACGTAACTCTAAGGATGGCAATGTTGGTCTGCTGTTCAGCCCACCACTTTGGTCCAGACTTAAATATGTCAACAACTATTGGATGGATTGTGATAAATTTTGGTGTCCAGAGGGAAAATACTGGTGACTTTGGTGAGCATCTGACTTTTAATCAGGCGTTGCCAGATTAAAAGGACAAAGGATAAAGTCATCCCTCTTCCTGTGAAATATCTAAGCGTCTAACCAATTGATTGACACAAAATCTTGTGCAGACATTCATGACTCTTAGAAGATGTATCTTGACTTTGGTGATCCCCTGACTTTCCCTCTAGTGCCACCATAAGGTTTGTATGTATGGCTGTCAGTGAATGTCTCAAACTACTGGATGGATTTCCTTGAAATATTACATTAGCAGTTAGCTGAAAGCGCCATTGCCCATGGTAGCTTCTCTGCCAGCGTGGCTGTAGACTCTTTAGCATGTTTTAGGAAGGTAATCTGGGGACACGATAGTCAGAGAGGATGAGTTACATGTTTTCTGATTGCTGTCTAAGTTGTTTAAAGCCATGTAGAAGGAGAGGCCACCTGGGTTAGAAGCAAAGAGGACAATCTCTCAAGTTAGTTCATCTGTGAGCAAGAGGTAACTGAAATGTTTAGCCTGCAGCAAAGAGGGCAGAGTTGTTGTGACAGGTTGTGTGGAGGCCTGAAGTTTATTTGAATCAGCTACTTCAGAGCTAGTTAGACATCTGTGATACTGGTTGGACTTGACTGTTCAATCCACGGCACGGCTGTCATCATCACTCCATGCAGCTGTTTGAGTCAGGTGATGTTCCTAGAAATCATGAGTAGGTTCTCTCATCTATATGACACTTAATTGCCCCTGACATATCCTGTAATAAAGTGAATGACACAAAACAAACACGCTTTTGATTAGCCCTGCTGCGTGCATTGTGATATTTACTTTCAGACTCCAATCCAAATGTTTACAATAGAAAAAAAGGATTACTGAGGATTATGGGGAAAATGGCTTCCAGTTTTTTCTCTTCATTATTAAACCAGCCACTGATATCACTAAGAAGCAATACTGTCTAAAGTTCAGTGTGAGGAGCCGGAAATGTGCTCTTTGGCACCTGTAACCTCAGCCAATAGTGACGCCTGGGTGTACTGACACACCTTGTGGTACCTTTGTATCACTGATGAAAGGTGAGAGAAATAAGATTTCAGCAGCTGTAAAGTTGCTCTTGAGGCTTGTTTTATGATCAGATGGAGGAGTTTTGGGGTGGGGTGGGGTGGCGTTGTTTAAATATGGCACATTTTCAGACAGTCTCTCCCGGAGGGCATTCGAAGTGTTGCATTCAGTTCTTCACATGAAAAGTGGCAGAAATAGCAGTGTCAAGAATGAAAACAGAGAGCTAGATAGAAAAGTTCAAACCCTGGCTCCTCTCTCAGCTCGAGCGCAGCTGGCCAGTCGTTGCGTGAAGCAAAGGGGAAGGGGCAGGTTGTAATATAACCAGTGATCCTCTAAATGGCGAAGCAGATCAAAACATGCTCACAGTGTCATTTGTAACATTTTTAAAGGGGGCAGACGACGATATTGTTGTGGTTAGAAGGCAGTGACAAATGACCTACTTGTTGTTGAGGTATGATGACTTGTCGGCTATGAAACATGCCACTTACAGTGAAGTGTGTGTACTTGTGATTGAGTGACTCAACAAGCCAACCAACATTTGAGGCCACTGAGAGTACAATTAGAAAATTAGTGACTTCAGTTCCTCCACTGTTGATATGGGAGAGCATACTGCATTAATATTCACTTTTTTATAGTAGAAAAAAATGCCATAATGACATGAGAGTTTTACCATTAGTGGCTTTAAAGACATAGTACTGAGAGCTTCTGTAACTACAGTAATCCTCTGGGTTTTTAGTTTCCTGGTAACTCAACATACATATGGATATATTAATCAAAGAAACATTACAAACACTAGCTTTACATATGATAGTCACAAATCACCAGTTGCTCAGTTGCACTCATTTTCACAAGCTTCATCAAACAAAAGCTTTTGCTTGTTCCTCTTTGATCCAGTTAGTTGATTTTAATTTTAAATCATGGTTAATACATTTTCTGTAATTTGTTTGCTTTAATCCAGGATCAAGGCATTAAAGATTGGGGTCTCTCTGATGCAGGAATGAGATGTTTGTGTTTTTAAAGTTATTTTCTCAGTGTTGTGCTTTGAGTTTTGTTTTTTTTTTCCCCAGAAGTGGTTATTTGGTGAGTGTGCTTTCCCTGCTGCTCACCAGACAGTAAGCAGCCATGTCTAAGCTGAGCTTTATGAGACGCTGAAGCATTACACTGAATATTCTGCATGACACAAAGACCCGTCTCCGTAATATCTGTGACCTCTCTTCTGCCAGCTGCCAGTGGCGGGGTATTGTAACTATTGATTTGTAAAGCAGAGACTAAATCACTGGTACGACTGGTGAGCCTCTGTAGATATGCCTCTAAGCACTGAGTCTTAAACACACCACAAACTCTTCCCTGGAAGAGCAGTGCGACTTACTACAGTTGTGAGGTTATAGGCAATGAAGAGGGAAGGGCAACCAGGTCTGAAAGCGAGTGTGTGAGAGTTGGTGTCCTGGTGACGTTGTTCTCTGAGAGGTTCAGGATAATTGATCTGTATTGTGGACCAGGAATGCAGTCCATTCTTCCATCAGAAAAGGGTATCTAATGACTGTGACAGCAAGCATCACATCGCCATTGATTTCTGCCGCGCCGTCCTCAAAGACCCAATCAAGACAGGCGAGGGAGGGGGGGTAGAGGGCTGTGAAGAAGACACCTACAGCGGCAACTGCAGCTCCTTGAGGCAGGAGAAGAGGCAGGGAGGTTGTGTTCAGACAGGGAGAGAAGGGGAGAGCGGGGGAGGAGTAGGGGTGGCTTCTGCTCCCAGTGATAAAGGTGCATATCCTGTGGCCTATATCTGTGCAAGAGGCTGGCACCTGATTGAATAATGTGCTTGTTTGTTGCTTCTTGGTGGTGGCGTCGCTGGCTGAGCTGTTAAGAATGTGGCAGTTTATACATGTGTTTGCATATTTGCATGTATCTACAGCACAGAGTGATAGAGAGGTAGTCTCTTCCTTGCACTTGTTTGCATATAGAGGTTTTGCTTGTGTGTGTGTGTGTGTGTGAGAGAGAGAGCTGTGTGAAGGCTCACTACTCTGAAGGATTTCCAAGCACAGCTCAGCCGTGGTCATCTCTATAGCAACTCTCTGTTCCTGTCAGGACTCCACGATATGCTGAATATAATTAAATTGTGGCATGTAGGAGGGAAAGAAATTCAAGTGTTTTTAAATGAAACTAAATGTTCTAATTACATCTTATGCTTTTAAACACAACAGGAGGGGATTTAATTAGAGGGAGAGGCGTCCCAGTCTGTGCCATCCAGAGGGAATGCTCTGTGGAACTTGAAAGCGATTTGTTCCTGCTCTTCCTTCATTCCTCAACCCTGAAACGGCTCTGATAGCTCAATGAAATTAATGTTTGGAATAAATGTTGGTGGAATTTAATAAAGGGCAACCCCACCTTTTCCCCCTCTGTCTTTTTTTTTTTAAATTTTTTTTATTTTACCTTTCTCTCTCATACACACACTTTCTGTTTAAACCTCCTCACCACAACACACACACACACGTACCTTTCCCTTTCTTCCTCGGTCAATACGTCAAAACAGTGACATTAGGTTTGTTGACGCCTGCTTCACTTCACAGATTAGTCTCTCCGCTGTGTGAATATGACAAGGCATTGTTCAGCATTTTTTATTTTTTTTTGGCCTGGAGTGAAGATGAGTTTGGAGTTCAATTTTCATAAGCGCCAAACCCTGACATCTCACAGAGCTGTGAATGAGCAATAGCAGCCTATGGGGAGTTGCCAGGCAATGAGGGGCTGCAGTCTGCTCGGTGTAGTGCTGTATATTTACAAAAAAGCTTGGTCGCTGGTTTATTGAGACCTTTGAAGTGAGATATAGTGGCTCATCAAATATGAATGTCATACCCCTGCTGCAGCAGAATTGCATTTGTCATTGGGAAATTAAAGTTAATTTACGGCTCGCTCATTCGCTCGGCTGGGATGTGACACTGGGATTCGCTCCAGGAGAACTGATCAATTGGCAAACATCTTAAATGGGGGGAGGAAAGAGAAGAAACAAAAGATACTCAGGACATGGCCGCAGGGCTTAACAGAAACACACAGCAAATAAAATGTTCATGTTATCTTAATGCAATTACTTGACTGAATACTCTGCTACCAGTTGAAGCTATCAGGGCTGAGTTCTTTTCATTTACTCTCCATTATACATTCTCATCATTTCACAAGGACAAATATAATGTAAAAATGCACCTGTAATATCAGCAGGGGAATAAATCCAAACATTTGTCTACTTTCATAACACCTGATTTCCTGGTGAAGCTTTAATGAAAATGCACCACGGCAAAACACAAACTGAAGAATTCATTGTATGATGTTGTCACAGGACAATGCAATTATTTAACAGTATTTCTATAATTATAAATCCAAGTAATACTCAGATGTTCAGTGGTTTAAAACTTAATTTCCTTCCATAACTTTTAACACATTATGCAAAGCATTACGCCATAATGATCTGTACATCTATTCTGTTCACTGCACAGATGATGTAGCAGTTCTCTGTGTAGGTTCTTGACATTAATATATTGCTGTGGGAAAAAAACTGAGCAAAATTAACTTGTAACTAATTGTTACTCTTGCTGTGATGGTCACTAATGCAGATATCTGTCATTACTTTCCTTGTGTCAGACTACATTTAGTGGGGATATGTTCATTACCAGATAATTTTTCTGGATTGTTTGTGCAAGTACAATCTTTTATTATTTTTGAAGGGCTGTGCACCACCTGTGCATTTTTTGCCCTGTCACAGACAGATTTGATAAGTCATGGTTTTCTTTCTAAAGCCCTGGCCATGTCAGCCTTCTCTCCATCAAGAAATTTATTAAGCCTGACTGGTCTATCCAGAGAAACTTGCCTGATGGTCTGTAGTCGCTTGCCATTCAGAGTTACACTGTCTTATCCTGCTAAAGTTAGTTGTTCTTTGTTATTAAAATGGCATATCCTTGGCCTTTATCCCATCTTTCCCTTAAAGAATCAAGATGTTCTCCACAGAGTTACAAGGGTAGCCTGCGGTGCTAGCTAATTCATCAGATGCTGTAACTGTGATGACTAAAAATGTCACCTTCAATGTTCTGGCTTTCTCCCCCCACTTTCCTCTTGACAGCACATGTTATAGCACCAGAAACCCCAGCTAATGAGCAATTCACTGCCCTGTGTGCAGTGTGCTGCAAAAAAACAACAATAACGGATGAAAATATTAAAGAATGAAAAAAAAAACCCTGCTCCCTGAAGCTGTGAAAATGTAAGTTAAGTGCTGACCTTGGTGGCCTAATGGCTCTAAATAGCGTCTGAATGTCAGTGTGGTCCAGAGAAGGGCAGCTCCTGCCCAAGGGTAATGGGTAAAGCAGCGCTTTGAAGTGGTGAAAGGGGGGGACAAGGCGGTGGGAGGGCACTGTTAGATGGATTAGGAAAGATAGAGCTGACTGTGGGTGGGAGTGGAGCTGGCAGGGGTGGTGGCGTGCCACTGCTCTCCTCCTCCAGGAGAGGCACTGCATCACTGCCCTGCCTCAGAGAAGAGCATAAAACCAACAGAAAGACAGAAATAAAGTATTTGTGGCTATAATTTCAAGTGAGCCAGAAAATCACTTGTTCCATCCACCCTGCTATTGTAGGAAAGTATGGTGCTCAGCGATGGGCAGTTTACAACTGGACAGCTTTTCTTTTGTCGGGCCACATTTTCAATTCTTCATCCTGTTGCAGTTAACAAATACAAGGTGTCATCAGCTGAGACGAGAAGAATTGACTCTTTAGTAAGCCTGTTGCTACAGCTGTCAGGCTTTTTGTTGTCACACGTCAGGTATAGAGTTTACAGTGATAAAGGTAACAGATTTACCCCAAGAAGCTCTGCTTAATTTTTTAAACAATGGCTCTTTGATTTCTGACAGAGGTAGAAACAATTCAGCTTCTTATTTCTAGCCTCCAGCTATTGGTGTTGCTACTAGCTGACATAGGTAATTTGTGGTAAATGATAGCTCCACGAGTTCCAGTAACAGACAAAAAGTCATCATCCAAATAAAGAAACAGCTCAATCTGTCATAATATGACATGGAAAATCCTCACTTGCTCCTGCTAAAAGCTAAAATAGATAAATAAATCCTCTGAACTCTTTAAATGTCAAATATTGCACATTATTGTGGAGAAATCCAAAGCTGTGTTCATTAAGTTATGATCACTGTTCAGGGTAGGGGTTTTGTGAACAGTGGGAGGTCAGTAAAAAAGACAGAAAGACTTTATTCTTCCATAATTTCATTGATACTTTCACTGAACAGCTTACTTGTTTTAATGAGCCTCTAGGTGTCGAGATAGTGCATCAGGGTGACACAAAAAGCAGTCAGGGCTCGGCAACGACTTCCCAGAGTACCTTTTAATTGAGCAACCTTTCCTGTTGGTCCCCAGACAGGCTGCTAAGGGAAAAGGTCTACCAACCAGGGCTTGTGAGTTTATTCTGTGCTCCACCGGTGTAGATGATGGCACTGGGCACGCTGTAAGGCTTCCAGATGTGAAATCTCAATCAAAACGAAGGCTGTTCCTCACAAGATCAGTAAAACCCAATGAGGTGGAGGCCTGATGTGATATACAGGACTCTCACTCAGTAATCCATCTCATTTTCCCCCGCATGAGGCAATAAAATCATGCTTTTATTCACCAGCGATGTCTTTTTATTCATCAATAAAGAGTTTGAGTGGGATATGGAAATGAGGTGAGCTCCATTCATTGACAGAAATTGAGTGGGGCGTGGATGAGAGGGCGACAGGTGCAGGGTTCTAGTACCATTGTGCCAGATTCTCTCCACATGCCTAATAGACCTAATCACAAACAGCGCTTAGAACAGTGATGCCCGTGCAGTTTGAGTGATTTATGAAACGAAATAGAATCAGGTTTTCAGCAGGACTGCTTCAGCCGCGCGCAGCAGGCGATATGTTTGAAGTGTGTGCGGGTGTTTGATGCTGGAGTCAGTTTTTTGTTGGGTATTTCTGTTCCACTGCTCAGTTAGGCTTGGTTGTATTTGGGACATTGATGAAAAGGGATGGGGACAAAACGTGGCTTTTTCCTATCTGAAGGCATTGTCTGTGTCATTGGGCTTTCAAAGTGTTTTATCAGCAGAGCGCAAAATGGTTGTGTGAAATTTGCTGTGCAGGCTTTACTGAATTGGCAGTGGAAGAAGTCTATTCTTCTCTAGATGTCTGGCTCAGGGGCGTGGAATTTCCACCATTCGTACTTTGCTTGCTATGTATTTCTTATTTAAATGAAAGAAGCCTATTGATGTGGATCTCATTGGGCCTTCAGACATAGAAGGGTTATTTCATGCTTTATGTCTATCTCGCTTCTCACTGATACCACAGGACTTTGAAGTGTGACATTAATATGTAAATCTTCTACCAGGACCTATTTATAAGTCAGATATTTTCTCGTGGCATGGTGTCAAATTACAGATGAATCATTGAGATGAACTTATGTGTTACATTGAAATACACTAAATACAGTGCAGTTGTTTAAAGCTGAAGGAATGGCTTGATATTTTGGGAAACACACTTGTTAGATTTTTTGCTGGAAGTTAGATGAGAGCATTGATACCTTTCCATTAAGTATGTAGCCAGAGGCAGGAGGTGGGTAGCTTAGCTTAGCAAAACAGACTGAAAGCAGGAGGAAACGACTCGCCTAGGTCTGTCTAAATGTGACAACATCCATCTGCCAGCACCTGTAAAGCTGAGTAATCAATACATTATATTGAATTTGCTAAATCTGTGCAAAAACCAAAGTGTAAAAATGACAAGTGATGGTTTTTTAGGGGTTTATGTGCTGGGCTATATCTTGGTTGAGCATGGTAACTTTGTGAAGTTTCCACTGAATGCCTGACAACCACATGGTGATGTTGAGGCTCCAGGAAGTCACTGCATGTAGCAAGGAAATAATCCTGTGAAATCATCACTTGTCTCTGTTTACAGTGCAGTTTTTGTATGGATTAAAGTAGTGTTAACTGGTGAACTTTAAGCTTGGTAACCCAGTCAGTTTTAGAATTGGGCCTAATTCCCGATTCTCGGTTGCTGTTTGACGTGTTCTAGCATTACAGGTGCCAGTTGAGGGGATTTAAAAAAAATCTTTAATCTGCCAGTGTCCTTCAACAGAAGTGCTTGTTGGACACCACAACTTTCCAATGTCAGCACTGAGGAGGGCTGTGTGACAATTTTCCAAAATGGATAATCTGTCATTCACACCCAATTCATGCAACAATTACCTAGGTGTGTGGAGATGAGAAAGTAAGCAGGGTTTGGACCTCTCTCTCAAACTGACTGAAAATGCACTGTCATACCGAAATTTAAATGATATAGCATCTGGCCCCTCTCTCTCTGACAGCTGGCTTTTCACCCCATCTTCAAGTGCAGCTGTTTGGCACAGCTTTTAAAACATGTACAAACAAGTTATTTTCTTGAATAACCCAACCCCAAGACAGAGCAAGACTCGCTGTTCCCTTCTGTTTTTGCTCATTATGCCGAGCCAAGCTAACTGTCTCCTTACTGTACCTTCATATTTAACACACAGACATGAGAGTGGTATTGATCTTCTCATCAAATTCTCAACAAGAAAGCAAGCGAATCTCCCAAAATGTCAGGCTGTTCTTCTAACGATGCAGGCTATACATGAGACAGCCCTAATGCTATCAACCGCCTAAGCATCATACTATGATTTGATTGTCTTTTAAATCAATCAGCTGTCATCACAGTCATTCAATCGCTTTCAGATACGCAGTTGCTCTTGTGCTTCTCATATCTTATTACAGGAGTAAAAGCAGGATACCAGGGACATAAAGACTGACAGGGACAGGTAGTAATTTTCCAGTGGTTGAACTTGTTCCTCACTAGGTAACAGTTGAATAGTGTTCCCCCGCAGAGAGATTGATGACTTAAGCATTCAAGTAAAATGCTCAACTGTCTGACTCACCACAGCTGTGAACTTGGACAAACTGTATCGGAAAAAGTTCTTGGTTTTTTTTTTTTTGTAAATGCGGCAAGGCTGGAAATGCTTCTGGTCAAATAGCATCCCTCTGTCTGAACTCTGCACTTTTAACTGAAAATAGAAGGACAGTAATGTTGTATTGTTGTAGAGCACTAAGGCTGATAACACTGCTCAATGCTGTAAGCTCCCTTATTTATGGTCTTTCTTTATTGCTTCCAATCGATCTCTGCATAGCCATTCTCTTTCTGAAAATCAATGCCCTGATTGCATTTGTTTTTCTTTCTTTAACCTTGGTTAATTTCATCGCTCGAAATAAAACTCCCTAAATATCATTCATCTTGAAATGTCACTTTGTTTTGTGGGGAGGGTGTGGGGAGAACTGAGGGAGCCATGTATCTGTCAACATAACTCAGCCACATTTAGCCCGACGCCTCCATGGTTTGCCACTGAACTCTGGCATTTCAAGGACCTGAGCGTAAAAGCGGAAGCATTGGGAAACATATGACGGGCGTAGGGGGAAGATAACCTGGTGATTTGTGGAGGGAACAGCCCCCAGGAAGTCTGGTAACAGCGGTGCTTTAGTGGCGGCTAGCGCAGTTAGCACAAGGACGAGGTTAAGTGACATCTGTTTGTCCTCAGCCAGACTCCTGACAGGTTCAGGTAGGAGGTGGTGGAAGGTGGTGCAGCGCTCTGATAAGGAGCAGCTCATTTCAAATTCAACACGACAGCCATGATGGGATTTAGTCGTTAGAAAGTAAATATAAGAGAAGGACTGTAAATCCCACATAGCAAGAGATGTGTGTGAATTTAAAAATGTCTGCTGGTGGTATTTGTGTGTGTGGGTGTCTGGGTCTGTGGGTGTCCAAAAATGAAATGTGTGCTAAGATTGCTCGTCTTTCATTTAGCCTGGCTTTGAAGCAGAGCAGTTGAGGTTGATAGATGTAGGATTATTTTTTATTTGTAGTTTTTTCTCATGGCCATATTCTCAGGCTGTGACCAATATCACTCCCTGCTCTCCCTAGAGAGAATATATACAGAATATAACGGACTATAGGATTCTGAAAAGTGGAACTTACACCCTCGACTAAACCTGTCAGTAATGACACAAAATGTCATTGATCTTTCTCAGTTTAGTTTACTATCAAGTGTCTGTTATATATACAGAGTGAATGATAGAGAGATCTGAGACACAGTCATACATTTTACTCCTGAAAGACATAATTGCAGTTAATATTAATACAAACCTAACAAATTAATCATAAGGCGTCAGGAGCATCTTTGTATATTTCTGTTTACTTTGAAAAATATGTCTGATATATGTTTATAGCTAGGAAGGACAGAGACGCATTGGCTGTGTGTGTGTGTGTGTGTGTGTGTGTGTGTGTGTGTGTGTGTGTGTGTGGTCGGAGTTGTTTACCGAAATCTGATCAAATCAGGTCATGAAGGGGGGCCTCCTACTTGTCTGGTCAAACGCGTCTAGATGGTAGAAAAAAGATGAAACTTGAAAAGATTGAAGTATTTGCCTGTGCTTGTTTTGAAGCTGCTTCTAGTTCCACAGTTTCCTTAGCAATTAGATCACACTATTTTGCATCCCTCTCTCTCGCCCCTTGTCTGGTGAGGAGGAGGCTGTCTCTGGCCTGGATTAATCCAACACATACTGCAACAACACTCTTCTTAGATCTTGTTCTGTCATTTCATTACATGTTGTGGAGGAGGGAGATGACTGATATTCGGCAACTAATTCCTGGACTCTGGACAAGCTTTTCACACTTGCTTGTTTTCTCTCTCTGGGGTTGAGGAGGCTGTCTGTGTCCTGCATAAATCAAACTATGGTTCTTATTACGCTGTGACCATGAGAATAAATTAAGATGGCCTGGTGGTATATAGCAAACATGAACAATAAGACACTGTGAGGGAGCTCTGCTCCATTTGCAAGGAAAACTAATGTTAACAATAAGTGGTTTACTGACATATTTCTCCTGCATATGTGGGTAATGTGGCTATTAGCTACTGTGGAGTGGTGCTAAATCCAAGTGTGAAAAATAAGAACAGTACAGATGGTTTGGCAGTGGCACTTGCTCGAATCCTACTTTACACTTGTCAAGTGGTGAATGTTTGCTGTTTGTAATGATTCAGGTTGTAACACTTGCAACAGTTGTGTCCATGTCACACATCATGTAATAGTTTTTAAATAGTTTGCAGTAGCACCTATTCAAAACTGGATTTATTTATTTATTTATGGCCATCTGGGGCACCCTATAAACAACCCTGTCACCAGACAACAATAGAGATATTGAGTACATCTGCAAAACCTTGATTATGTTCAATGATAGTGTCTTTAAATTTCTTTCTTTATACATGCACAACAACTATGGTATAGATAAGATTAGGGAACCTTGTAGTGACAAATACAAACTGTGGTTAATGTATACTCCTTTAATACATACCCTGTGCATCCTCATGCTCATCCACAGCACTGCTTTCTGCATTGGCACAGACTGTTAGCACTGAAAACAACTTGTGAGCTGTGGAAACCTTTGATATGAATGTAATACCTGTGCTGTTTTTAGCAATGTGTTAGCAAACAGTTGTCTGTTTACACATTCAGCAGAGATGGAGCAACATTTGCTTTCATTCAGAGTAGTGTGTCTGGCTACCTTGTGAATGTAAGTCCAGTATTCACACTGTTTTTGGTCTCTACCAACTCCTGAGAAAATTTTGTGGCTCCTTAGCTGCTAGATCTACTCGCTAACTTTGTCTGTCTGCTGTTTGGTACTGAGCAGGTAATGTGCAGTCAGTTTATTGGATTTTTTTTCCAAGAACACTCTGCCTGCTACAGTAAACTCAGCTGGTGAAAGTGGAGTTTGCAGGCTGGAAAATCTAATCAACAGTCTGAAAGGGGTAAAGAGCCCCTCAGAGGTCAGCAACAGTAATGGATGATTCTGCAGTCTGTGCATGGCAACTACAGGATGGTTTAGGTTAAGGAGAGATTGCGCTTATGGCAAATAAGATATGACAGGGTTTGGCAAGACTATGTTTAATTAATACACAAACGTTAATTGCAGGTTTGTGACATGGTGGAAAACTTCTCTCTTCTGTATGAATTTACCACCCATCCTTTTACCGCCGCAACCTCCTCAACCTTACCTTGCAAATTTAGGTCACAAGCCTTCCTGAGTGAGCGCTGAACCATGGCAATGGACATAAATCGTAGGGTGCAAAATCCATCCGATATCCGAGGGTTACTGGGTTGAGCGGATGGAAATAAATCCTGTGAATATGAATAATATTGATTCATACGGCTTTAATTCTTCTTAGCTTGAAGTATCAAGGGAAGACCGCTAGTGTTTCTACTTTACCTGTGGGGAAGTATGTCAACATCAAAACCCTGTTTACAATCAGGAGCTAAGTAGATTCATGCAATAGTTTTTTGTTTTGTTTTGGATTTTTGCAGGGGACAACTTAATCCTCTTAAACACTGAAGCGGATGTGTCCCCTGTGTTCTCCCTGCTTCCTACGCCCTTGGACATGGGGTAGTAAATAGCTATGGTGAAGCTCTGTTGTATACTTCCTTCTGCAATGCTTTGTTTTGTTCTCCAGAGGATCATATTGAAATGATTATGATTCTGTGGTATCAAGTAACAAGAATTTTCAGTCCATCTAATCTACCTGTGTCATTGGTTCATTTATTTTTCTTAAAATACAATAAATTCAGTGTTAACCCCGTCCACTCAGGTCGATATGGCCTCGAGATAGTGCAGCATGCTGTAACCCATCAACCAGAGCAAGATAACAATCTACCAGAGTCAACAGAAAGCCCATTACAGCAGCATGCTTGGTGATAATAAGACCAGATGGGGGGTCTTAGAGAAAGGAGTTCTCCTCCAGTTTCTGGGTGTGATCATCACTGTGCAGTGTGATCCTGACCTGTGGCAGTAATAGACCTGAATGACCCCTCAAGGAGGACTGTAAGACGACCTCTCACAAAGCCTGTGACCTGTCTTAAAAATGAAAGCCTTCTTATTGATTAAACACTGCATGCCTATGTGGGAGCTTCATAAAAAATCCAATTACATATAATGGCTTTTACGGTATAGAAATGAATAATGCTGACACGAGGGGCTTACCTGTGTTAAGGTTTGTGTAGTACATTGTTAGAACTCACCTTAAAACCTTTCTTAGCACAATAAAGGTGCATGTTAAGGAAGTTGATATATGCAGAGCACAGGCAGACAGAAAAGGAGACCTTAAAATGGTTTTATAGATGGTTAATGGAGGGATGTAGGCGGGGTGAGCTGATACTGGATCTTTGCCTGAGGGCAACATCTTCCAGAGGATTACAAGGAGAGGGTGATTACGCATAAAAGGAGAAGTTCACAATGTTGTGCAGAAGAAAACACATTCTTTAAGTGAAAGTCATTATGTGAGAGTTAAAAGAAGACGTGACAAGCAGGGTTTGCATGATGCATTCAGCAAGCTTGGCAACACTAATATACCTCTGTTGCTTAGTTAAATTGTTATTCAATCGCTGTGTATCAGGGGCACTGTTAATGTGGTTGAAAACAGATTTTAAGGTCATATTTATTGGCCATGGTATCAAAGACAGACTATCAGTGAGTGCAATAACACAAGGTGTCATCATAATTATTCATAAGCTGCTGTAAAGTTTTGTGGTTGTGTCTCCCAAGTGGAAAAAAAGCTATTTAGGACGGGCAATCAGCATGAGGAAGCTTCCCATGGCTACTGTGCCCCTTCAGCTACATCTTGGTACCCAGACAGGGTTCATTACCAGAGAAGATGGCCTGCGAGTAATCTCAACACTTAACCCTCAGGAGAGCCCCAGTCACTAGACACTCAGGGGCAAAAACTTCACGTCTGACTGGACACATGGGCAGCGTATAATGTCCTCCCATTTGGAAACTGAAATCGTTCAAAGTTCAGGCAAAGTACTGCAGCAGAGCCAGGGCCCGGTCACTGTATTCCCAGAGGCATGTGGGATTGAGGCAACAACTGAAGCAGTAACTGCACACATGAAATATTACTAGCCGTGCTACACAACTGGAATCCTAGATGCTATGTTCACAATCACAAAACCCAGCACAAATATATTCCTTCAAAGTCTGATTGGCAGCAGGGCAATATTTGGAGTTTCAGTTCCCTGCTCAAAGCATGTTTGCCCAGAAATTGAGGTATAATTACACCGTCTTCTAAAATTTAGAAGACTTCTAAACAGATTACTTGTTTCAGACATGAATTATGTGATAATTGTGTTGCTTCACCACCAACTGATTACTTAACAATAGCACTAATCAGACACAGCAATTTACTTGTTTGTCACATGGAAAAGTTATGCAAAGGTTAGGGTAAGATTAGGTTGTGGTTAAATGAGAAATTAAACTAAAAAAAGAAAACTTCTTACCATAGAAAACCTGGCATTAAAAGCACAAGTAGATCACCGGCTCACAGGAGCTCCAGGTGGGTGGAAATTCAACACTCATGCCTCTATGTTCTTACTACCAGCTTCCAGTCACGCCTTCTCACATAAGCCTTTCATTCTACACATTTCGCTTTCTGCTTAGAGCATGCTGTTGCATTTTAAGCTACTGAGCCCACATCAGACTGAAAACCTGACTCGTGGTACACTCTGGTCACTGCATCACAGCTGGAATAAACTTTCTGCTGGTGATGCTGCAGATTAACGTGTGGAGCACAACACAGAGTGAGACTGCAAGGTCTATGATTCTGATTCACACTGCAGCCATCCGTGGAGCCAAGTGTGTACAGCGTACTGCCGTTATTCATCAGCCTCTGTAACCCGAGGGCAAGCCACCCCGCTGCTCCTATATAGCTTCAGCAGCACTAAGAACCTCTGAGACGGTCTTGTCTTTACCTTTGGATGACTCCTGTCCATGCTTGAGTAGGAATAACAGAGTGACAACAATGTGAGAGCTGGGTGGCAGCAAGGACACAGAAAGGGAGAGGACATGCTCTGAGATGGTCACTCTGTGTGGCTTGCCACCTCTACTGGACACCAAGCTGTTACGCTGACGTGGGCAGATATTTATTAAAATATTTGCCAACACTCTGACTCTCGTTGACAAAATAAGGTGAAGGAAACAGATGAGCTCTTGGAGGAGGTTGTGTAGATTCGTTCTGCTGTTGATAAGGTGCCTCATCATGTCGGTCTGAATTATAGCAGTTCAGGATTTTCCATTTTATACTTGAGATAGGTTTCAGATAAAATGTTTTGCAGGGATGATTGTGTAGGTGGATTCTGCTTATGTGCAATGAGGTTTTGCTGTCTTGCTGATTACTCGGCATTTCTGCCGCCTGGCAAGACTGACAACTTGGCAACTGCAAAAATTGATTGAAGCTGAAGCCAGAAAGGTGATTTTCACACTTCAGTGCCACATGAGAACAAGAGTCTACAGCCCGTCAGTGACTCTGTCCTGCTGTACTTTAGGACAATGCTAATGATTACCATGGTCATCATCTTAGCTTAGCACGTTAGCATGCTAATATTTGCTAATCAGCACTAAACAGGAAGTATAGCTGAGGCTGTCATTAGCTCAGGTATTTGGTCACAAACTGTACTACTTATATTATCATACTACACATAACATTACCAAAGGTATGACACACTTAAGCTGTTACTGTGTGTGCTTTATAGACTGTTTGGCCAAAAGTATGTGGACATCCAAATGTTACACCCATGGATGGGGTTGGCGTCAGGGATCCCGTGTGGAGGAAGTTGACTGAACTGCACAAACTCAGAAAACCATCTCTTTATGGACCTCGCTTTGTGCTCAGGAGTACTGTCATGTTTAGACAGGAAAGGTTCTCTCAAACTAAAAGCATTAAGCATTAAAATTTTCCTTGATCAGAACAAAAGGACCTCATCCCCAAACAAAAGTAAACAAAAGTATGTGGACTTTTAGCCGTTATGGTTTTATGCTCTTTATCTACTTATTGTATAACTTAATTGTGTTTTATTGAGATTTGTGTGTCTCAGCTTGTATGCTTTTTTAATTGCCCCACTGGGGATGAATACAGTCATTGAATTGTATTGAACTGAACTGAAAAAGTGCTTTAGAAAAACAATAGTGCTTGCAAGCCACCAGCTACGAGACAATCCCGCACCACTGGCTCTTTAAGGCCTGCTCAGCAGAACAGAAAGCACAGCGCTAAGTGACAATAATGTTATCTCAACAACCAAATTACAGTGAAAAAACGCACAATAGGCTTAAAGGTCAACTCAGCAGCTTGGTTTTTATTGTTTGTGGCGGGTGAATCATATTGGCCAGTCATTGCGCTGTATAACTCTTAAACACTTCAGCTCTGTTCTGTTTAGTGTGTGGAGAGGACTTTAGTTTCAGTGTGCTCTGGGGCCCAGCTGCTGTATAATTCCAAACACTGACTGCAGGGACCTGCTATGGGACTGTGGACATACTTTTGAAATGAGTGAGAGTGACATCAGATCTTCCCAGCATTTCACTTCGCATTCCACACACCTTAGCTTAATGGGAAGTGTTGGACCAAGACTGCTGCCATGTTCCTAGGATCTCTTGTTGGATGTGTCTTAGCACTTCTTTGTCTCTTACTCTCTCTGTCTCTCTCTGAATATAGACTATCCTGCTTATTCATCTGTCATTCTCTTTATCCCTGATTCTTCATTCCCTATTGCCACTTTCCCCCATTTCTCCCCCCGCCCTGTCATGAATTTTTCTTTCTTTTTTTTCTTTTCACTCTCTTTATTTTTCTGTCTGTTCTGCCTTTCATAAAACTCTGGCACGTGCACATTGTGAATTGTTCAGGTGGTGCACTGCTGGAGTCGATCGGATGAGTGGTTGTCAAGAAAATCGCAAGACAATGATGATGATAATGACACCGCTACTACTTCCTACTTTAAATTCTGCTTTCTTCTAAAGGGGTACAGCAATTTGGACTCTCAGTGTAAACACACTTCAACGATGTGTGTCCGAGGTTGCCCGCATGAGTAGGTGCCCCTTTCTCCGACATGATTGGGTCTCCTCTGGTGACCAGCAACCAGATTTGAATCCCCAGCCGATTCCAAAAAAAGTTGGATTCAATTAAGTCAATCCAACCCATATCGCACCACTCCCATCAAAACCTATTTCATGCCTCTGAAACATTACAGAGACTTTTCTGTATGAGTGCACACTCATTCCCAATGACAAAATGCTTCATTATCCGGCCAGCATGAACGTGACAGAGGGGGGTTAACACTGTGGATGATGAATTGCGTTGTATGGTTGAAGTGCACTTCAGCGTGCTGTCCTATTTAAACTGACAGGCAGCCTCTGCAGCTATATGACTAAACTCTCATACCCCTATCCCGGTAGGGGAAAGCTGGCAGGAGGATGCGTGAGAATTGCTTGGGGCGATGGGTGCCCCTTATCCACCTTGGAGAGAGAGATGCTTTGACAACCTGGTGTCCTCTAAGAAAGCCTGGACAGATTGGATCTCTTTTGAAATGTTGTTGTTTGAGGCAGCTAAACACTCAGGGTCAGTGGGTGGCCACGGGGGAAGTGAGGAAGAAACAGAAAGGGAATGTTAGTATTTAGTAATACATGATGTTAGTGTCAGTGTTTTACTTTTGTGAAAGAGTGACAGAGCTGCACTTGCGGTCTAACCATCACTCTGTCTGGCTGTCTGTTGGTCTAGCAGTCTGTCAGTATATATCTGTCAAGGACGTGATATTTGACTCACTCTTTCCGGAAGCCAGTGAATTTTTTTTTTTTTTTTTTTTTTGGGAGTCCAGAAAAAATATCAATTAGCTTTTTGAAACTTAAGGGATGTGATACCCACTTTCTGTTAAAATATGTTCTCCATTATCACCTTTGTGGATTTTTCCCACAAAATATTAATCGTAAGCCAAGTTCCCATCCAAATTTAGTGCAAATAAAAGAAAAATGCCAGAAAATTGGCAGAGAAAAGCCAGTTAATGTGTTTTTTCATCCACTGCTGTTACAGAAATAATAGGAGTTGGTTCATAGAGATAAACAGTTGGTGGCGCTAATTCTTCAGTCAGGTCCACTGCAATTTGTTATTATTATTGATTCACCAACTTCTCCACCTTTTCCACTCAGGTTGTTTTTTAATGCACAAATTGAAAACGTGCATTTGGTGGAATACTACACATTTGAAAGAGATCCTAATTTGGAAGAAATATTAATGGGCCAAAGCTGCTGTTGAGTATGGTGGACTAACAATATTGTTAGTCAACAACAATATTGCTCTAGGCTGATAGAGCCGTGTGCTCACAGACTTTCTGGCCCAGTCCCAGCAGTCTCAGGGAAGACTCAGCCCTGTCCTACAATAAAATTGGCAAGTGCGGCTCTGTCCTAGCTCTCCCAGATTTTTGAGCCCTTTGCACACTTTCCCAGTGTCCCAGTTCCACACCATACTACCCACTAATCCAGGATTTTAAGTTATGTAGCACATTAACACTGGAACGGGCAAGGGAACGTTAACGTTTAGAGCACATTTAATCACTAAACTAATATTTGCCACACAGACATTAAACAGAAATAAAGACATGCACAGGCACGTATTGTAAATGCAACTAAACCTAATGATAAACCTGATACAAAAGTTTTCAGTTTTCTTTTTAAGGTGGACACAGGCATAATGGACAAAATCAACTATACTCATAGAAATTGGCACAAAATTTTGTTAATTTTCAAGCGTGCTGTTGGTGGGTGGGTATTACCCACACTTCATGATGTTCTAATATTGAAAACAAGAATGACTGGGAAAGTTTAAAACTATCTAAAAATATATTCATGAATAAATAAGTACTTTTGCTTACTCCTGCTTTGCTCTAGAATTCTTATTACAGTATATAAATGTCGTCTTTGAATTCTGGCACAGTATATCTTTCCAGCAATCTCCTTATTGAGGTTTGTAGGGCACACATTTTATGAATGAAAAGATCAGCCTTTTGGGGTTGTTACCCGCAACTGTAAATAGCTGTTGAAGGATCTAGCACAGCTGACGGCCATAGGGAAAAAGCTTTATGTAATAAATTCTTTACACTTACACTTGGAGTTTAAATTCAGCTCCATGTCTGGGATTGCTTCTGACACATTGGTTTTTGGTACATAATGTATTTTCCATCAAGGGTTTCTTTCATTGGTCTTTCCAACAATATATGGGGGTTTTCTTTCCACAAAATAAGTATCTGTTACTGCACTAGACAGTAAAATCAACGTATAAGACACCAAATATTTTGTTAGCATTCAACTACAACTCCCAGAATAAATAAAATAATCCTACATAATTGATTGAGATGATGAGGTGTTTAAATTTTACTGCCCAGTGCAGAACTAAGGACAAAAAAACCCATCTGTCATGATTGAGTTTTTTTGAAACCTTAGTGAAGGAAGCCCTCTAAAATACACTGTCTGTACAAAGCTAGAGACTGAAACTTGCAGGAATTCAGACAACAAATCATTTTGTTATGCTCACATTTTACAACTCTGCCAGCAAATACTTTATCTTCAGCTTCAAGAGATGCAGTACATGTGTACACTGTAATGTACCAGGAATATGTTTTTGTATGTTTTTGTATTTGATTGGCCAATGCAGTGCCTTGCTGGAAGACACTGCATTGCACTGCAGCAAACGTTGATCCAGGTTAAACTTTTTAGCCAGTCAACCCTGTTAAGGAGGATGAATGCATGACTTATTTGTCACTTTTGTACACGTTCTTAGAAAATTGCACTGGTGCATGTAAAATACCAGCCGGTATTAAATCATGTCTCATGTAAACAGTTGACCTGAAATCTTCAGTCAGAATGAAAAAACGTGTGCATGTAACCGTGGCTTATGAAGTGCTTTCATACTTGACACCACATTTCTTTATTCTATTAAGTAAACTTGACACAAAATAAAACCTTCATTCACATTCGGAATGGCGCTGAGCATAAAGAACTTTGCTTTGTACAAAAGTGTACAAATAAAGACCATGAATAATAACACAAACAGGTGACTTTTTAAGCCTTTACAAGATACCTTGTGGGACTTTTTATTCTTAGGCATTTCTGTCATGTTGTCATCATGTTTAATCTAAAAATTTAAGTAAGCAATAGATATACTTTGGTCTCTCACATGGAAGATACACAGATGGAACAGGCTTCAAAGTTGAAGCAAAGGCTGCACTTACTTTTTTGTTACATAAACATCTGCCTCTTGCAGTGCACAGCATTGTTTTCTGTCCCCCGTTCAGTGGGAAGCTCAGTGATTTCTTGTGGTTTTATTGTCTAATTCAGTGAAGTGGACATTTATTCTTTGCGGTCTGTTATTGCCATTGCTGTGGTTATGGCTTTTAAGTTCTCATTTGTGTTTCAATCCAAGTTACATACTAATGTAAAGCAACATTGGTTTTGTTATCCAGACTTTTGTTGAGAGCATTTGCAGACTTCGTAGATGCTTGTTGCATAATATCTAGACATCTGTTTGTACCTTCTGTGTGTGCTTTCTCCAGGCTAAGTAGAAAACTGTAGCCCTTTGTGGATATTTTCACATTTGATTAACCCCTCTCTCCACATTTAACATTTTTATATTTGAGACAGGCATTGACATAACAGCTCAGTATAGTCTTCTGTTTCTCACCTTGTCTGGCCTTATTTGTGCGCACATCTCTATCTGTATTTAACATTTTATTCCACACTGTGTCTTCTTTTCTCGCCCTCTATCATCCTCTTCTGCTCCCCGCTGTTTCCTCCCTCTGGGTGGTCCTGCTGTAACTAAATAAATATCTATGGCAACCTTTGATCATATTAATATCCTCACATTATTAAAGCTCTTTATTAGCTGTGAACAGGAAGATTTAATTTATTGAGATTGAGAGTCTGAAATAGCTGTTGTGCTTGATTTTGTCTGTCTGACTTGAAAATGAAAATTGCCTCTCACTTTGTCTCTCTTGGTTGCCTAAGATTTAATGTCAGGTTGTTTCATTTCGATTTCATTTTGACACTCTCACGGGATGTTGAATGAAAATTTAGCATATTGAGTCCATTAAACCAATGAAATATTCTGTCATTCAGGTGAATGTAAATAAACAAACACACACACTGTGGCTGTACAGTGTTACAGACAGGAAGAGGAAGACAGTAAGTATGAAGGAATCTTCTATTTCCTCATATAAAACTATAATGTGAATTATGAATGTCACTTACTACTCTGAAAATAGTTCAGCTCATTCCCTTTCTGTTGGCTTCTTGCTGCCAGCTTAGCATTAAACTTTTATGTCTGTTTTGAACTGTTAGGGAGTGCTCTCTTTTTTTCTGCCAACCTCTGCTCTGCGCCCCCACTAGACTTATTGGAAATGTGACACACCTCTAAGCCAACCTGTTTGCTGACAAACTTTCGTCTTCTATCCTCTTATTTTCTAAGAGCCCTTGTTTCCAAGCCTTTCTTTGCTTCAATCTGCCCGGATGGGCCGTATCAAAGCGGATTAATACGGTTATTGGTGTTGGCTAATGGTCAGGATTTCAGGCTTGGAATCAGAGAAAAGGCTCTAGTTGCCTTTAACATTGCTATCAAACCTGAGGCCAGGATAGAGTTGCTTTTCAGGGCAGCGTTGTGCCAGAGTAGCAAATGAAATCTCTTGCAGGAGAGGGGACACTCATTGGCATTCCTCCTGCATCGCCTCACTCCCTGTTTCTTCCCGGCGGCCAGCGCCCAGTGTCTCAGCAGTCCTATATTCCAGGCCCAAGTGTGCTGTCTGCTGATAATAAACAGCCCAACAACTGGGCCAGAGTCATAGAGGTTTGCTGAGTTAGATCCGAGCTGCTGAACAGTCTGTCTCACTCAAAAGTTGGACGAAACCTTTGCTTTATGCTCAATGTCACCATGTTTTAAAACCCCTGCTGTGACTGCTTTGCTCCCAGGTCTGAATGTCATTGGGCTTGTAGGAAAGGGGGGAGGGCAGGGGGGCTGAGGAGGGACCGGGTTTTTGGCATTCAGCCCAGCGCCAATAAAGGATTAAACTCCAAAAGACAGCTGTTAAATGGTGTGTCTTTTTCAGCCTCTTATCAAATCTCCTTCAGTCCACTGGGGAGGAGTCTCTGAACCTGTTCCCTGTATTGTAGGTCCCCCAACAGTGTGAGGAGATCACTGCTGCTGCTGCCTTTGCTGTTGCCGCTGCCACCGCCGCCGTTACTCCACATCCAGGCCTCTCCCATCCCCCCCACCCCCACCCGCCAGCGCAGGGCAGCCACAGAAGCGTTGGCTCGATTCCAGGGAGGCTCTGATCCTGCAGCCACGTCAATCACGTCTTCACCGCTGGGTAACTATCAAGCATGCAAGCTTTAGATTGTTTTTTATTTTTTTCGGGTATAAGAGGCACAGACGTTTGAGATCATGTGGTCATGTTTTTGGAATAGTTTTTTTGTGCTTGTTTGTTACTTCTGGGGTCACTCATGTGTGCATTTTTCATGTAAAAGAGGCATTTTCTCCAGCCAAGCATGCAGTACTCCCTCTCTTGCTCTCTCTCTCTCACACACACACACACAAACAGAGATGCTACAGGGCTCAGGAGGAATCTCGAGGGGTTTGATCAAAGCTGTGTCTTTGTCTTGTCGTTTTTTGTTTTTTTTAAGCTCATTGACTAGTTTGATTCAGGCTCCAGGTGTCATCTACTGAACTGTGTCAAACTCAGCAACTGCATTTTCAAATTACGTTTTCAGTGAGGTGAAGAAAAGCAGAGGATAAAAGCAGTGTTGTGTGTGAAATCTTGCCTCGCCTGAAGAGAATATGAAGTAACTTCACAGTCAAACAAGCCAGTTACACTTACTGATGAGCTGATGGACATGCAGTATGTAAAGACAACAAATCTTAAAGCTGAACTAATTAATTAAATACTTACATTAACAATGGATCAAATGTCTGTTTGCCATGTCAAAGGAGTTTCCCTTAGTGATGAACTCACAGATTATTACCACTCAACTCTGCAGTTCTCCTTAGTGCTATGGAGACATTTTATTGTCACAGCTGTTTTCAGCCAAACAGCAGAAAGGCACAGTTAGCCTCTAGCTGCTGAACAAAGATGAATCATATAGCAGCTAAAAAGCTTGATGTTACCTTAAATTCATTAACATTCATTGGTCCTGTGTTGGCAGGTTGTTCTGTGTCTACTTGATGTGTAACTGTTTGCAAACACGATCACTGATTTACAGTGTGATAATATGTCAGTGTTGCGTTTACAGCTTGTTCTGCTGGCCAAAACACTTACTTCTTTAATGTATGTTTGGGTGAAAATTGGTGTCAAAGTTATGCTTTGGTGTTCCTACATAATTCTAGTTCATGGTGGAGTGGACGTCGAGCTGTCCTACTGACCCCAATAGCCCATGTCCTTAGCCACATGTGGAAAATTTCATTTTTTGATGGAAAATGTGAGACACTAGATTTCAGTTTTCCACTTAGTATTTTAAAGCAACTTCTGCCTCCTTCCCATCTCCAGAGTGCCCTTAAATGGGCTGGCTGAAATGATGTCCCTGTATGTTTATTTAGTCTCCTACCTACACATGAATTAGCCTCACACGATCACCAAGAGAGAAGCAAGCCATGACGTCCTTTTGTTTTTGTTTTCATTTTTTTTTCTCCCTGTTCTCCCCTCCAGCTCTGCTACGGTGCATTTCATCATCGGGTCCGCCTACACTTAGCTGTTGTTGCAGGCCCCTGTTGTTCGCAGCTTCTCTGAGATGAATAAATGGGTCCTGGGTTTCCGTCGACTTGTCATTTAGGTGTGTTTGACCCTCCGGAGCCAATTCAATCACTGTCTACCCACAAGTAATATCCTCCGCCTGCCCTTATCTCTGACTCCAAATTACTGAGCTTCAGCCCCGGTCTTCACATCAGAGCACCACAGAGGGAAGTGAGGGAACAAGGAGGGAGCTTAGAGAAGGTCATAAAAGGTAGCTGTTGGACAGAAAAAAGGCAGGGGCTTGTGTGTAGATACACAATGAGGTTGTGCGGATTCTGGCGATGCGGGCCCAGCTCAATGCCTGGGGTTGGCAGTTGGAAATTAGTGCTGTGCAGTGCTCACTCAGTCATCCAACTGGTGTGGCATGAGGGAACACTGCCTCGGCTCAACTGCTGCACATAAGAGATCTGGTTTTAGAGTTGCAGCCTGTTAAAATGTTATCTCGCTCCAAGACATTTGAGAAGGGTTTACTATTCTTTGTCAGCGAGGGAGATTTTCCTCTCTCCCTCTTCCTCCTCTCTTATCTGTGGGCTGGTGCATTATAGTCGGGGCTGATGATTGACAGTCTGTGAGTGCAGTCTGTGCTCTTTATTGTTTTGATACAAACCCGCGCTGCAACCGCACCATAAGCCCCTGCCCTAATGTGTTCATCTGTTCAACCGCTGAAATTAGCCTCTCCTCGTGTTGCTGCACTCCTGTGTCACAGAACATCCCCAGCCAAGTGTGCACGACAATGAGCTAATGTGGCAGCACCCACACCACTGTATTCCTATGCTAATCAACAACAAAGTAGTATGAACAGCAATCATCAACATGTTTCCCTGAGCTTTATCCCCGCCAAAGCTCACAGCCTATAATTCCTCTGTCTACGCTCATTCCCACGTATTACCATATAACCTTTGCTGCATAATTTTCTGCTTTATGTCATAATCCATGTGTTAATAAAGTATAAAGCACATGATTATTCGGTTCATCTGAAGCTGGCTAAATATATCAACATCATATTAGTGCTTTAGGTTTTTAAAACCCTCATGTGACCATAGAAGGATCTCCTCACTGCAGAGCTCAGTGTTAGCATCACTCACTGCTCCTGTGGCTCTCCGCTAATCTATGTTCAAGGCTGCTAAGCCTGCTTGCCCACCCTTAATGTCCCTGAGCATGTCACAGTGTCAGAGACCCAATGCAGTGGCTTCTGGGAGCATCATGTTCCACATCACGTTTTTCCTCCTCCACTCTTTCCACTCTCCTTGACTCTGTAATTCCACTTCTCTACTCCCTTGTCACAGTTTAATCTTCTCGTCTCTTCTTTCATTTGCCTCCCTCTTTCGTTTTACTTGTTCCTCTTCTTTCCTTGTTGTCCCGTGCTTTGCGACGAGCTAGACGCCGCCATGCATGCGTGTGTCGTTCTCCAGAGGACTGGCTCCGGGTGTGGTGTAGCAGGCCCTGAGGATGAGCAAATGTGGCACTCCCCTATCATCCTCTCCCTCTTCTCACTAGCCTCCCTTTTCGCTGTCACATCTCCCACTCCTCCTCTTCACTCCTTTATTTCCTATTTCACTTAGCATGTATCTCTCCCTCACTCTCTTTGCCTGTCGCCTTTGAGAATGATGGGTAATGCTCGGGGAATGGGGGTCGTGAGGGAACAGAGATATAGCTTCTTGACAGAATCAGCGTTACTGTTTGTTCTTCCAATGTGTGTGTGTGTATGTGTGTGTGTGTGTGGTTGTGCGTTTTATTGAAGTGTAGATGGGTAAATGGAGTAGTAGTTCGTCTTTACGCTGGTGTGGGAATATGTGAAGTGGATTGTTGTTTGTACATCTCGATGTTCCCATTTGTGGAAACAAGAATTTATGTGTGTGTGCACGGGTTGGGCGGTGAGGTGTGGGTCAGTGGTGTGTGAGGATGGTGTTTTGCATATGTGTTTCTATATATGTGGCCCTGAGGTGTAAAACACAACAACGTTTGACAAAAGCAATGTTACAGAAAACACAACTGCAGTTTTAGAAACTCAAACGTAAACTCACGAAGAAGAGTTGTTGTCTCCACCTTTTCTGTTTTGTGAGATATTGTTGTATTTTGTTTTTGTATTTTCCATAATATATATGTTTTCTGTGATGTTGCTGTGTTTTGTGGAATGTTATGGTGTTTAGCCTCGCATGCATATGTATATGCATATGTGTACAGTCTGTCTGGTGTTTTGGTCGGCGCAAGTTAGCGGCATGCGCGGTAGAAATTAAATCCACGTCAGCAAGCAGCCATTCAGTAAGATTAAACGGGACCTGACATTTCCTTACGTTGAGACAGATGCTTGCTCCAGTTCCTCAGAACCTTTCCCCTTCTCCTCAAGTCCTCCATCAAATTACATTTCATCTCAGACTGGCGGTATCTCCCCACTTACCCTGCCTGCCTGGCAAAGACCTGTTCTCACCATTAATTTGATTTCTGATAGTATTACGGCGGCAGTGGTGGGAGGCAGAGTTAGATTAAGGCTTGTTTTATGCCATATTGAAGCCAGCGGTGGCTCGGTACACACTGCCTCAGCAGACAGACCTCGAGTACTGATAGCCATATACCCCAGGCTATCTAAGCTGGTACAGCAGATTTTTATATTTATTTTTCAGTAAAGGCCTGTAGGAAGGTGGGTATTTTGGTGGTTCTACTTGGTGTGCATGGAATTTAAATTTCCATAAAGGTGGAAGAAATTAAAAATTCATCCGGATCATTTATGATGGATGTCCTTGAGAATCACATGCTGCTTTGTCAATTAAATCCTGAATTACAACATTGCTGACTTCAATGGCAAGTAACAGCGATGATTTGATATGAAATATGGTTTCTATTTTAGGAGACCCCATACTGCATACATGATTGAGTGAAAAAGTGCACTCAAGTATTAATTCGAGCGATCTTTTGCGAACAGTTCTGAAACATGTTTAATGTTCTGTACAAGTGATGAAGAAGTTAAAAAAAAAAAAAAGGCGAACATGGGACCATAATGTTGCTTGGCAGGTAAACACTTGAAGATGTGGACATAATTTATACATAAGCACAGCGAATGTCGCAGGGGATGTCACCAGGGCAACAGTGAGAAATGTGATTATCATTTATGCATAAGTACAAGCTGTGTGGGAACAGCGCACTGAAAAAAGTAATAACATCAATGTTTCGGCAGCTGAAAGCGATTGCAGTTGTTTGCCGTTTCCCTTCTGGGCTGCTTCAAAGCAAAATTGCCTCACTAGCTGCTGTAAGCTATAACAGGTTGATGGTGGAAAATAACTTATATTTACTCCAAGAGCTGCACTCAAATGTCATCAACAATGCTAAAGTCGTTTACACATTCAAATGACCGAAATCTTTTTGTAGCTGGTAATTCTGATGTTAGCAAAAGAGGTCTTTACTACAAAGAATCTGTGCAGGGAGAAGAAGGTTGGGGTGGATGCATGGGTCAACAAACAGAAAAACAAAACAGAAAAACAAACACATAACCTGGACAGTCAGTGTTGGTTTCCTTCAAACATGACTGCAATTGTTCACCAGACAACCAAGTGGTTACAAGGTCTGTACTGTTGATGATGTTAACGCCAAAACCGGGTAATCCTAAAATCTACCCAAGCCCAACGCCATGGCGTTTCACATCATAAAACTAACATATTCATGGATTAGGAAACACTTCTATGTATTTGTTTGAAAGTACAGGTACAAACATGTAGCTGAACTTTTTTTCTTCTTCTTTCCAACCCCAGAAATCTCAGATTTATCTTTGACCCTCTGGAGAACTTGATCCCCAGGTTAGGAACTACTGAACTAAATTATGTATTGGGTCAAAACAAGCCCCATACTTAGCAACAACAGTGAAATAATGCACACTGTTGCGTCAATATCTTTCAATCAGGAATGTCATTTTAGTATGGTACAAGTATTGTTACTGAAGTCAAGTAGTTGGTTGTAGGATTTAGACTTGTACTGAATATTTATTGTTGTGCCCCAGTGACAAGAATGATTATATTCCCTCATCATTCACCTGTGAGGGATAGGAAGCATCACACGTACCCTGTCATTCATGCAGGCGGGACCATTATCACCTTTCCTTGAGTGGAGGTGACTGAGAAGTAATGAGTGGCTTCTGAATGTGTATGTGATGCTGCCACTCTAATGTGTTATGAGCCATTGGTGGGCGATCAAACTGAGGCTCAGGGAGTGGGCAGTCTTTGTGCATGTGTTTCTGCTCTTATGCTCATAGAACCTATAAAGACACATATAGCTGTTTGAGAACCTCTGTAGATGTCACATTATATGACTGTGGGTGTTGGTATGCATGATCGTATGTGTTTGTGTGTATGCAACTGTTTTTCAGTCTCATTTCTGTGAACATTCACACCCTGCTAGTGCCCAATCATAGAGCCGCAGACAATTGTGGTGAGGTTATGAGTCTTTTCAAATTTGGTATCCATTGGTCCTAATACCAGCACAATTGCCCTTCATTGAGGAAGAAGTTAATCCTGCCTCCCAGTGGAGACAGACTGCTCTCCCGAAGTCAACATTCATTACTTTCATAGCTGCTGTTGGAGAAGGGTATTTGTATAATTTGGTGAGGACAAGTCTGCTGTTTTTGGTTAGGTTGGGAGGAGGTAGACATATTTGTGATGTTTTGCATTCCCAAGGCATAGCTCTTGGTGTGTGTATATCTATATATCTATCTATCTATCTATCTATCTATCTATCTATCTATCTATCTACTCCATATATATGTTACTGGTACTGATATATATATATATATATATATATATATATATATATATATATATATATATATATATATATATATATATATATTACTATGAGTTATTTTTCATATCCATTTACTAATTTCCGCGAAGAACTGAAGTCTGTCCAAATCATCTCAGCAGAGGCAGTGACACTGAAGACAGCTTGCCAGTTCATCCACGGGGCCTGAACAGACAGACAACCACATCATTCACATTCATATTATATATTCAAACTGGTTGACACATTTGGGTGAGGACGGCATGCAAGGTCATGCTGTGCACAGCATAATAAACAGTTAGAACATTTAGTTATACTCCATATACTGAAAAAATATATTTGAACTTTGACATGGGTTTGCTTAGCATTCTTGTCATGATTTTAGCCCAAATTCTCACTCATCTTCATCAGCTACATGAGTACAGAAATGGAGATTCAGTTTTCCGTCTCTGTTTACTATCATTACACGGCCAAACAGGTCACAAATCCCCATACATAATCAGTGAACAAAGGGAATTAACGCTAATGTCATTAATAACAAAGCTAATATAAAAATTATTTTAACTTTTTATTGGTAAATGTGTTACTTATCTCTTTACACTCAGTCTGTAACATCTTGGGCAAACTGTAAACATGAAAGTCAAGTGTAGTAAAACATGAATAAATTCTTTTACTTTACAAAATTAGTAAGAAGATTTGTTGTCTTAATTGCAGAATACGGTTTGTCACGAGTTCTAAAAGATGCTAAAGATCTGAGATCATTTCACAGATGTTACAGGAAGAGGAAAAATGCTGCTCTGTTTCCCACTCACAGGAGCTTGAGGGGCTGGAAAAAAGATAATCAGCGATATTTGAACCCACATGTAAGGCGATCCAGGGGAGCTAAACAACTAAGATTCTGCCAAAGCTCAGTATCACTTAGAAAAGTACATGAATTTCCTCCTTGGCTGATTCTTTACTTCAGATTTTTCTTGTCAAACCATAAACTGACTGAATATTTTACAGTGTCTTTGTCATTTTAAGCTCATCTACCTCAGCCAGTTATTACTGGTTAGCACCACAATGAATTTCTCATCATGTACCTTGCGATTATTCACTGAAAGCTTGATTAATGAGTTCGCGGCTTAAGCTATTACAAAATGAAAAGCGAGAACACGACTGAAAATGCAAGTAAACTTCCTGCATATCTAACCTTCCTTTCAACTTATCTATTTAAAAGCTTATGGTAGCATGTTGTTATCTCACTGACCTGCTCTGTTTGTGCTTAAATACCACAGGTGTGATTAGCAAGAATGTTACAGAGGGCAGATGTTTCTCTCCAGGTTCTGTAGGCAGCTCTTGGTCACCACTTTTGAATGATATCATACTGCCCGATGGCTCTGATGTGGCAGACCTTGCCACATTATCAGACAGGCAGAGTCATAAATAACACCACATTTTGGCCAGTGACAGCTCACCTTGACTGCCTCTAACGTCGGATTAAGCGGTGACAGCGGGAAGCAGGACGGCTGAGGAGATCACATGTAAATGGATGGTGTAGTAATATTAGGTAAACAGCCTCTGGGCTTCTCTTCTTGTCAGCAGAAAGGTGTACCACTAAGATTTCGCCGTGAATGATAGGACACATCCCAAAACAGCAAGTGGAAATACACACATCCCGGCTCACAGGCTTTGCTGCTTTTAGAGGTTCTGGGTTTGCATGTGTGATGGCAGCAGGAGTTATGTGGCTCTGTGAAATTGAACAAACAAATTCAATAATCCCCTGGCTATCTGTTACCCAGGGTATGCTAAGTTGACGGGTGTGAGCTGATATGTGTGGCACAGGTCGTTATTGTTGTGTGTGAGCCGCCTTAGACCCTGGAGCTCATCTAAAACACAAAGCCACCAATGAACACGGTCCCCAGATTATTTTATGTTTGGATTAACTTGTGAATGACTAGACTGATTCCACCGCTAGACTAGCAGGTCTGGACCACGGGTTTTGCCTGTCACAGTGGGGTCGGGATGAGCAGGCGCCTGTGATTGGGCAGCTGTCACAGCACCTGAGGTCACAGCCTCTAATGAACTCCTCTGGGGGCATGAATAATGTACACAGTGGGCCTGAGTGATGGGTGGTGTGTGCCAGGCAGAATGGCGTGACCAGAAACCCCAGTGATGTTGGCGATCTTATGACCTGCCCATCCCCAACACACACACACACACATGCCAGGGGAGGATGTATTTGGCTTGCAATCTGCTGCTGCTTGGTCTCTTGAGTGCTGCTGTTAGAGTGAAACTGTTTTGCTTTCCTTTAACATCTGCAATTTTTATGTAGGTTTAGAAACGTAGCCTTGCTGCTCAGATGAATTGAATCTTCAGTTGTTACATTTAATGAAGTGGGACCCAAAAGCAGACTCCTGGGACAAGGCAGATTTAGTAAAAACAGGCTATACTCAAATATCGGTCAGCGCAGGTAAATAAATCTTGAGGATAAAGGCAGAAAACCACAACATCTGAGCTGGAAGTTAGACAAGAGCAGGTACAAGCATTCAGGAAACCACTACAGAAACTAACATAGACAATTGAGACAAAATGCTGTGATACTGTATGCGAACAAAACTGGTTTGTAAAATGCCAAGTCTCTCATCTGAAGGCAAAAGTGTGTTTATAGCTGTTCTTAGCTGAAAGCCACAGTGGGGGTGGGGTGAAAAAAAGCCTGCAGTCACAGAAAAGACAGCTACGATGAATGGTACAAATGGGGATAAGGGTGAGACAGTCTCTCCTCAAAGGCATTTGTGTCAAACTGAAGAAGTGACAGAAATAGTTTTCTAGAATAAAAAAAAAAAACAGAGTGCCAGAGACAAGTTCAGGCCCTGCATACTTTCTCGCCTCGGCACAACAGATCAGTTGCTGCAGGAGTTGGGCATGTCTATTGGACTGAGCTAGAGCAAACACAGACATGAAATAAACACAAATGGCACATTTCATCATATTTTATACATTGTTTCACTGTTTTGAGGTTTACCTAATAGTCCTTTAATTATGTTTTCTTGTTGCACTTTGTTCTTCGTGCGTGGCTAATGGTACATAGCTGGAAAACTAGCACCAACAGCAATTATAGCCAGCAGCTGTAACCAACTTATCCCGTTTGCATAACAGCGGTGGATGTAAGCTTAGACGATGGTCATTTCTTTTAACGTTTGTCTCATGCTGGTGAGAGCCTGACTGGTCAGTATTATGTTTTCAATATCTGTCTCTCCCATTCTTGTGAACCTGATTTCTCAGGGCGCGCCAGAATTTCTTCAGATTACGGCACAAATATTGTGGATATGGCTGAGTGATCCAAATTTGGTGGTCAGAGGTCAAGGTCAGGGTCACTGCCTCTCAAAACACATTTTTGGTTTAAGCAAAATTTCATGAATGTCTAAAAAGATAAAGGTGATTGATATGTCAAAAGGTCAAAGGTCACCTTCTGCGATGAACTTATAATGTTCTGGAAAAACACATTTCTGTCAAGTCAGGAACAGAAAAGAGATTGGTATAATATTTCACATTGGTCAGATATTGAAGTTTTAGAATTTGTAGCTTTTAACAACTGTCCATATTTGAAGAACATGGATGAATGGATTTGATTGTTACACTATTTTAATTACGTTCAATAGCCCAAATCTAGCTATCAGACTGCCAACATAAATTGTTCTTATAGGCCTTTTGACTTGTCATAATTGGACAAGCACTGTTACTAATAACAATAACGATGGCTTTGCTCTTTTCCAAGACCCTGAAAATGCAGCAGCTAAATGGGATTCAGCCACCATTAGTTTTATTCTTTACACCTGTGCTTTTCCTACTGTGTCAAAATATCTTCACTGAAAAGGTCCACAGACAGTTTAGAGTCTATTATTGCTCCGTTCAATGTTTCTTTATTACCTAAATTGATCATGCATGACATTCTTCTTCAGTGCTGAATGCGAGGCTATAGACCTTTTTCTGAGCAGACATTTTGAATGGTCATAGCAGGAAAGGCACAGATGTAATTAATAACACAAATGATGGCTCTCCTCTATTTAAGCACTGCAGCTTGAGAGCTCTGGTGCTGAGCATGCCGGCACCTATGCTTTCCCTGCTATGACAGGTCGAAAGCTCTGCTGTGAAAAAGGTATATTTCACTGAACTGAAGGCGGATGTAACTGCATAATGTAGAGAGGCTGAGAGAGAGAGAGGTAACTAACTAAAGCTGAACAAAACACGCAAAGAATAACAGGGAGAGAAAATCTGAGGCCGAGTGGAGAGAGGTGCTACAGGCGTCACCATGATGGCAGCGTGTTTCAGTACTGTGACTGATAGCTCTCAGAACAATAGCGTGGAGCTGAGCACAGTCAGCTGAGTTTGAAACCTGGTACGGTTATATGAGGGTGGGGTGAGGGTGGAGCACTGGTGGAATTGTGACATGCAGCTGAAGATACTAGCAATCTTCCTGTCACCAGTGCAAGGTTTGTGGTGAGTTCAGAAATAACTCCTGTCTCTCTCAGACCACTGAGTTTGCAACAGCGATTTTGCCAATAAAACTGCTGCATGTTGTGTCTTGGCTTAATTGTCTTTCCCTCTTTCTTGTATCATCTTGTTATCTCTTTCACTCTCCACCTTCTCCTCTACCCTTAAAAAAAGTCTTTGTCTAAGCAAGTTGTTTTCCTGGAAATGTTGATTTGTGTCTTCAGAGAATGTGCATCCTCCGGTGGGGCTCGCCCTCGTTGATTACTGCTAAGCTCTTTCCCACACAGTTCCTCGTCTCTCATCGACTGTTTAGCTGTTGTTTTCCTCAGCTCTCCCAGAGTCCCTCATCACCACACTTTCCCCTGTCACTCATTGCCTCTGTCTTTTTTCTCTGTGTGGCGCTGGTTTCAGGTAGTTTGCGACAACCTAAGGCTAATTTGGATAAAAAGAACATGAGAGACACGAGAAAACACCACCATCCTCCTTAACATCTCTTATCGTCTCCGGGATTGAGTAAAAGATCAGGAGGTAATGAGGAAGGGAAAAAAAGGAAGTGGCGCAGATAACTGGAGGAAGAGAGGGTCTTTTTCTGGGCTGTTGATGCATGGCAGCAATGTGATCCTCAAAGCCTCTTCTCCCTCAGTCTCCTCTCACTCCCTTGATCCTATGTTTTCTCACTTGAGAGATGGTATATATTGGCTGGCTGCAGGCGTGAAACTGTTGTAGCCTCACACTTTTGATCCTATTCTAGGCTTACAAGCTCACCATAACCTTCTCTGTATTCTTTTGTTAACAATGTCCCCTCTCCTTGTATTTAATGACTTTTCTTTTGTAATTATTCTAGTAAAAAGAGCATTAAGATGGTATATTTTAAAAGCATGATAGTGTCAGTGTGTGAGTGAAAAGATTAAACTTCATTCGTTAAAGTTTCCACACCAACAGTCACGGTACACCGCTCTCTCACTTCTTCATGGCTACCTGTCTCCCACAGGCCAATCCTTTTAAAAAAATGAGACATGTCACCATGTACCGGCTCTCTCTTCACTTCCTCCTCACTGACGGCTGGCCTATAAAAGCTAGATGTGCCACTGTGGGCAACGCTCACATCTGAAGCAGGGCCACCTCAATTTTTATTTTTTTTCCCCTAGAGAAGAGCAGCAAGGACTTGCTTTGATGGGGGGTTTTGCTATTTTTGTGCTCCACAAATACCTTCCATGTCCTGTTTTCTGCTTTTGAAAATCCCTTCCATTTAATCCAGTTACTGCTCCCTGCAAAAAAAAAAAGAAAAGAAAAGAAAAAAACAGACACAACATTTCTCATGGAGTTGTCGCTCAATATTTATTTAATCAAAATGAAATATAGTCATGGGCTTGAATACAAATGTTAATTACATGCATGTGGTAATATCTTAATTTGGGATCATGACAGAGTGATGGTATTGTTTACTCAGCAAGGTGCCTAAGGGAGGCCTTTCAGGATGGTTTATGAGTCTGCTTAGACACTTGATTAAGGACTTGCTTTCCACTGGGGCTCCATCGTCACTGGAGCACGAAAAAGACACAGTGAGATTTAGGTCTTTCTTCCATCATTTGTGGGCGCACTATGTGTGGCGCTTCAAATATTTATAAGACTTAGATTAAGGTGGAAAGGTGGAAACTTCTTTGCACATTGATTATAGGTTGTTTCCTTTAGGTGTTGGTGGAGAAACTCAAGCAGAAACACAGTGATATAGTCAGCTATAGCTTAGTGTTTAAATGATCTTTACAGGGGGCAGCATTTGTTGTTTTTGCACTCAAAGAGCCACTAGTTAAAGTCATTGACCTTTCATTCCTCCTCCCCCAGCAACACCTTTGGTAGTAGCAACATAAGGAACTGTAGCGAACATTAATGGCTTCAAACTTTGACAGCAAAAATCAAACAGAACTTGCATGATCATATGGAAAACCTTGATCAGACTCTGGAGCAGTGCTCCTAACAGAATCTGTTTGCAGTGTTGTATATTACATAAGAAGCCTGAGTGGATAAATAAGAAACTACTTGGGTCGATGCCATGTCCCGTATGAGTTCTCTGTCTAGGTTTGGCTGGGAATCGGACCATAATTATTTCATGAGAACTTGTCAGTGTCAACCCCAATGTGCTCTGTGTGTGTTCTGACTTTGCGATGAGTTGGCACTAAGAGGGCAAAGTATGCTGCTCAGAGAGGAGCAGCAAATGTATACAGACATTTTGACAAGTGATTGGTTCTTCACTGTCAGGCTGCAGATCAAACGTGTCCCTGTCACCTGTGTGGCATAGACCGGTTGGAGGTATAGATTAAAGCTGGCACCTCAGTGCTGCTTGGGCCATCTGTGCTGTCCCAGGCTACAGTGACCTCGCTGGTGATTCTCCATCTTACTTGCTCATTTAACTCATTCAATTCAGGTCTGAGATCTGACAACATTTGTATTTGTGAAAATGAGAGGAGACAAAGGAGGAATGAGGACTTGCAACAAAGACCACAAACAGTGCATGGTCAGTGTATTAAACCCCCAGGTCACCAGGGCACTTATGTTCATTTAACTTAGGTTACTTGCACTATGCAGACTAAGATTTTACTTCCAAAACTGATCAGCTTAGAAAATTGTTGTAGATGTAACTAATCAACAATATATAAAGTAGTGAAAATTAACTCCTTCTTGGCTACAGTGTTAATAAAGGAACCATTGTGTGTAATCAGTACCTTTAATTTCACTTCTAAGAGTATTTTTGTACTGTTAATTACTACGTTTACTTATAAAAACACAAAACTAACCTATTATTTTTGCTTAGAAGGATAGAATGAACATTATTTATTGCTACTAAATGGACAGGAAGAACTGAGGTATAATCCATTTCCTCCATTAATGAGACTGAACATCCATCAGCATGTTAAAAAAGTAGAAAAGAAACTTGATTGGCTACAATTTAATGACATGAGGCTCACATTTAGGATTGTGGAAATGTTCCATTACAGAATATATTTTTTCGTTTCTACCGGCCTGACATCTGACACCTGTTTGAGCATTTACTCTCCCCGGGCTTTAGCTGAAAAAATTGTTAGTTGACTATTGTTTATCATTTAACAGCCTTCACCTCTCGTACAAAGCTTGCTGGAACATACTGTTATGAACAACGAGACCTCCAACCTGAATGACCATATCGGTTGTTTGTCTCTACACCCTGATACCACTCATAGGAGTGTCAAAGGCACAAAATTCAGTTGGTTAGGTTTGGGAAAGGATAGTAGTTTGGTTTAAGTTAGACAACTCTCATCGTCATGGTTACAGTAATGAACGTGCAGTTAAGGGTGTGGAAGGGTCATGGATAAAACAAACAATGACTTTTTTGTTTCAACAACTTTTTGTTTCAAACTGGAAACGAAAAGTGGCCATCTGTGAGAGAGTCCTTTGTTTTGTTGACCCATCCATCCACCCCAACCTCCTCCACTGTGTCTACGTCATCTGGCTTCCTCTTTTACTCTAATTACTACGCCCGCTAGAGGTCACCTAACAATAAAACATAACTATGGGTCGTAATAAGCTGCTTGCACAGACTTTATGTACCAAACTTGGTCCAAACTCAGGAGAAATGATTCATTCAGAGTTCATTTTTTTAATGCAGCGGTATATTCAGTAGCCTTAAATGTCAGGTCAGTTCTTTCCAGTCCAGCTCTCTGCCTACTGTCCTTCACTGAAAGGACAGTTTGTTTGGGAATGTGTTTGCAAGGCCTACTCAGCATTTTCTTTTCCAACCAGATTTGCAATCCTGTCCCACGTGTGATGATATACGGCAAATGTTGTCTGGGTCTGGAGCAGGATTTACTCTCCTATGGGTGGAATCCCTGAAGTAATCAAAAGGAGTCCATATGAATAGACCTTGAATTGAGGGCATAAAGAAGGGTAAAAAGAAGGGGAGGGTATGTTAATGTGGGTCTCAGAGTTTCACCGCAGATGAGAGCTACCTGAATGTTTTAAACTCTCCTCTATCATTAGCTCTTCATTAGTGCATCAAAATTCACCCTAGATTCATCTAATGGAAACAAATTATTCTCTCCCTTTCTTTCTTCGTCTTCTTTCTGCAATCTACTTACGACTAATCAGCACCATACAGTGCTCGGGCATTGATTTTACTCACGTCTGACTTGGTATTTAGGTTAGGTTTTGAAGAATTGAAATGCTCATTTTCTCATCTAACTTAAGCTCTTTGCTCCTCCACTGGTGCTCATTCATTGTCCCAATTTCATCCAAGTGTTTTCCATTTACTCTGTCCTGTTTTGGTGCATGTAAATGATTCTCTAAACATATTTTTTTAATATATTTATTTGTGTTCAGTGAGAGGAAAACAGACATGACCCTGTTTACGTAAACAGCTGCTTTCACACTGGATTTGTGCCTGTCCCAATTACATAGTTAGTCAGCCACAGAGTTAATGTCCCAGTGTTTTGTGACACAGGCAAAGCATCAATGTTGCATTTTCTATTTTTGTTGTGATGTTTGTTAAATTTGTACGTCTCCTGTGTGTTTTGCGTCTCCTCCACTGTTTGGCAACGTGCACTACTGCTCAGTACTGCTCTTTCTCAGTCAGACTCTGATTTATGCTGTAGCTGCAGCTCACACCGTAGGCGGCAGATATTCTGTGGAATTCATTGTCACCTTTTTAATGGACACCAAGCTGTCAACCAGATTCCTGTCTATTGGAATCTCTATGGCTCCCTCAGCAAATAAGAAGTGACAAGGTTGACAGGCCGGAGAGTGTGGACAGTCAAGCAGAGAGCCAAATGTCACACCATTCCCTGTCAAAAGCCTTTTTCTTGCTGTTATAATGAGATTCGTGCTTTCAAATGAGCCTTGGTAGAGTGTTGAATCCATTAAAGCGCTTTCCCTGTTGATTTGTGCTTTCTGCTGCTTTTATTACAGCGGATGTTCATCATTAGCACATACCGGCACTCTATACACAGTTGCTGTGAATTTTCAGTAATTATACCTTATTCTCCCTTAGATATGAAAACCCTGTCTCTGGGGTGCTTTGAGCAATATTTTTATAATTTCACAGTTCTGACTTGAAATGAGATGTTTTGTAACATGTCACACATTCATATCTGCCTCTGTCAATCTTTCAGTCAGTCTTCAGGTGCACAGCTCTGCAGCAGGGTTCCAATAAAGAGTTGGCTTTTTGCAGTTTTAACTGGGAGCAGTTGTCAAAGAATATTATACAGTGATTTTAATGACAGTGATTTCAGACAAAGATAAGACACAAAAAACAAGCATTTTACATTGTATCATCAAAATAAATTAGTCCAGTAGCAAGGAAATTGGATTCACAAAGCTAGAAACTAGCAGTCGACTTTGCTTTTTCGTCAGGTAGAACCAGGGAAAAGATACCAACAGAAAGAAAGATCAACATTAGATTAGAAGTACAACACAGAAATGAATGAAGTTAACATACAGGTACAGTTCACAAGTGTAAATTTAAGCAGGTTAAATACATAACAGCCTTGGTTTTGGCTGTGCAGAAAGGCTGATTATGATGTACAACATCAATAAAATCACATGACATCTGCTCAGCTTTAGCTTCAATGACTAACTTAGTTAACAGTACATGCATTGTGAAAGTAAACAACTGTAGTTCCAGCAGATAATAATTCACACAATCTTTGTTTCTCTGCCTTTTATGCATATCATGTCAGGCTTTGTTTATTTCAGGCAGAATACAGATCCAGTATACTTTTGTAATAACACCAGCTTTGAGGACTGGTGTGTTTCGTTCCTCTATAGAAACTCATATTGGCTAATTTCAAAGTTGTTTGTGTTCTGCATCTGACACAAAGTGGTATGAGTAACAGTGGGGCCATAATCAAAAGGAAAAGTGCAAATCTAAAGGGAGTCAATGAAAGATTAATGGTTTGGAGTTAATGTTGCCAGAAAATAAAACCTTTTTGAATGAATTAGCCCAGTACCCAGCGTTAACATGTCAGATTTAGCTTGATGTACAATAAGCTATATTTACTGCATTTTAGGATTCACTTGAATTGAAAGTTCATTCTTGACCATGGTAAAAATATATTGCTGTTAAGAAACAGCATATTATCAAGGCAGCTATCAAAATGTTTTATTATTATTATTGCTTTTAAGTTTTTAAAATTACCAAATTGTGTTAGCATAGAGGACTGAAAACTAAGTAATGAAAATCAGCACTGACTAGTTAGACTCACCTTGTTTATTTGGAGTTTAATAATTTATTTCCTGACTTTTAAATTCAAATTTTATTTGTTTTATGCTTTATGTAATTTTCTTATTTTGCTTATTCCAATAAGACGACACCTAAACATAATGCATTTTAGAAGTTGGACTTTGTTGTTGAAGAAAATTTCCATCAAAACTCAAGTGTCTTGGCACCGATACTGAAAAAATTCATTATTCAGACCTTCTCAGCTCTGTCTAGCTGGGTGTAATGAGAAATATGTTAGGATAAATAAAAGCAAGTACTTGTTTGTTAAATGACATTTTTGAGCAGGAGCCCAGCTTGTATTATACCAAATAAACAAAGCTGTTATCGGTGAAAGCGGCGCAAATGCATTACTTGGAACCAAAGTCAGGTAAATGGTGTGCAGTCAGGTTAGACAAGGTCAGCAGTACCTACCCTGTGAAAATGAAATTAAAATGTGTATTTTATTCTAACTTTTATTTTGTGCTTTTATGCTCTCTCTGTTATTTTAATCATTTAAAACTCAGATTAGAAAATGCTCACTTTAGTTGCTTCAGTTCAGAGGATGCCAGCTGTTTTATACATGCACTATTAATCCCAAATGCTACACAAGGCTATAACAAAACCCTGAATTTTAATTTGCATTATTTTTATGTTGTTGTTGGCTGCTGTGCCATCACTAAACCAAATTACTAGTGACTTTTTGTTGGGATGGATGGATGAATGGAATGGATTTATTATTTGCACTGGGTGTTTAATCACAGTAGACTCACAAGGTTTTCTGATCCACCCTGTTTGTTTCAGGACCAAGTAATACATCATTTGGTTTCAGGACCAAATGATGTATTCAACCCACCTGGTTGCAGTCTCTGAATATTTGTACAAAGTAATTTTACTGAATGCACATGTCTAAGGACATTTATAAATGGTAGAGCTTAATTCTGTAACTACATACAAGTTGCTTCTCTCTGCATGATGCTTTTTCTTTGTTGCATATAAAACTGTTGATGTTGACCCTGAAAATGAGGATCAGTTAAGAGCTGAGAAAAAAAAAGAAACTATCAGAGAGAAGAATGTAATATATTTTTGTTTTAAACTTGAGCTGACTTTATGTCTGTGCATTCTTTCCCAGCAGAATGTTTCATCTCATAGTATTTGCAGTAGAAGAAACTCTTCTTAATTAGTGAGGATTTCAACTGGGGGTTTGCTAAATTACCTCTTTTCTGAACCAGGCGTTCCCTCTCCACACATCACTGCATGTTAGGAAGCAATGACGGGGTTGACTTTTAATCAGCACGATAATTGTAAGGCGGTACGTGCATTTCTTTGTGTTAATTTTCTTTAATTAAGTCTAAACAGAACAGATGCACTTGTTATTAATTGGGTATTTCAAACACAAGGGAAAGCCTTAATTTATTGACTTTTTAATATTTTTGTGCGACGCTCAAAACAATGCAGCTGGGGCCACAATATGAACTCCTTTGAGACTAATAGTTTTTTGTCTTGGCTAATCCCCAAAATGCCTTTTGATATAGTTATAAAGGACTGACCAAATAATCTGTTTAAGATACGGACTGATATGTTTTAAATCCTCTTTAGTGGTGCTCTGCTTTGTTGCTGTGCTTTAGTTCTTTGCCAGCTGCCTTGTCACATACTGCATACATTACATCACTAGACTAAACTAGACTAAAGGGATTGCATACATCCTAAGCACAACATTGCATTACTAAACACTTCCTTTTATAAGGCTTACATTATGAAAATGACATTGTCAGGATGTTTTAAGGCACTTAATTTTGAGTTAAAGTGGACTGAATACCAACAATTGTATCGTATTCCGAATCCACAGCAGAATTTCTTTTTACATCTAGCTGCTCAGTCCTCTGCTTTCTCAGCCCATGTATTTTTCAGTCTGCTCACTCAAGTTTGCCAAAGGTGCGCTCGAAGTCATTCACCCGAGAAAAGTATTCCAATCTGTTAAGTTAATCACCGTTTTTGCTTTTGCTTAAGTAATGAGCTTTAACATCTCTAAAATGAGCCAAGTTCATTTTCTGATGCCTTCGCTGGTAATTTCAAGCCCTGTGGTCCTCTGTTTTTAATTTGTTACTTTGATTCATATCTGCTTGTCATTTTAAGGAACTGTTTCATAGGAAAGGAGCTGTTTTTTTTTTTTTTTTTGTTTGATACAAGATGAAATATCTCAACTGTCATCTGCTTCCCTAAAATAGATTCAACGGCTAGAAATGGCTCTTTAAATCTTAACTCTATTAAGCCCTGTTCATTAGTTATAAACATAATTGAACAGATGACATATGAATCTCAAGGTGAATATTTGCATGCAATGGGCACACATACACACCCACACACCGAGTGAAATACACTATGGTTAAACAAGCCGTACGTGAAATTGCATGAGGTTTTTCAGCTTTCATTAACGGTTGCACAGCTGTAAATTCAATTTTCTTGAGGAAAAAAGAGAGAGAGACAGCAGGAGAAGCGAAGATGACTGTATGGAAAGTGTTCACAATAAGCTCATTAGGATGCTGTCTGTACCAGTGGCTTCAACAAAACAGGGAAGTAAAGTGGACATTTGCCCGTGATCTTTTCCTTGCTGGGAGAGCTGTTTGAAGCAGAGACCACTCAGGGCACACTGCAAAAATAACTTAATCTTACCAAGAAATTTGTGTTTGCTATCGAGCCTTAAAAGTCTTATTTTCTTCAAGTGAAAAAATCTGTCAGTGTATTAAGAGTATCTCAGCCTGTTTCCAAAACAAATCAACTGGTTTTCTGTAAATGGCTGGCAGCATCTTGAGAGAACACAGAGCAAAGTTATGATGTGAGAGAAGTTATTCCTGTCCTGGGTTTTTGAAGTTAAAGCCATGTCCTTTGTATATGTTAGGTTACTGGCATTTTGAGCACTTCCAAGTCCTCATCAGCAACTGCATTAGAAAATATTTTGAACTTTGATTAAAAAAAATCAGAGCACTAGTTAATATAAAAACTGAAAGTTGCTGTAATACATAGATTTATATTATTGACAGTGGATCAAATATTTGCTTTTAACGTGAACCGCGTCCTCTGTAGTGTCATAACTGACAGAATTACCGTCACCTGACTCAGTTTCCCTCAGCTCTATCTTTACAGTGCCTTTCATGTCATTGTTTTGGTTTTATGGCTGCAATTTTAATGTAATTTGGTTCACTTGCACCATTCTCACAGTATTGTTCCCAGAGGGTTGGTTTCATCAGACAGCTCTGCTAAACTCACTGTATCCTACTTGCCAAGCACCAACAGCAGACCAACAGAGTTTCGACTGTAGCTGGTGAATATAGGAGCATTTAGCAGCTACAGAGCCAGACATTTACCTCAGGAGTTGGTGGAGACCAGAAACAGATGAGAGTGACCTTTGGATTTAAAGGTGCTATATGTTAGCTTTTGCTATGGCTGCATAGCCAACGTTAGCATTAACAGCTGTTTATTTACAAAATTTGACCCTAAGTGGCCAAAAAACAAAAACTAAATAAAATGATGTGAGGCCAACCAAACATTTTGATGAGAACCATCCAATCACCAAGCTTAAAATTCGGCCACTTGCACTACTACTGGCAAGCTGAAATTAAGATCACTCTTTGCAGAAATCTGGTAATAAATTCAGCACTTCAACTTCAGGTCAGCTTCAGATTCTGGATCAATTTAGATTAATTCAGCAGGTATAGTGCCATATTTTTTTCTTCCAGTTTACAACGAGAACTTGTTCTGAATTTGCTACAGCTCTTATTTGCTCGGTGGACTGGCTTCTTCCCCACAGCAGAGGTGGCTTAAGTTTGTGGGTATTATAGTATTTAATATAAGTATAATTGAGCGTTGAAACTCAATAATAGACAAAATTAACTCTGGTGATTTGGAGACTTGTCCAGTACAGTTGTTCATGTGGCTACTGCAGGGCTCATGCAGTATTACAGTGTCACAGCTAGACAGGGCCAAATGAGGACACAGTGAGGACAGCACACAGCCTAGCATGCATTAACACACACACACACACACACACACACACACACACACACACACACACACACACACACACACACACACATTACAACAAATGATCACAGAATAATATTTTCAGGCAGTCAATTGATCCTCCACTGCTGCTCTCATTCATACAGTTGAATGAAAAGCATAACCATTACTCACTAGATGCTAGAATCAACACAACGAGTGTCCTATAAAGTGTTCAAATAACACTCCCTCACTTCCACCCACAGCAATAATGATGTTAATATCAGCTGAGCTCTTATTTCATCTCTGAGGTCTCGCTTCAAAGCCATCTTTTCAGGACAAAAAAGAAAGAAAGAATGTCAGCATGTAAATATAAATAAGTGTGTGGATGGCATGTTTTCTCCAGAGGGAAATTACTTTGTCATTGAAATGATAATAAAGTACGAAGGGTAATGAAATATCTGGTTGGAGGGCAAAACACTGTGAGCATGACAATGTGCAGTCATGATGAGGGTACAGGAGGAAGATGGCAGGAGGAAGGGAGGTGAAAACCTTTCCTTGCTCCTGCTGTTCAGTTGGGTGCTTCAAATCGCAAATCACTGCGTCACATATCTGCAGACAAAAGGAGTCAAGCTTGGGAAGGGTGCAAGGATGTTTCAGGGGGGAAATGGAAACAGCTTGACAGCTGCCTGTACCCAGCAGGGGTGTAGGAGGGTACAGCTGATGTAACTGTAAGCGTGTGTGTATGTCTTTTTTTTTTCTTACAGTACGTGTGTGTCTCTGTGCATGCCTACTATTTAATAGCCGATACTGAAGAGAGCCTATGTGAATATGTGTGTGTGCTGTGTCATTGGAGCCCCTCCAGTCTCCAGCAGCGTGTGACGGTTGCAGCTGTGAGGGGAAGCTCAGCTTGCTCATCCTGCTTCAACAGCAAGAGCTGCAAGAGCTGGAGGGTGTGTGTGTGTGTGTGTGTGTGTGTGTGTGTGTGTGTGTGTGTGTGTGTGTGTTATCCCCCTTTCTCTTCTAACTGGTGCCTGTTGAGGGGCTGTGGGACAGCGGGACAGAGCAGCAAGGAGGCAGTGGTCCAACCTCCGCTTACCCCCATCAGGCACAAAGCCAGGAGCCTGCTACTGAAACAAGCCAGGACACACACACACACACACACACCCCACACACATAAAAATGCAGGCACACATTCACAGAAATACATGGGTTCAATTGCAGCTCATATTCGTTTACCTTGAGCCTCCTGGACTTTGATACTCTGGTCATTGTTGGCTTGGCATTTTATTTGTTGAAGTTAAATCAGTGTTGGCATTCAGTGAAGCCCAGCCGTTGAGTTCTGGGCGTCAGTATCAACTCTTGCCAGTTCTTTTGGACAGTGCATAATGGCTTTATCACTTCTGTAAGTGTTGTAATTGTGGGTGTAAAAGCATTACAAATCATTGCTGGCTTTAGCCTGCTGCTGACAGAAAGGATGTGGTCGCAATTACAGCACGAATTACTTCCATTCAGTACAATCACACCATCTGTCTGGCCGATGTGTATTTTAATATGAATGTTTTATAATTGAGAGTGAAATCACTCTTAAAGGAAAACCTTTGCCCCAACGGCTGGACCTTTGCCTCACCCACTGCATGAGTCTCTTCAATCCTTATCCTTTAATCTTCAGTGGTGAACAGTAATCCGTGATCAATAGTGCCCAACTTGGAAGTTGTGACACTCACCAAAGGGGTCCCAAGATAAGATGATTAACAAAATTTGAAAGAAAATATGGGTTACTATACAGATGATCTTTTTCCTTACTTTTATCATGAAATAATACTTTAATCTCTTTAAGCTCTACAAAATCTTCAAATGAAACTAAATGATCTAAAGAGAAAACAAACAAACACTCACCTTAGATTCTCATGATTCATACAAGACTAGAACCTGTGAAGAGGGTCACAAACCAAAAAATCTGTCTGAACCACTGATCGAGATGGGTAGTCTTCAGGTGTCCCCTATTTGTTCTGAACCTGGCAAAATTGCATTTTCATTCTATGCAGCCTCCTTCAAACAAATTTGATTTTTAAACACTGCCATCAACAGGCATTCAGAGGCCAGATTTCAACAATGTTTCCTGTGGAATGTAAACACATCAAGGTCTCTCTTTTATGCCTCTCAGGTCCTGTCTTCTTAATTTGTATATGTGAATGTTGAAAAATAGTTTAAAAAATAGTTTTTACATGACTTTCGCGATAACTACACTATGCTGCCTTTTCAGTCATGTCTCTCTTGTAAAGAGATAATCTATCTCAGAGACTATTTGTTAGATACAGGTTAGATAATGGAAATAACATAACATAAACTGTCAACAAGACTAGGAGTATATAGCCAGGATGGTGGCTCTTGGAAGCTTGTTAAATCTTAACGTCTGCATGCTAACATGCTCCTGGGCCTATTCACCATCTAAGTTTAGCATTTTAGCAACATTAACATTTGTTGCTTGCCTGATGATGGCGCTTGGTGAAAAGTCAGTGCGGCGACAAAGTGGTTACGTTTCATCCTGTGGGGAAGGCGATTATCTGCACAACATTCATGACAATCCATCAATAGTTGTGGAATGTTTCTCTCAAAAGTCAATTCCAGCAGATTTTGAGATTGACCCCTGATGATGCTGCGGCGTGACTAAAAGGTCCAAACACATAAAACTAACTCAAGAATTCAATTTTGAAAATGTTAACTTGTCCTCCTCTTCATTTTCAAAAAGTCTGTAAACATAACCTTTTGTGAACTTGTTATTTCTTCACTTCTTTCATTGTTCAGTGGCTGACCATTTTGCACTCCTTATAATTAATTTTGTGTACTGTGAGAACATCTTGTGGGAATACAATCCTCTCCTGTAGGACTGTAAGAATTTATTTTTATGTCTCTCTGACTTGAGACTGTTCCCAGAACCACTAATGCAGTTTTATTATGTCCTGGTCAGAGTGCGTGTGTGTGTGTGGGTCGAAGGAAATCAGGCCGGATGGCCTTTTTCTTCCCGTTGGTTGTGGGGAGTGGGGACGTGTAGGTGTGAGCAAGAAATGTACCAAAGACAGGGCGTCTTTTGACCAAAAGAGGAGAAGTCTATGCTTATTAGGTCATATCTCTCCCTCTGCTGTGTCTATCTTCCCCCACCACACCCTCCCTACCTCCTCTCTCTCCCTGTTTGTTACTTCTATCCTTCCCTGCATGCTCAACTTATCTCCAGCATTCTCTGCCAGGCCAACCAACAGACAGGGTAAATAATGTCAACACTCATTTACCCTTAGTGACATTAACAACATGAGTTGAGACTGGAGTCGAAGCGGCACAGCAAGTCTGTACCACTAAGGTAGGCACTGCATTGAGAAAAATTGCATTTGTCTGCAGGCTCCAGTAATGAGGTAAATCTAGCTATCTTATTGCTTCTCAGGGATATCTGAGCCACAGTCTTGATTCCTTCAGATTAATATCAGCGTGTAGACTTGTGGTGTGTAAGCGGCACAGTAGCTTTGATCCTCTGATGCTTTATCTGCACAATTGAACTGTATCTTTTCTCTTTTGCTGAAATCCAGAAAAAGCCTTGTGTGCTATCTTTATCATCTTCAACTCCTTTGATTTAAATTACATATTGTCTGAAAAAATGTCCCGCTGGGTTGCCTCGGCTTTCAGTGGTCAGGAAAAAAAAAAGAGCAGGAAAAATCTCTGTGTATTCACATAGTTAGGGCAGTTTTAGAACTGTTAAGCTATGATTTCTGTTGAAACAGTCATGGGACATACGGTGGTGGCTTCAGCCATAGCAGCAGAGCAGACATATTGTCTGTGTCACTTTGTGGCATGTCAGTGAAATCTCTGCTGGTTTCAGCATCTTTGGAAAACCACGCCAGTCCTGCGCTTGACTGACAACGCCACATCCGATCAAGGCCGTAAATAATGCATGTTTAAAGCTTGACTCATGTTTTGAAGTTTAAAGCGGAGACAGACCCACCTAATTTGTCTGTGTGTTTGTGTTTAGCTGCGGGGCGGCCCTCGTGGCCGGGATGCCACTGTGTGCCGTGCCAGTCCACAGTGGACGGTGAGGGGCAGGAGGAGGGGACCGAGTGCCGGAGACTGAGAGGAGGCAGCCCGCACCAAACAGGAGACATGAACCTCTGCTGGAACGAGATCAAGCGCAAGTCCCATAACATCCGGTAAGAGGACATTCACACTGGTGTTTGCTGGAGGACAAGACATTTTGTAAAAAAATCTGTAACAGTCTGGAGGGATGGATGTCTTGAGAGCCTCCCTGCTGTATGTATCAGAGAGAAGAGAGTGGCTGCACTTCCTGTCAACTGCAATGGAGATCCTCAGCTCTATGGCAACAAAGCTTCTCATTGCATTTCTAAACCCTACATTTTGGCTGTAGAAATAAAAATGTTAATTTCAGTCATTGTTATTGAGATTCACTGGGTTTGCTGTAAGTTTCTTGAGCCACAACTCCAGTCTGGGACAGATCAGGGCACAAAACCAAAAGGCGGTGATGAAATTTGCAAAGAAATGTCACTTTCACTTTCCTGCCTTCACTTTTTAAATGCACTTTTAAAACACATCTCATGGCTTTTGGCTTAACCAAAGTTGACATTTTATACAGACTCTTAATTGCTGGGAAATTAGTACTTTTACTAATTGAATAATAAGTGAATATTTCACTATGGCAGTTGCTTTTTTTGTGGTTGTATTTGCTAGGAAACATTATTCTAATATGTGTAAGTTTCTGTCAAGCCAGTCACACAAGGGAGTAGAGCCTAATGATGTTTAACATCTATATATATATATATCATCTCTGTCTCTGTCTCTGTTTGTTTTTCATTTCCCTTATAAAGATTCTTCTTGTCGCTCTTCACGGTCAGTTTTCAGGCAATTAAAAAAAGGATTGTCTAATAAAGTTCTGTCAGACAATAATGCATATTTCAGTACTTCTTCCAGTCAGCTTCTTAATTATTGATATAATATGGGTTAATACTGCCATTGTGCAAGTAACACTCGAGAGGTTTGCCAGTGCAAAACAATTAGAGGGCATTCATGTTCATCTTTGATGCTTAATTGGAAACTGTCCAGGTTTGCTGCATCATTTCTGTTTCTTCAATTCAACTGGCATTCTGTTTAGACAATTGGCCCCTTAATTGCTTACTTGACCCTGATGTATCTAGGAAAGAGGGAGGGGGAGGTTAAGGGAGGATAGTTGTGAAATTGGTTAAGACAGTTTCCCCTGCAGTCCTGTTAATGAGATCACTATGGATGGCCTGCAGTGGCTGTTTATACCCGAGCTGCACTCTGACTTCATCAGGCTGAGAGAGGAAGTGGGGGCTGGGGTGTTCAGGAAGGACTCGAGAGAAAGAGATAGATAGAGAGAGAACAGACAGCTGGTATGAAATCATCACAGAAGAGAGATGGGATGCAGGGAAATGGGAGGGGCAGAGTGAAAGACAAATATAAGAATGAATGAATGAGAAGGAGCTTCACTGAAAAGCTGTCTAACCTTGAGGGTGAGTGCTGTCCAGAGGAAACGTCTGACTGCGTTTTAATGCCAGCGGCTGGACAAGTGCAGACGACTGGCTTTATAATAGCCTGTCTGGCATTGATTGACAGGTGGTTGAGGCTCTGCTCCAATAAAAGTCATGGCTGCTTCCTTTTATCCTTTAAAGTCTCTCGTACATTATCCCTATAGTATACTGTACCTTGACTGGAATTAAGTTGTTGGTGGTGCTAAGCAGGTGTTATGCGCTAAATTCAGTGTGCTAAATGAAAAGACAGGGGATAACCAAAGCGACTACAGATCTTTCTTAGGGTTGCATGGATGTCTGTAACAAATTTCAGTGCAATCCTGTTGAGAAATTTCACTAAAAATCACAAATATCAGCTGCATAGTGGTGCTAAGGGAAAAGCCAGAGGATCAGCAAAGTCTGTCAGACCCCTCTTCTGGGAACCAGGAATGTTTGTACCAAATATTGTGTCAATCTGTCCCATAGATGTTGAGATATTTCACTGGGTAGCTGAAAACTTTGACCTGCTGGTGGTTCTGAAGTCAGGGGATCACTAGAGTCTGTAGGATTTATCCTTTCGGGATCATAAATGTAACAACAATCACGATGATGTGAAACGCCTGTATTTTCCCATTTCAAAAAAAAAAAAAAAACACCCATAAAATTTAACTAATTAAGATAAGGACTAAATAGCGCAACAAAATGCATTCTCTAAACATTTACAGATGGCAGTGGCACAGAGAATTTATCAGTCTGACATGGTGTCGCTCAGCTAATTGGACTCAGTGCTGATAACAGAGGGTCAGGGGTTTGATCACTTTTTTGCCATCTTGTATTGGAATTTGACAAAATCATTACACTGTGAGCCACTGTACACACACTCACCAGCTGTGTTGCATGTGTTACTGACGACAAAATAGCACTTTGATGCCACTGGCAAAAAATGTAGACATGCTGTTCTTATTGCTGTGTGCTTTGTGCTATATCAACTTGGGGTTTAATGTCTTATGCAGGATTGAGATAATAGCCTCAAACAAGTGGACTACAGCAGTGTATTGTGCTGTGTCTATCATAATCACCACTGAATGATTATGAATATATATAAAAGAGACATTTATTACCTCAAGCATATTGCCGAGGCCATTCAACCATCTGTAACTATTGTGTAAGAAAATACAGTATGAGAGTGTGGGAGGTTTCAGTGAATTTCTGCTATTTGCTCAGTAGAGACTCTTTTAGAAAAGGCTGAGTTATTTTTCTAATGGTTTTATGATTCATGTAAGGCACTATCAGGTAATTATCTGGCATTTGTCTCCGTTCACCTGGACTGAACCTGCCTTTAACACATTTGAAAAAAGAGAACGTGAATCTTATGACAACTTTCTCAACCAATGACTTGTCCAAATGAGTCATCTCTCTATGAAAAGACATGAGAGGTTCATGTGCACCTGTCGCATTAATCTTTTATTATCAGACACTTGAATGATGTATTTTAAAGTAAAATCAGTTTTTAATCCAACAAATCTCTCTCTTTCTCAGCCTACTATAGTTGTATGATAGTGTTTGAACAGCTCTTTGGAACAAATGGGACAAATTGACTTTTGCATGCAACTTAGTGATCTGAGGTCAGCCAGCTGGGATATACTTATCCATTTTTTTTTGCTAATGGTATAGTATGCACTCTGTCCACCTACTGAAATATTTCAACAACTGTCAAACAAATTGCCATCAGATTTTGCACAGACATCTTTGGTCTCCAGAGGATGTATCCTCTGTGACTTTGGAGATTCTCTGACATTTCCTCTAGCGCAACCAGGTTCACATTTATGGTTTTGAGTTTGATGTATTGCCAATGAATTTGGTATTGACATTAATGTCGGCTGGTAAAAAATTGTATTTGTTCAGTACTTTGGTTTATGCCCAGATACCTGCCAAACGATCAGCTTCAGCTGTACGTTGTGTTTTGTGCCAGTTAGCAACTGTAAGTATGATAACAGGCTGATTTGTGCCTCTTAAGGCATCAGTATACTCCATCAGCACTGCTTGTCAGAGAGTCGAAAAGCTTCAGAAGCCCCCTCCTCCCACACCCTTCTGATGTCGGAGTTGAGGGGGTGGGCTGTGTGTGATAACTTCTGTTACTCTCTTAAACAGACAATCTGACATTCACGCCCACTTAGTACAACTATCTTTGTCACTTTTCATGTGCAAGGCATGGCATGCTCTGAATTTAATTGCACAACCGTATGCTACACTGTGAATGCCTTCCAGGAGAGAGTGGGATGTTATCCCCAAACTTAAAAGATATTGCATCTCCCCTCTCTCTGTAACATCTATCTTTTAACTCTGCTTTTGAGTTTTAATGAACACTTTTGATGTCCGTCATGATCAGACAACACATCATACAAACTAGTTCTGTTCTAGTATAATTCAGAACTTAGTCTTGTTGTAACTTGTGGTTATGATCAAGGCATATTGATGTGACCAGCTGTACTGCATCCTATTCTTGCATATTGTAGCAGTGAAAAACAAAACAGCTTGTGACTGTATCATCACAAATCTCACCCAGTCAGTTGAAAGTATGAACTATAGCTTCCTTCACACACAGATTTTTTTCCATCTAACAAAGCTGATTACAGTGTCAACCGCACCGGTAACAATATCAGGCATTGTTGAGGTTTGGGCCGTGCCACATAGTGAGGTGCCCACTGTTTTGCACTGCAGGGAATGCCCCCCGGGGTTGGTGTGGGTGGCTCGGTGGCATGCTATGAATTTATTTGCTGCATGGCTCAGATAACTGCAGAGAGCCAGCCACCCACGCTCAGCGTCTGTCTGAGGGCAAGGGGAGACCTCTTAGTCTGTTTTTGTTTCTGTCTGCTTTTGTCATTACCACAATGTTCCTGTCTCTGTTCACAAGTAAAGCTATCTGTTGGAACCCTTCTCATTCAAGGTCTCTTTTTTTCCCATTCACTTTCTCATTCAGTCTCTACCTTTTTGCTCTTCCTCCTCTTCCTCTCTGCTTTTGCTATTTTTTTTTCTTGTACTGCTCCACCTCTATTCTTCCCCCTATCCTCTTATCCTTGCCAGCGCCTTCTACAGACATCCCAGGTTTAGCGCAATGCCCTTTGGTGGTTCTGTGCCCCACTTTCCCTACATCATCCTCGGGCTAGTTACAGTACATTGCCTGCAGGACTTATCAAGCCCCAATTACATGTTAATTATAATTCCATTGTTCAAGGTCAGGGGTGAAAACCTGGTGCTGTTAGTGGGGTTAGCGATGGGACGGCAGGTGTGTGGGACTCAGCCATCAATCATTCAGTAGCTTGAAGGAACAGATTTTTCTCCCACTGCTGCCTGCGAATCATTTTGAGATTCAGTGGTTTATTTCAGAGTGAGAAAAAGGCAGCATTTTTCTAGGATGCTCTGTATATATTTGCTCAGTTTCACAGTGTTACTCCGCGATACTGATGGATGTGTTTTCAGCTTGTAGGCCACATATGCGCAAATGTGAAGCACATTTCAGGTTTTTGATTTTACCTGATGTTCCATTTGTAAGCTAGTGACATTTTGTTGATGTCTTAATCAATTACCTCAGCCTTGTAATTATTAATACAGCCCTCACACAAAGCCCCATTCTCCTTTCCCTGAGAGATTAAAGAGGGTAAAGGCTGGTAAAACCAGGGAAGGAAGATTTCTTAAAGAAGGAATCACAGCTTCAAGACTTTTGGGACAGATGCCATATCTGGTGGCAGGGCTGACAAAAACAAACTTTGACACACTTTAATGATAAAACAAACCACTGGGGAATTAGGAGCCCCATGAATAATTTGAATTACCACTTTGAAATTAAACAAGAGTGAAGCTGTGAGGAGAGCACTGAACTGTGCCTTCTTACTCATCATCTGGTGCAGAACAAATCAGAGGTGGTCTTACACAGATTAGAGACAATGTTGGACTTTTTGGACTGCTACAGTGTCTGTTTGACTAACAGGAGGAAGATAATCAGGGTTTGTGCACGCACTGTACGCAGGCATGCTGAATGGCTTATATGGTGCAAATCAAATCCCCCAAAGGAGTGAAAAACATTGTGCCGTTGGAGCTGTAAGAACAACAAGGGCTCGAGGATTGGAGACGCTTTGCAGATTAGTCCTGTTTATGCAAAGACCTGCGAACTAAGACATATATGGAGGTCAAAGGAGGACAAGTCCACTGATCCACAAGTTCACATAAAGGTGGAGCATGAAAGTATATTCAGACATTGGTGAGGAGTTAGATTTATAAATAAAAATTCTGCTTTTTGTGTGTTTGTCAATAGATCATAGATCATAATTGACTTGTTTTACTGCTGTGTCTACAAATATTGTGAAGTGAACAAATCTATAACAGCATCATAAAACAACGATTAAATTTAGTTGTTGCCTGGTATCAATTTTCAGGTGAAAGCAGGTCGCAGTCTTGTGTTTTGATTTGTTGTGACAAGGATATTGTGATTTAAAATGTCTTTAAATATTCCTACACAGAAACCACGTTTCACAACATTGATGTTGAATCTCTTGTACTGCTGCTACAGTATCATTTTGCTTCACTAGGAGGCAGATCACCCAGTACTTTAACTTGCCCTCTGTAGGCACAATTAAACAGTTCTTCTTCTACCTGTGAATCAGAAAAATGTTTCCAAATTCCAAAGCTGTACCTGAATGACTCCTGCAGCTCGAGGCTTTATGTACTCTTACTTTGAACCCTCTTCGAATGTTTTCGCTGGTTGAGAAAGATACTGAACAGTGGAGTCATTGTGATGAATGTAGGCAAATAAAACACATTGATGTACATGTTTAACTGACTCAATAGAGGATAATCTGACAGCAGAGACTGTGGTGTCTCTGAAGTGTATTGATCTTACACAGTGCCGTATGCTAACGGTGTGCAAAAGCTTTTTTTGCACAATGAAGCTGTTTTCGTTAAGTTAATGTTGTATTTAAAGCTATGCGGTGAAAGCAGCAACACTGAGGTTTTTGACAGGAAGGCCAGAAGCTGCTACATACTGACCACAAAACCAAACACAAATACAACCCCCACATGTGTCTCATTAGCAGAGAAAGAGAAGAATAAAGAATAAATTGTTGTGGAGGGGAGAAGAGTTCCACCTTAGTTCAGTCACTAGAAGAAATGATTACTGGAGCCGATTACCGGCTTCATTATTGTAATAATTGTGAGGCTAACATCAGCAGCAGAAAGGGCAACAACAACAACATGAAAAATAATGATTATTCTTCTTCTGGTAACACTGTATTTGGATGAGAGGGGAACTCTACTGAAAGAGGTAGTGACTTGAGCAGCAACAGCCACTAAGAACTGTTTGTTCCTGTGTTTCTCATTATTTCTCTCCATCTTACAAAAGCTGTTGGTTATTTGTTAGAGTCTGGTTCAGCCAAATGACCGGCAGCACATTGATCACACCGCGCTTTAGTGAGCCAGTGTGATAAATGACCAATCACTGATCACCATTGTCTGCCCCAGTCCCCACCAAACCCCATGTTTCAGTATGGAATCTCAGTCTGGAAAATGTCCTTAGTAAGTAAACAGTCAATTTGCTACTTTACCAAAACAAGATGGCAATATTTTGTTCTTGTCAGCTTCTTGCTGAGTTGCTCTACCAGGCGAAATAAGCCATCCATAATAAGCATATTACATAACAATCAAAGTTAACTTTTAGTTTGTCCTGGAAGTGAGACAGGGTAACAGGTGCTCTTACCTAATAGTGCATCAATCTCATGCTGCAGTTGGACTCAAATATTGGAGAAGAATTGCTGATAACAATGGAAATGAACTGCTCATAAACAAGTAAGAACCTTGAGGCAAATTAGTGATACTGGGCTGCTTTATAAACAAAAATTGACTTGGATGACTACTAACTAAAAATACCTGTGAATGAATTCATTAAATACTTCCATAGGATGCTGAGATTTAAGATGTTTTACCATAAGTTGTTTGCCCATGCATGTAAGTTTGCACATACAAGGAATTTGTCTTGGTATATCGGTGCTAAAGAACAGTGATAGTAAACAAAAACAGATATAGAGAGGTAGAAATAAGGCTAAGGAGTAGAAAGAGCAAAAAGCAAAAACTATATTTACAAGGAACATAAATATACATAATTAAAATGTAAAGTGTAGAGTGCAAATGTTTGAAGGTGGCAGTGATTGTCTGGAGAGATGTGCATTAATGTAACGCATAGGTGTGTGTATCCACCAGTTCAGTGCTGATCTGATCTGACCCTCCTATTAGCAGGACAACTCTCTTCCTTTCAAAAACATTAAAAGTCACTGTTGTAAACTGAATCTATATTGTAATGTGACAACACCATGGTTAGGGTTTGGTCAGGTTTAGGCACAAGAACAACATGGTTAGGTTTAAGGAATCATTGTGGTTTGGGTTAAAATGACTTCTTTGTTAAGGTTAGAAGACCTCTGTTGCCACGGTTACGGTGCTACACTTGGTTGAAGAACAATTGTGGTCATGGTCAAAAGAAACCACCACTGACTGTTGGTTTGAAAAGGGAAAACAAACAGTCTCACCATCCACCCCACATACTCGAGTCATATTTACTACAACTGAGAACATGAAAATAAACATATGTCATTTTTTGGCATTTGCTGAAATGACTTTGGAACAATTGTGCACTACTGTGTGGAAAGCTATTGATATTTATTCCAGCAAATGCAGCCACCCATTGGAATTATGTTCTCTGCACGATCCACTCAGCATTCTATGCATGCTCTCATGCACATAAATGGTGATAAACATACAGATCTACATCCCCATGACCACAACACACACGCAGTAAAAAGGAACAATAATTCTGATGGAAAACACCTACATTTACACACACACGCACACAATAAACCTGAACTATGCTATTACTTCTTTGTATGGTATCCACACATGCAGCACTGGGTTTAAGAGGAGAGTGGGATTGTCTTACGACCTGTTTCAATAGTGATCTCTCAGGCTTATTATTTGTCATCTTTCATTATTTTCAAGTGTCTTCTCTTCCCACAACACCTCTCACACCTCCTCTATCTGCTGGATTAACAACACTCTGCGTTTATATTACATTTTGAGAAAAAAAAATGCTTATTTCTTCTTTTCCTTCTCCTTTTCTGTACATCCATGTGTCTGCATTTGCATTTGACAGAATACGTTAAATGGACAAGATTCACTCACATCTTTATATGTTGTTGTAGGGTGTCAGGCAAACAATGAATGAGTATTCGCAACACGCTCATAACGGCACGTTTGTGTTTACTGAAAATACTGTAGGCATCTCTATATATGTTACAGAGGCATTTGAAGTTCTATATCTGCAAACTGTAAGGGCATGATGAGGAAGCGCGCATGATTCATGCATTAAATGTTTGAATTTGGGTTAATTATAGCGGTGAGTCACTCTGATACACAGGATGACGAGCTTCTTAAGAAGGTTTAATTTCTGTTTTTAAAGCTACACAAGTCAAGAGTTTTCTTTTTCAGAATGACAGTATAATAATCAGACTGCACTGGAGGAAACTATAATTTGTTTTATTTGTGATTTGGAACTTTAAAGTGGAAAGTGACTTTTAAAAAGCAGAACAGAAATGCACAATCAAAAGAAAGCTGAATTCATCAGTGTAAGATAAGTATCCTGTGGAACAATGTGTGTAGTTAGCTGATTTTACACCTCACAATATTGGGGGTACTGATGTTAACATGCAATTATTAATTTCATGTGTTTATTTAATTCCTTATTTTCTAACCTTCTATTATCATTTGGAGCTACAAGCATGCCAACTTGCCTTGTATAGCCGTACAGGATTTGTTATAGGAGTCTATTCCCCGTGGGTGTGAGCTGCTGTAAATCCTAAAACGTGTACAGTATTTCCAGTTGTGGAAAACAGCCCCAGTGGCTGGTCTGCTCCTGTCACTCATCAAATGTGTTTCCCACAAATTTCGGTTAGACGGCTGTTGGGAGAGACGCTTTAGGCAGGGCATCAGTAAAACTCCTCCACCATTAGAGAAGTCCCTGAATGCATCATACGCGACACACACTACCCCTACGGAGCAGAAAATCAAAAATGGAAGCAGAAAGAGAGAGAGAGAAACCCAGGAAAGGCTGGCGAAAAATGAACACGCTGTTTGTAGTTTACAACTATCGTGCTGCATGATTTGTTGATATTGAGGTTGAGATTTTTCAGTTACCTACTGCTGTCATTTGGTACCACCCAGCGTCTGCATGTGGACTACGTTAATTTTGTGAACACAGCATGTTCAGTCCGGCTGCTTCAAGTGGTCAGGTGTCTGGGGTCTGATACTGGACTTTTCATTACACTGGGATAAGATACGCTGTACACTGAGCAACTGTGATCAGAGCATGTGATGTGGGCATGTGTTTCATAGACGCCATAGTAAAGGTAACTTTAGGATATTTAGGTTGCAGTTAAAGTAGTACTGAATAAATCAAGAAATAAGTTAGCTTACTGACAAAGAGGTAAAGGGGACAGGTGTTTGCTTTTTTTGTCCTCACGTTATTCATCTTAGAGTATTTAAAATTGTTGTGTGTTTACATTGTGTTTATGTAAAAAAAAAAGAAGAAGAATGGATATCAATTTCAGCTGCAAAATTTAGCACCACTCAGACTCTAGTCTAAATATGCAAATAATTATTTGACAATACAAAGTTTTTTTTAAATCTAGTAGTATATCACTGTGACCCCATTGGTAACATTTCTGATTGATACCAATGGTAACAGTGGACTTAATCTTAAGTCTTCATACTGTGCTATTTCTGTTCACAACATCTATATTTCAGAATGTCGGTGCACTTCCTCGCTGTGGTGACACAGTGCAATACGTTGCAATGCAACACAACAGAGACAAGTCAAGTCAAGTCAAGTCAAATTTTATTTATATAGCGCCAATTCACAACAGAAGTAATCTCGAGGCACTGTACATATAGAGCAGGTCTAGACCGTACTCTTTATCTTATGAAATTTACAGAGAAAACCCAACAGATCCCACCATGAGCAAGCACTAGGCGACTGTGGCAAGGAAAAACTTCCTTTTAAGAGGCAGAAACCTCGAGCAGAACCGGACTCAAGGTGGGCGGCCATCTGCCTCGACCGACAAGCCTGGTTCTACTGAACTCTCTCCATCATGACTTCTTCAGTCTGCCCAAACCTGAACCTAATCTTAACAAACTGGCCGAGAGTGACAACATAAGTAAATATGTTGCATCTCAATGTACTTTAGGGCTTTCACAGTGAAAAAAATACACACACCTTTGAATATATACCTTTTCAAGTAAATGCAGTGCTCCCGTGTCATCGTGGCCCATCACTCACCCGCGCACTTTTTGCCAGCTTTCGCAACCTCTCTGCAACTGAGATAGAGGAAGAGACAGAGAGAGAGGGGGTAAGAAAGGAGATGGGAACAGGGCTGAACAAGGCTCAAAGCCTCTCTGGGCCCCGAGGCAACACACTAGCTAGCTCCTCTCTCCTATAACAGCAGAAACACTGCTCCTATCTCCTATGCATTAATTAATCATCGAACCGAGCACTAAGCTTCTCTCTGTAATCTCTCTGACTGATTGGGGAGCTGGATTTCTATTTGACCATGTTATTTACTTTGCCTGTTAACTGTCAAGAAATGTTGGGCTACAACAATAATTAGCATGCAACACAGTTGTAGTTGATTTACGCTGAATACAAAGCTCAAGGTTTGTTAAACAGTGACGCAATTTTATATTTACACCCAAAACATTGTGATTAGGATTCCTCTCCACAGCGACCAACAGTGATGAACTGATAGCAGTTCAGTGTCGTTGTCAAGGACACACGGATGTTGATTGTTACCTCAGCTGTTGCAGCATGAGTCTTTCTATTCACATTCATAACAAAGGTTGGTCTCTCGAATGTTGAGCTGCATATATTATCTCCACTGAATCCTTATGCATGAAGCTAATCCAGGAAATGAAAAGGTCTACAATCTTTACTGTGACAATACCTCTTATTTTGACAACCGATCTCAGTTTAGCCTATCTCATCATGTGTTCCCTGGTGTGACCGGCTGTCTTTCAATCTTGAAGCCGTTGTCTCTGCTGCCAAATGAATGACTCCGTATGTTGAGTGTGTCCTGTGTCGAAGACAAACACAGGGTGCAGTCTGCCATGCACTCAAGTAACTCAGCGTCCCATTAACCCATTGGTATTGATTATCGCCAGTGTTGTCATCAAGCCTGTAGGGTGTCATTGAGCAGGGTAACGCACACATACACACACACACAGAACAAACACAAAATGAACAATTTTATTTCTGGTGATTTTAGCCTTTTGTTATTCTCAGACAGATACATTCCTTGTTGTCAAAGATATATTCTAAACTGACACTAAAGAGCACTTAACAAAATAAACCCACCTCCTAATAAACTGAAGGCGTGAAGGTGACACTCACTCTAACACACAACACACGTTTATATTTCTACATTTGTGAGGACCTTCACTGACATTGCACTCCTTAGCCTTTAACCTAAATCTTAAAGGATAAGTCAACAAGTATCTCTTCTCTGTCTTTGCATCCAAAGCCTTTCATAGCTTCCTTCTCCAGACTATTAAATCACATCAATGAGCCACACTGTTGCAGTGGGTGACATGTCTCTGCATTTCCATGAATTTGGGCGCCGTAGTTTATTTTGAGTCATTGCCACACACACACAGTCCTGGTGCTGTAAATACTCTCTAGAGCAGCAAATCTGCAGCTGAATATACTCCCCAAGAAACACACTATTTACCTCTGTTTAAGTAGTTTTTGCAAAAGAAATGACAGAAGGTGAACGTATATGTTCATGTCCCATTTTATAAAGATTTCCGTCTTCAATAGGAACTTTTTGTTAACAATAACAAAAATACTAAATCATATCATCAGACTTCTCTTTAAACCATATCAACAACATACCTATTTTTAAACTCCACCAATCAATATTTTTATATGGATAATTCATAGAAAAAAATGAAATGTAAGTTAATTCTGCAGTACCTCTCAGCTCTATGCAGCATTTCAGCACCTTTCAGCTTCATTGTTTTGATTTTCCAGCCCTCTGTTTTGGTTCACCAGTCTCATCATAGTTGTTTTCAGCTGTATTAGGCAGCTGTTTTCAGTGAAAAAGAAAAAGAAAAAAAAAACTCTTCACCACCTCCTCAGCACCAAACAGCAGAGAGACTAATTAAGGGACTAGCTGGTGAACATAGTGGAGCATTTAGCAGCTAAATAGCTGAGTATTACCCTCAGGAAATGGAGACCAACACAGAGCTGAAAGAGAATGAATACTGGACTTCCATTCACCTGGTGGAAAAAAACATGACTCCAAATGTTCACTGGATTCGTAAACAGACAGTGGTTTGCTATGAACTTTGCAATACCAACTTTATAGGGTGATAATATGTAAGTGTTGTGTTTACAGGTTGTTGCTCTGGCCCAGAGTGGCCCCATAAACGTGATGCAGCTTTTAGCTTTAAGTCAAAAGAGTCACTCACTCTACCTGTTTCCTCTTTGGTCCTTTTGACACTGCATTTCTGGACACATGCTCAAAACCCCTGGCATCTCCTAATTTAATGCGGCAGAACTTGGCCTATACATAGCACTTAAATTAATATCATGATGTTTCTACTGGAGATAAAATAGCTTCAGTCAGCCTCCTATCCTGGCAGACCTTTAGCCTGGCCTCCCTACAGCTTAGCAGGGCAGCAGTTGTTCTTGGCAGCACCTGCCATGTGACGACGATTCCATTACAGCACAGGCAGTGCTCTATTTGTCTCACCCTCTGTGTGTGTAATGGAAGTACCAGTGATGGGTTAGTGTGCTGTGAGCTGCATGTGTGTTTGTTTGTGAATGTTTCTGCATGAGTGTGTGAACCCGCTGGTGTGGTGTGAAGTGTTTTGAAGCTCCTCTGCAATAGTGCCGGGGTCATCCTTTGATGGACGACCTTACTTAGACATATCCGAGGCCTGGGTTTCGCTCTGATTTGAGTCAGAAACCTCGCTCCATTCACGCTGTGTGCTTGTGTGTTACTGTGTGTATTCACGGCTGTTATGGGCTGAGAGCCTGTTTTTGCAGGGGCCACAGAAAAACAGTTCCTCTCTGATTCAATTACCACAGCGAGCAGAGCTGGAGGGGCAACAAGAGGCTAGGGGACAGCACGGTCTGCTTCACACAGGTTTCCCTGACACAGGGTTGAACAAAGAGGCCTATCAATTCTGAAATGTGCACTTACAAGCTTGATTTCACCTTTCCGTCTTTTTACCTTTAAAGTCTGAAAGCTTTTCCCACACGCCCTCCTGCATCAGGCATCCCCGAAGTGATACCTAATCCCTCATGTGTCAGAACTCATCTGTGCCAAATTCAGTTTGCAGGAAATTGCCTTACAGTACTTTTTCAGTTGCTAATGTGACATTGCTGATGGTGCAGGACCAGACACGCTGGATGAGTATTTTCTTGGACCCTTCATCATTTAGCAGTGCATACATTAAACCTATGTTTTGCAGAATTTCCTGACTACATTCAGACTTCGAAATCTTTAATTGTTCCTCTGGCTTCATTCGTGCTATCATCTGAATATCAGTCCAATTACATTTTTGCAGTGTTCCCCCTCATTTACAGTCGTGAGCAGTGACACTCTTTTCTGACTCTTGCTCTCGCTCCCACTCATCATCTCTGATGTGACAGTGCTGGCAAATTGTGATGTGCAGGAATAATGATATTTGAGTGCTGGCTTCTGGTGTGTAATTGAAACACTGGGACGCTTTCGCAAAACCCCCACCTTCCCCAGCCCTCCAGTGCCAGCTGTGCCACTGATATAAGAGCTGTGGTTCCCTCAGATATCTCTCATGCTGCTCACAGGTGGCAAGCAGATAAATTCTTTCTGTTATTTGTTCCTGGTTTACCTGCAGCAGAAAATCGTGACTCTGTGTCTCTCACCTTTTCTTTCATGTGCGACAACGTATACACTATCTCTTTGTTTCACTATGACTGACATTATCGTGACATGAAACACTGCTGAAGGTAGATGTACTTTATAGCGATACCATATTAAGGATTGGTGTTTTGGATCATGGAGCATCACCCAATGCTGCATGTAATTTCTTACAGTAGACATAACTTATACATAACCAAACACCTAACACAGATGACAAAGCCGACTCTTCTAAGATACTGTCAAGCTTTTCATTCTTGCACAGCGGTTCACAGTGATAATGGTGGCAGATTTATTATCATAATGCTTAGTCATTTTTTAAACATTAGATCTCTGATGTCAAACAGAGGTAGACAAAAACAGCTTCTCATTTTATCAGCTGCAGCTAGATTATTAAGCGAACATTAGCTCCATGACTTGCTGTCTTTGGCTGGCTAAATGTAAAAGGAGAACCCAGCAAAAAGGTTAATGATTGACGATGCAGGAATAAAAAAACTAGAAATAAAAAGTTGTGTAGAAGTATGAGCAGTGTAGATTATTCCTCTGAAAGGTGAAGGAAAAATGTAAGATCTGTCTGTTATTTCATTCGAATGCACCCCTGTTTGGATTCTTCATCATTCATAATTTTAAACAGTTTGTTTCAGTTTTGATGTTTTGATGTTTGATGTTCTTTTAGGATGTGGACAAACTCAAGGTGCCCTGTGGAGTTTTCTTGTAAACAAACAAAAGTTGTGTTTATATTCTGTGTGTTTACCATAATGAATTGTGTGTATCCTTGAGCTCTAACAAATATGTTGAATGCGCTTCCTTTGACATAAATCACAGTTGTTTTTCTAAGAATTTTAAATCCAGTGTCATTTACATACATATTTGTTTGCTAGCAGGTTTCTTCTTCACCGTCTTTGCTGGTGCATTGCTGCATATGTTGGAATGTTACTGCCACCTGTTGAAGGAATGTGTGTGCACAAGATGAATAAAACAGGGACCCAAACTTAGAAAAACATCTCCACAGCACTACAAGAAGTCAAATGCTCCACAGGGAACCTTTAAAGCTCGGGTTATATCTCAAGTCATGAGTTTGGCAAGGATTGCTGAAGTGTAAACTTTCCCAAGTCCTGTAAAGAGCACATCAGAGCCATGACCTGTAGCATCTAGGACTGCCTCCAAAACAGTACACGTGCTAGTTGTGAACAGGAAAAATTACCTGTTTCTCCACAAAATAACTTGGATGCATAATGATATTCAAAGTCTTACCTCTGGTTCATTTATTACTGTGGGTATTAAGCTAGTTAGCTGTGCAGAGTGATGTGATCAAACCATTCCTTACATCTTTGCTTTTGCTCTTTTGATCCTGAGTATCAATCTCACTGCTGTCTCTTATACACTGCTTCAATATGTGGAGAAATCCAAAGCTTGACAGACCTGCCGTACCAAGTTACGGTTGCTAAGCTATAATTGGATAATCAATGTTTGGTGGAGGGGTTTAGCAGACAGTCAGTAATGATAATACCATTGACAGACTAAATGATCAATTAATTATCACTCATCATATTTCTCACCACTCCTTGCCTATTCAACAATCATCAGTAATACTGCTAAAATATAGCACTCTGATACAGAAATGTGCAGAGTGATGTGATCAAACTTCAGGCATATTTGATTCTCACTTGATTCATTTCAAATGCAGTTATAGCCCTCAGGGACAGTAAACTGCTGATCTTCTCATAGCAGAGTCCACAAGGTTGCTCTAATGTGTATCCTGACAGTTTTTCTTGAGAACACCTGCAACTTGATATACAGTAGCTGCCCAAGTTACCCATGCATCATTAATGGTTTGCAGCTGAAGTATAAATCTTATATATTTGGCATCTTTTAATAAGAAGTTTTGGATGTTAGCAAAGCTAATACTGGGTTGACATTCTGGACAGTGGGAGATAGTGATAGTAATGTCATCTGCAGTAGCTGGTTAGTGTGTTGGACAATGTTTGTGTTTGCTAGACTAACTCTGTGTGTGTGTGTGTGTGTGTGTGTGTGTGTGTTGGCAGGGCGCGGCTTGAGGCGTTCTCCGACAACAGTGGGAAGCTGCAGCTCTCTCTACAGGAGATCATAGAATGGCTGACAGCCAAGGATGAGGAGCTGTCGGAGCAGCTGCCCATAGGAGGCGACGTGGGGGCCGTTCAGCACCAGAGGGAGTTCCACCAGGTAAAGTGGACAATTATACCTTTTCAGTGCAAATGCTACACATTCAGTACAAATATTGACGAGAGAGAGTCTTTTTTTCTGCCCAATGGGGAATTAATTTCCACAGAATGTCTACTCATTTAAAACCTGTATATATCCATAAATGCACATGTACACAAATGGATTTAGTCTATAAGTACTTTACATACAGACATCAAAATACATACACGGATGTATTCACAGGGGTATTTTGTTTATTGGTGTGTGTAGCAGAAGGTATTTCTCCTATAGTACCTAGGCCCTAGGCCCTGTATATCATCATAAGAGTTTCAGTGACAGTGGGTGAGGAACAAGACAGAGCTCTGGAAGTTTGCAGATAACAGAGAGTCTTCACTGGCAGCTTTTGTAGATATCAGAGATGCTGATCAAGGCTGAGTTTATTATCTAGTCTGAGTCAATAGGAGAGTTGTGTACTGCAGTATGAGTTGGGAGTGCCAAAGAATAGTTCTAAAATGCAGTGCTAACACCTTTTTGCTGAAAATTAGTGGTTCATCGAATAAACATGGTTTTAAAGACACAGTGAAATAGTAAGGCCCTGTTCCTGTGTTAGTTGTTCAGCTACAGTATGTCTGGTGATATATATAATATATAGACATCATTTTTAGTATTTTTATGTTAAAATCATCGTTCATTATTCCCTCCTGTTAAACATCAGCAACAACATCAACATCATATTTTTGATGACTCATCTAGAATGCGGGGGTGTATACATAAATTCATCCAACCAAACGCCCACTTTTCAACGATCCAGTCAAATCTGAAGGCTTTGATTTGAATCCCATTCTTAAATATACCCCACCCACATATATCGTTTTGCTCAACGCTAAACCTGCACTAACTGATGTTTTTGGCTACTTGGATGTAGCGGGAACAGGCTTTGAACACAATCATCACCTCTGAAGTTGATTCAGCGAACTCGTTAGCAACCTGTTGCTTGTTTGCACATGCAACAGCTCAGGCAGAGACACAGCAAAGAAGTGACCGTTTATTGTAAATGGTTACACAGTTAATGAAAAGGCTTTGCTGTTTGTAGGAGCAGTGAATCCAAGCAGCGAAATGTGGATTCTGCTGAGCGAGCTAATCCTCCATACATGACCGTGACTCTTAGTTAACATGAAATGCAATATACAGTGAGGGTTGTGGTGGTGGACAGATCTGTGGCAGCAAATGGTGTTGGCATGAACATGATCACCACAGTAAGGCCACGTGCCACATAGATGTGTGTTATGAACGACTGTATACCGCACAATGCTTCTTGGTAAAAGTATCTTCTTCCTGTGGGTGTCTTCGGGCCTGATCGTCTGCTTACGTGATTGGCCAATGCATCACCTTGCCAGATGACATCATGTTGTGTTGCTAGAAAAAGTTCAACCTGATCAAACTATTTTTGAACAAACAACTGAAGCCAACTGGCCAATAAGTGCTATGTCAGTGCTGTTCCTGAACTAACATTATCCTTTATTAGTGAGCATTCATTATGAGATGTTTCTCTGGCCACCTTGCAAATTTAAGTCCAATATTCCCTCTCTTTTACCCCTTTTTTGGTCTCTACCAATCCTTAAGTAAATACTGTATGTGGCTCTTTAGCAGCTAAATGTTCCACTATGTTCACCAGCTTGTTGTTAACTCTGTCTGCTGTATGATGCTGCACAGGTAGTGCACAGTGGGGTTTTTGAGATTTTTTCTGCAGAAAACAGCTGCCTGCTGCAGCTGAAAACACTGTATCAGTGGTAACAGTGAGCCAAAATATTAAAGTTGCGAACTGGACAGCTAAAATATGAGCTGAAATTCAGTGTAAACCTCTATAAAACTATGGAGCACTGCAGATTCAGATGATCGTTTTCTGTTGGTGCATCACCCCTTTCATATTACACTTTGTCATTTGATATATTGTAAATATAGATATATTGATTATAACTACCTTAAGGAATTGATAATCAAACATAATGATCAACTAATTGATTAATCAACTGATTAATCAACTAATTGTTGCAGCAGATTGAACTATAAGGCAGTCGACTGTTTCTATTTGACAAGACATTCAACTCAACTCACACAGTCACAGTGTGTTTTGGAGTCAAGGATTTAGCCATCAGTGATTTATTTTCTTGTTATTTAACCAGACATGTTGACTACAGACTTATTCACAGCTGTGGCCTGGGGGATTAGTTGTAGCAGGACAAAGGGCTACACATACTGTACACAGACACACAATCTGCACAGTGCAGTGCACAGTAATTTTGAAGGTATTCAGTGACTCTTAAGAAAATAAACACTTTAATTAATGCTGAGCCACATGAGGATTAGCTGTTTCACCTCAGTTTACATCTGTGTTGAGGTTATGATGACATGTGTGCTGAATAAAGGCCACAAATGAGCTTTTAAAAAAAATCATTTCTAAACTCTCATTGCACACCAAATACTGAAAACAATACTAACTGCAATGTTGTCATTAGCTAGTGGTTAGCTGATAGAACTGGTAGCCATTTTAACATTTTATTTTCCCCAGTATTTAAGTTTAAGGCTTTGGGGAACATCAGTTAGAGTTGCTGACAGAGGAGTGAGCCACCTCTTCCCCCTTTCAGATAATTCCTCCATGGTTCAGTGATTTGAACTGGCCTTTAAATCCCTTCAAGAGCTTGTAGTGGATGGAAGGGCACACAAGCTGACACTCTGACAGACTGAGACTTCATTGATCTTGGCACAAATCAGCACTTGTTTGTCTTTCCAATAGATATTTTCATCCTCACATTGAGAGCAGTGAACCAATTTTGCCTTTAAACACTGGAATCATAATGTGACTTAAATTACTGGTTGTCAGCTGATTCTGCAAGATACAGTCGAGTGACAGGGGTTCAACAGAAAAGTTGTCTGTGAATTTTCCCTCTCAGGAACACAGGCCAAATAACATTCACAACATACAACAGGCTTCTTCAAGCCGTATACACATATTTACACACGAATTTCATTTATTTGGTCTTCCTAGACGTCTTCTCAGGTCTGTGTTGGCATGTACAGACTATACTGGATTGATTTTAGTTTATTATAGCAAGACAACTTAGAGCTTTAACAGCTTGTTTAGGATAAATTCCATTTCACCAAGAGCAGCTGCTGGACTTGGGAGCTGCAACAAAAATCTACAGATGAATTTTTCACCCTTTTGCACCCAGAATATAATAAAATTATATAAAACTTAATCGATCTCCAGGAGGGCAATTGAAAATAATACAGGAGGTATCAAGAAGCAAAAGTTGCTGTTGATTCAGTGAATATGATTTGAAAAATTATGAAATGTTTTGTTTTTGTTATATACTCATTTAAATTAGCCTGTGTTTTCTGTGTCACTGTGATGCCAGAGCTAGTTAGAAGTGAGTTGGACACACTTAAAACTACATTTACATTTATTTATTACTTGGGAGCTGCTTTTGTCCAAAGTGATGTGCAAATAAGGTACAATCCAAGCCACAGGGAGAAGTCTGTGCAACTCTAATTCAGTATTCTGTTTTAAATCTCATCTTAAAACTCTCTTTTATCTCAGGGTTTTGTTTTAACTGATGGTATTTGTTGTAATTGTTTTAATTATTTATCTGGCTTTAGATTTATGTTTTTAATTTTATTTCTTTTATTCTTTTACCGTAAAGCACTTGTAATTGTGTTTTTACAGATGCCACATATAAAGTAATTTTTCTAAGTGTTTTATTTTTATCTTTTTTGTGGTATATATGGTGCAGAGATCAGTTTTGTGCAGGCCTGACTCATTTCAAATGAGTCTACTCTTATTAGTAATTTTTTTTTAAATAAGAGAAACACCTGCAAACATCTGTATGTGTGCAGAATTCTTTTACCCATCGTCATCACTCATTAAATATACTGTACATTCAGATGAGACGCTTTTGTCTCATGGGGTTCTCGGTTTCTCTTTTAAGCACCTGCACACCCACACAAGTGTATTTCATTATTTTGGCTGAATAAAGCTGTTTTTATGTTGAAGATGGGTGAATCCATGATGAGAGGATGTAAAGTGTGGTAAAGTGTGGTAAAGTTTCCACACTAACAGATGCCGCAAAACTATCGTCTGAGGAGCGTCAGTCACAGCCTGTTCGCACCAGGATTTAAAACAACAAAATTTCACAGCAAATTCAATTAATTCCAATGGAACCTCAGAATCAGTGGATTCACTCGCAGGTGTGAGGTAAACCTGTACAAATTGTTCACATTGAGTTCAACCCTGATAAATTTTGACACTCCCAATTTGCATTGTTGACCGTCTTCGCATGGGTAACCTCAGGGGGACCGGAAGTTGGACCATCCATTTCATTTTACTTTTTACTTTTCCACAAAAATGTAATGGTTAGCAGACAGTTATAAGACTTGATGGTACGAAAATGTTTCTGGAATAAACTACGTGAACTTATCGACATGTTAGTGAACAAGCTAATGAACTAAACCCCCTCTTAAGGAATCCTTTATTGAATTAAATGACAATCCAGAGAGAGACATGCCTGGGCAGAACTAGGCTGCTGTGACTGACAGGAATTAGCATGTTCCCGGCTAGCTTATTTCACTGGTTACAGTATTTCATCAACCAGCAGTATGAGTAGTTACTCTATCACCAGGCTCCTGGAGCTGCATATTTCAGGAATACACTGTTTTGCAGTGCCCAGGCCTTCACATACCAAAAATAAGTGAAAACACCGGTGTGGGTGGACCGTGCCTCGCAATGTTGTCACACTGACCAAAACGCCTCTGGTCACTTGTAACATTAACACATACATACTTTCAATTTACGAGGGCTTTTGTATCAGACTTCATTGATCTGGCAAGATGACAGAATGATTAGAGAGAGTTTCAATGTTATGTCAGTAGCGTTTGTTTTATTGGAAAGATCAAAACAAAATAAATGGCTTTCCTGTGTGTTAAAAATACCCAGTGGTGGGACAATAACAAAAATCCCAGGATGCCCTTAAGGGAGGAAAGTCTCCCCACTGAAATCTTTTTAATTGACATGTTATATAGCCCTGTGTGCACTGAGTTGGGGCAGACTCTCATAAAGTTGGTACAGACAGGAATTGCCCAGCAGGCAGATGTGAGTGTGTGTGTGCCTGTCGTACTGTTAGAATCATACAGTTTGTCGGCCTGTTCAAAAATAGCTCAGAAAACAAACTGACTCTGATGCAATAGCTAAGTCGTAGCAGAGATCACGCTTTTAATTCAGATTTTTAAAATAAAATTATATTGAACTCCCATCATATCTGAATCAAGAAAACATTAAAGATTTAAATTATGGCATTAAAATGTACTTGACGGTGTGTGTGAAGGGTAGAACCATTAAAATGTATCCTCATTGAATTCCTCCCTCTGTGTGACAGGAAGTATTTGGAGAAACGCTACCTGGGATGTTCAGGATGCTCTTTCATTTCTCAGTAAATCACCTCAGTTATGGGTGATGCATCTCACGAACTGGGACTAGTGTAGACATGCAGGAGCGCACACACACACACACACACACCATACATTCACACACACTCGTAATTGGTTCTGTAACTACAGCAGAGTTTCCCTTTCCAGCCTATTTCCAATTTTCTTTCCTGTCAGTTTGTGCAGTGTCTCTGAGAGGCGACTTGTATTGACAGTGAGAGGTTTGTGGCTCCTGCGTCACCCCACTCCAACCCCAACCGCAGCTGGTGCGCTGTGAAATCGGCCTCCCAATTAACAGGACAATGAAAAAAAAAACCCTTACATGTTACACCATCCTGCAGTTGCTTCTTTCCCCTTTCCTCTCCCCACAATTGCTGTTTGCTCTTTCCACAACTGTCTCTGCAGTGTTAATGGTGTTACTTACCTTTCACACAGCCTGTTCAAGGTGGAAATGTTGTCCTGTTATTTCACCTCGCTATTATGTATAAAGTTGGAATGGAGGGGGGTGTCATTGTCTCACCTTTAGGCTGGCAGTGGAAGTATTCACAGAGTCGAATCGATGTCTGTGTAAAAGGGAGAGCCAGCATATCGAGCTGTGTTACACGTCACACCTCTGATTCCACAATGCTGGCATACTGTCTCAAATATCACACGCCACAGCCACAGCCACAGCCACATGCTCACTTTGTTTGGTTGCAGTGTAAACAAGTTAAGGTGGCATAATCAAGGGTCTTCTTAATGGTTATATAGCACGATCTCTGTGTAAAAGGGGCTTTAGTGATGCACAAACCCCACCCAGTCTCCCCCCAGCTTTGGCAAATTTGCACCATTGGCAGTTCCTGTTTGCTGTGTAAAATTGGATGTGCAGACAAATATTACTGGATTACTTTGATACTGAAGAAAACTTAAAAACATGATAATTCCCAGGCAAGCTCTGGACTTATAAGGAGTGTCTTTTTTCTATGATTACTAAGCGGATTTATGGACATTTATTTGCAAAGGTTGATCAGAAATGATGATATCCAGTGTTGAAGTATGAGTTGCACTAAATCCAAAAATATGTGTAACATGTCCTTGATGGGGCACCACTTGAGAAAGTGGAGGGCATTAAATACAGTACCTTGGTATCTGGCTTTATTCTCAGCTCTCTTTTAAGCCTCATATTAATTCAGTGATAATAAAAATAAATTGCAGTCTATTAATATTCTATTGCTCCATTAATTGCTTTACCTTACAGATTAGGAAAAGAATTATGTCACAACTGATACTACCAATTGTAGATTATGCAGATATTATTTATCAAAATACTTCAGAAACAAGTCTTGGCTCTCTCAATGTAGTCTACAACAGTCTCTGTAGATGTATTTTTAGGTGTCCTTATCAAAAACATCACTGTTTTATGTTCGAGTTGCTGAATTGGTTAGCACCTAACTATAGAAGGAATTTTATTTTCTTCAGTTATCCTTCTTACTAATTCAGTTCTCAATTCCACTTAGATCGTCATACAATCAAAGATATACTGAGCACCCTTTCTTCTCTGTTCCCAGAATTCCCAGAAAGAAATTGGTCGACGTTCATTTAAAGTTAAAACCCCACCCGACTGGAACTCCCTGCCTAGCTCATTTAGATCTTTTACTTATTTTCATATATTTAAGGCATCTCTTTTTAATCACCTTCAAATACCCTGTTCTTGCTTCAAATTATATATAGGTATGTATGCATAATGTATGTATGTGTGTACATATGTGTACATGTATGTATATTCACACATAAGATATGGAAATAATTTTCACCTTTTGTGTGTATGTCTGTGTAGATTTTGACTGAGTAATGAATGTGAGAGGAAGTATGGTTTTTGGTCCAAATCAGGCTAAATCAGTGTGTCAGACTACAATAACTAATTTCCCATTGTTTTCAGAACTCCAGCATACACCTGTCCTTTTCACCTCACACAGCATCTTTGACTCTGCACTAAGTCATTCAGCAGTATTTGCTATTGAACATCCCTGATCCCCCTCTCCTCTCCTCTCCTCTCCTCTCTCAAATGTCCCATTTTCAGCACAGCACGCCTTTATAATCTGAGATGCCTCCGCTTCCCGAGCGTCTGGTCGCTCTAAAACTTTTCCGACAAAGCAGAGAGGGAAATTGCATCCCAGTTTTCTATAGAGAATTAAAGCGTTTTAAGAAATGTGAATTATTGATCTTAAGTGGATTTATTCTGATGTCGTTTTTGTGTGTGGGAGAGCGAGTTCCCTCTGTGCTACTTCCCCCCCCCCCTCGTGCGTGTGCATCTGCATCTGCATGGTTTGGGAGCATGTTCACTGTATGTGTATTTGGGGTGGTAAGTGGCAGGGAGTTTGGGTGGGAAGATACATTTGTGAAGGTCTTGTGTGTTTGGGCGTTGAGATAAGTGAGCATTTCTGGCAATGGGAGGGATTTTCTGAATCTGTTGCAGCTGCAGTATCTTCTCTGCCTCATGCAAGAGAGAAAATGAAATGAAAATTTATCCTCCTCTGTCTTGTCAAAAGGAATGCCATCAACATGTTTAGACCAAGTCAATGAAGTCATTTCCTCCCTGACTCTCTCTCCTCCATGCATAATGTATCTTAATCTGATCTGAAGGCTTCGCTCTTAATGTTCCTTCAACCAAAGATGAGGCCTCTGAGTGTGAAATTTAGCTGGAATTAAAGTTTTAACATGACAGCTGGCTCAGGGAATCCAAGGCTCAGCTCCTCTTTGGGCGGCAAAGCAGCTAAACAGAGGACGGAGAGAATAGAAAAGCTGAAGAGGATGAGAAGATGGTAAAGGAGAAGGAAAGGAAGGAAGCAAGAGGGAGTGAGGATGTGAGCTTGTGGGGGGAATTTGTTTGTGATTAGAGAAAGAGTGTGAGAGAGGAAGAGGAGAAAAGACAGACAGCAGGTTTTCTTCATGACTGTTGCACTGGGAATCTTATCTCAGGCCACAGCTCCCCACCGTTACACACTTTTGCATGTTTGCTCGGTGCCGGCTGGTGTTTGCTGGCGTTTCATTTGGGGCTTTCTGTTTAACTGTGCTTGCTGGGTGTTATCAGGCCTGCCGGGCTCTGGTCCTGGGTTTTGTTTTTTTTTGTTTTTTTAATAGGCACTGAAACATTGCCACTGCTGCAACCACGCAACCCTGCTAATTCCAGCTAGTAATGTAGATTTTCAGCTGAAATTGTAATCTCTTCATACCGTAAGAGGATTGAGGACGCTGGCTTCACCTAAATAAATTACTTTGAAGAGAGGGAATATCCCTGGCATTAATTCACACACCTGCAGTGTGTTTTATACAGAACAAAGATTAGTGTAGGAGAATGAAGAAGGTTGACACACTGGCTTTCTTCAAGGCCCTGGGGATGCTCTGGGTATCTGCGGAGTGGTGTAAGTGTGTGTCTTCTTACACACTGAGCTGCTCGTCTGTAATTTGCATAGGGGAGTGCTGTTGAATGTGGACCAGTGGAGCCGCGCTCTCCAGCTAATTGGCTCTTCAGTGCGAGCAGGCCAACTGACCAGTGCTCCCAGTAGATTTGGTCTCCTACTGCGCCCTGGGCTCTCAGCAGAAGCAGACAGCCATGTAATCTCATGTGGTCCTGCCAGTAGATCAGTGCTAGTGTATGTGTGTGTGTGTGTGTCAGTGACTGCTATAGAAAACCCATTTATTCAAACATGGGTTCTCTCATGTTTGCTTTGGTGTTTCTTACATATATATATGTGTCTTTGGTCTTCATCCTGTGTGTCATTATGTCATCTTAAAACAAGCCTTTTAAAGACAAAATTACATATTTCTCCCCTCACAAACAAAATATTGAAAACACATCTTTGCTCAGTTCAGTATGCTCAGTACTTTGCTGCTACAGTCTTACTTATTATGGGGCTGGTTTCACAGAGACAGACTTTGAGTATGGCTTAGATCAAACTGTTAGACCATTGCACAAAGCTGTCTAGTTCTTGACTGTCTTAAGTAGGACCGATTTGAGATGAATTGTGGGTAAATAAACACTCTTAAAAAACTAAAGAATGAAGCAATGCATCAAGCTGCCCTGCTCTGTTCACAACAGCAGAAAATATTTGCCCTCTGGAAGAAATCAACAGTTAGGGGATGTTTTGTTTTTTTATTTTCAGTAAAATTCAGTAAAATTCAGTGAAACAAAAAGCTTCCAGTGTTGCCCAAGTTACTCTGCTCTTTTTTTGTCTTTTCATTACTCACTTCACAACATTGTTAGATGGTTGCCATGGAAATGTTGCTCTTGGTTTAAAGTTTTTATTTCATTTTTGTGAAACTGTATAAATTGTATTGCGCTAATTTAGGAGTAAAATTAAGACTGGCCAAACACTGCAGACTACTCTAATATGTTTTTGAAACCCGTTCTTGGTGTGGCAATTACTTTGTAACTGGCATTACAGATTCATTTTCATGACTTACCGTCATGCTGTAACTACCAAATGTGACTACAGTGTCCTTTTTCCCCCCTGATTCCAATTTCTCTTCATTGTTGTGTCTAATTTTAGGTTCATCCCAAGTCCACGTTTCTAAAATGAATCTGCGATAACGGGCTGACAAAGACTGTTTCATTACAAAGGCTCCTCCAGATGTGACCAAGAAATGCAGTCAGTGTCAGTGTCTCACAATCTGTTACCTAATGGTGCATTCAGGCGACCTCATCAATCCTTGTTAACTCTTAAAAGTCTGAAAATATCTTGAGAGGGCTGTTTTTTTTGTTTTTTTAAACTGTTGGGTCAGTTATTTTCACTCAGGTGGTCACTGGTCACTGGTCAGTGGTGATACATCACTTAAACTAGACCAATGAAAATGCCACTGCAGGATGTGAGTAATGGAAGTCAGACATAAACTCCTATTTGTTCTTGTTAGCAGCCTGGGCGTGTTGTGAATCACTGGGATTTACAGATAAATAGAAGCCAAGTAAAGGCAGGTCTGTTCCTCTAGCCCCAAAAACACGTTGTTAGTTGTACAGGTTTTACAGTCTGTACAACACATAGTACATCACCCTTTATCCTGTGGATAAGAAAGAATACTACAAAACGCTTGATCTAGTTAGATTATATTAATATGAAACAGTTTATATGAATATTCATACACATATATGTATTGATTCTGGTATCTTTACCAGTTGTGTGACCACGCCTAGCTAAAGCAGAGGAGTTTATGCTAGACCACTTTCTCTTGACTGCCCATTGCTGTGTGTCTATTAGCCCATTTAAGTCTGTAGAATTACAGGGTCTGTAAGGTGTGTTGGCAACAGTGCACATGAAATAAACAGATTCCTTTTGGCATTGGAATATCCTCCTCCACTTTTTTGTCACGCATTTGTTCCTATGAGATGGGACTACAAATGTATTTACCATTAACATGCCACAATGTTTGCCAGTTTTCCACCATGTGTTGGTGTGAAACATCACAACTTGAACTGGGGATCCTAGAATTTGTTCCAGTTTCCCAGTGGTATTTACAATTTGTCAGTAGTTTGAGGGCTTTCTGCTTTCTGTTGATAAAGCTGGACACTGCTCTCATGCAGCTAACTATTGTTTTCATTATCAATTATCCTGTTATTTGTTTTTTGAATGTCTAATTTAGATTTAGATTTTTGATTAATTGTTTTGTCTCAAGGTGATGTTTTTGAAGGTCTTGTTTGCATTTATTCCAAAAACTGGTGATTACTTTTAAAGCATTAAATAGCTTTATATCAGATTAAATCAAGGATTTATTGATATGTACGTGTCTGGGCATTCACTAAGATCAGTGGATGGGTCTCTGCTGGTTATTCCTAGGTCTCAGATAGTGATACTACAGCCTAGAAAACCCTGTTTATTGAGATTGACAGGCTACATCCTTAGTGCCTTTTTAAAACAGTCTTTTATAGAAAAGTGTTTTATGAATATTTAATATGTTTTATCATTCCACTCTTGCCATTTTATATTTTTAAACTTTATTTAATCCCCAGTTGTTTTATGATCTCTCTGGTTGGTTTAATTGGTTTAGTTGCATTCATTTTCTGGTCTTTTTGCTTTTCTTCATAATTTTTCTGTGAAGTTCTTTTTAACTTTCTTAAGAAGAGTGCTAAATGAATAAAATTGATTATATCGTGCTACCCTTTATTTCCTTTACTCTTCTTAGATCACAGTTCGTTTTGTGGTGAGGTTATTTTGAGACAAGACTCGGTTTGTAAAGTTTACAACCTGCCATGCTGTTGTTTCTTTATTGCTCTGTTTACAGTGACAGCTAAAAAAAAGGGCAGTGATTCTACTGACAAAATGCAAGTCGAACTGGAGTCATGGACTTTTAGAGGGCAGCCCTGCTGAAAACACTGAAACGGAAAGCAAATGCAGTGCAGGATCAGCTTGTACTGTAGGTGTGTGCAGAAAACTAAGCTCGAGGTCTCAATCAATCAGATAGTTTCCTCTTAAAAATTGGTCACAGTGGTGCTTCAGTAGAAACTTTTAATTTCTACTCAATGTGCTAATGTTCTCATCTCAATCAATTACATGGCCCAGAGAGATTTTGAGGAAATGAGACAGCAGTGTTTTGTGAGATGTGCAACTACACTTCTATTCTCCAAAGGCGTACGATTAAGTCAGAGAGAAGTTAACCACACCCAGAGATTATATGCAGATGGTACAATTGCATTTCAGCAGATCCTGGATTTACTGTTACCTCTTGCACTGCACTGAGGGATCATGTCGCTGAAAAGAAAAAAGACGGTGGTACTGAGTTTAGTGGAGAGAAAATACTTGGTTATATTGACACTGGAAACACTGTAGCCACACAGGCAGTGGTCCTCATGGATGTAGCACTCATTGAATCCAGGAAGATTCCTAGATTGCCTACTTCCTCATCAGCGTCAGTCAGCTTCATGCCATTGGGGTTCATATTGTCTCGTTAACACATGATGGACCTTCACAAAACCTTTCAGTGATTAAAGAGCTTGGTGCAGACCTGAATGTGACAGACATTAGACCATACCACATTTAATCATCAATGATTAAAATAGCAGGAAATTTTCATACTTGGGAAGCTGGAACCACTCATTGATTGGTATTTTTGCTTGAGAAATCATTTGATAATCGAAAGTGTGGCCCAGTAATTTTCAGTCAGTCAACCAATTTTTCCAGCATTAGAATGCACCAGTCATTTATATTAGGCAAGGCTGTCTCATTTTGAGAAGTAGGCAGAAGGCCAGCTTGGCCTGCATGACTCATCTTCCTCCATTTGGAGGAACCAGCACTTCACTTTGGACTTTCATTCTCCTCCACTTAAAAACGCTTTCCCCCTCCTCTGTTTGTGTCCCGGCAGGCATTCATGGAGGATGTCAAGTCTCGCGGGCCGTTCATCTACTCAGTGTTGGAGTCTGCCCAGGCCTTTCTGGCTCAGCACCCCTTCCAGGAGCCAGAGGAGACCCTGACCGATGGAAAAGGTCTGCTCCCTTCATACTCTGTGCCAACTGCTGCGCCAGCCAAAATATCCTACTCACAAACCGCCTCAGCTGAACCCCCAGAGTTAATTTGGTTGGACCCATGCAGGTGAATTCTTCCATTAGTAGTTATTAGCAGTGATCCATCCTCTGGTGTCACACTGAGTTTAGGGAAAGTGTCCGGGTTGGGACCAATTAGCTCTAGTTCACCAGTTCTACAGTACCATCTGCTCAGATCAATAATACAGTAAGCTTGGCTGTTTCTCTGCCCACATCTCCTCCTCGTAATGTTTGGCTCTCACCACTGGATGCTCACCTGGGGAATACTAAAGCAATCTACCTTACTGTGCTCTCCTTGTTCTCCAACTTGTTTATGCCCCCTTCCCTCTCAAGAAGTTGGTACACCGTCCCTCTCCGATCATTGCTCTTCTCTTTGTCTGACCTCTAACCCCTTCTCTCCTCTCCACACTGTTATATGTCTGTCTCCTCTATTTTTTACTTGCTCTTTGTACCTTTATCCTCTTTACCCCTGCGTGACCCAGTCTAACCTCTCACACCCTCTGCAGAGGTGTCTCCTCGCCGGCGGATCTTGAATGTGAGCCGTTCAGTATGGAAGCAGGCAAACGTGGCCAGCGACCTGTGGGAGAAGCTGACCGCGCGCTGTGTGGATCGCCATAGGTCAGACACTTCTCTTTACATTGTGTGTATCCTGCTCAGACTATGTGTGGTGGAGGGTAAATTTACATTCCATTGGATGCTACTTTATACTTCTAGTCCACAACATTTCAGGGTAAAATATTGCACACTACGTTTATCTGGCAGCTTTAATTACTAGTTACTTTACAGATTAAGATTTCACATTAATTATGTATGCTAAGCATATAAAATACAGCATATAAAATATAACACATAGTTAAAGATTAAACTGGCCATTCCCAACCTTATTCCTGATTGGTTTGTAAACTTTTACATAAAATCAGAGTTTAGTTAAGGGACTTTGTCATATTTCAGATGTCTATGAGTTGTTAGCAGCTCCACCAAAGTTTCACAATTTTTCTGCATAATGAGTACTTTTATTTTTTGATACTTTATGTAAGTACACTCCTCCACCACTCTTCACCAGTCTCATTATTGTTAATACTAATAAGAAGCACACAAAAAAACAGTAAAGGTTATGGTGGAAAGAAAGGAGTTTTTGAGAGTAATGATGATTCAGGTTTTGTAACCAAGGTCAGTTTTAGAGGCAGACTTTGACTCAGATCTCTGTTCAGGATAGCAGCATTTTTTTTAATCCCCCGAGAGCCTTGCAATTCCAGTTTTGGTGATTATTTCTCAGTCAAATTAATAGTTATAGGTCTTCTGGGTTTGGTAAATTATACAGGCTGTGTGCTCATGAGACCACTCCAAAACCCACTGAGCAAATTTCAAAAGCAAAACAAGTTTCTTTTCTCAGTCACTTGAAAGGTAAAACTATGAGGTCAAGAAGTTTTTTTTTTCATGAGTGAAGAACTGGATGAGGCTTGAATATAGATGTAATCCCTGATAAGGAATGAAAGATCAGCTCTTTCATTTTTTTTCCCTTTTGGGTATATCTTTTTTTATTTTAAATTTTTACATTTTTGACAACAGAAATATGCCTGTAACTTTTAGAGCTCTAAATTTGAGAGTGTTTTTTCTCCCTGTGGCTGTGTGTTGATCTGTAGCAGGGTTATGCTGCAACAATACATTACACACAATACAATTACCATAACCTGATTACAAAATGTGGCACGTATAATCCATTACAGATGTAATTAGGAAAACACATTTATCAAGTTTTAGATCATTGAAAATTGAGCTTATTTTTCAGAATATTAAATTGTGTTCTTTACATAGAGAAATGCTGATATAAAAATATGCACATAGCAAACAGCTCTCCTGAAATGATTTCTGTAAATTTGAATACATGATGTGAATGCCATTGCTTGTATTAGCCCCAAATTGTAATGGTGCAGGTAGTTACCTGTAATGATATTTTCAATGAAACCCCAGACACATGGAGAGGACGTTAGAGCGTCTACTTCAGATCCAGGCGGCGATGGAGGAGCTGGCAGTGGCCCTGGAGCAGGCAGAGGGGGTGAGAGACGCCTGGGAGCCTGTGGGAGACCTCTTCATCGACTCTCTGCAGGACCACATAGACGCTACCAAGGTAGACCAACACAAAAAAACCTCCCCACATACATTTGCCTTTTCTTTATCTCTCTCACACACACGCTTGTGCATGCAGAGACATCAGCATGAATCCTAAATAGGCAGTGGTTTTACCTGCGGAGTAACTTAATTGTCCCCTTTGAGGTAATTGCCTCTGGCTAACCCTGAAAAAGCACATATTGTGACACTTTGACACGTCATAAACAAACATCAAAACAGTGACATCTGTTTTTTTTTTTATCACAAAAAGTCAGCAGTGGTATGTTTCTCATGAATTAATGAGAGATCTGCATCAGGCTGTGTGTGCTTTAAAAGGTTTTGTTTTGCTTGCCTGTGTACACATTCCTGTTGGAGTGGCTGTGATCTGACAGATGATGACAAGGACGTGGCTCTTCAAACTGACACGCTGAGATGGCAGGGGTTACAATCCTCAGTTGAATAGATGTTGTTAAACAAATGGCAGGTCATTGGTTTAGTCATTATGGAGTGCCGAGTGCCGCCGCTGCCTATAATTGTGTGGCGCCATTCATTAGAAGTGAGGGCACTTCACAATAATCATGTCACTGTTTGGACTCCTGTCACAGCCAGCACATGCTCAGCTCAGTCTTTAGGGCAGGCTTGTCACTTAGCCTCATGTGTCCTCCCTCACTCACTTACACTTAACACACAGACATATGCACATATGAAAGCAGACATGAATGTGTGCAAATAGGACACAATCATACACACGTTATGCACACTTGCATTCTAAAATGTTCATTACTTAAACAATAATCAATTATCAAAATAGTTGCAGATAAATTTTCTGCTGACTGACACATACTGTATGTTGCCAAACAAGCGTGCACAGTTGCTGAGGCATTTTTTTGTAAGTCATTTCTTGCCTCTCCCTCTTTGCCTCTCCCTTTTGACATTGTTTCTACTGATGTCTAAACACAATCCCCCATGTTTGCAGATATCAGAAATTAATTCCCCACCATCAAAAGATGCCATTTGGTGAATTTCACCTCTATACAGTGTGAAGACGAGCTTCCACAGAGTTACAGTCGATCACTCGTCTTGGTAAACATGAAACCTTAATTAGTTTTCAGCAACATTTGTGTGCCAGTGTTGACTTTCACATTTCTGTCATTCAAATGGCACCCTGAGGAAGAAATGTGGAGAAGTTAGCTCCCAGAAAAAAAAAAGAAAAAGTGCACTTCAGGCTGTCCTAGGGCTCAGTATGTTGCAATGTAGTTCACTAGTTTGGTGAATAGTGCTGTGCATCTCACTTCCAATCTTTTATTTACAGTATGTCTCTATTGCACATTGACAAATCAAGACATCAGTTTTCAAAAAGTAATCGCAAAAACAACATGTCATTTCAACTAACATATGGCACTGTTGAGGTTGCAAAATGTTTTTTAAGTCAACAGCAAAGCCAAGCCAACTCCCCAAGTGCTTTTTTCACCAGTGGAGAGCAATACCAATGTTAACTCTTGGTTTGCTTCCATTTTTATCAATTCTTTTTTTCTACCGAAGTTAGCATGCTAACCAGCTAGCCACCTAGTGATAGTGAGTCACTGTAGCGTCCAGTCTGCCCTCGGTCCAACATGAGAGGATGAAGAAGTAGTGCTGTCCAGAGGAGAGGCCATATCCTAACCTCTTGTCTTGTAAATGCAACGATGGCTGAAGCTCTTGGTGCGTTAGTAGTTCTTCATGCTAATATTGGCTGTGTAGCAATAGCAAAAATGTACATATAGCACCTTTAATGAGACATTACACCCTCACCTTATCAGATACAGGAGTAATTTCTACCACCATTTCTACCAATTGTAAATCACATGGACATGCTTTGTTTTATGAAACATGCAGCCAGTTAAACAAAAATATTTAACTGAACACAGAATAGAGGCAACATATCCAGATATTCAGGGGGCAACAGTGCAAAGTCATTAGTAGACCATATGCACACATGAGCTTCCCACACACGGACACAGTCCATTATTGTTATGTTGTATCCTGAGTTAGACACTGTTTACTCTTTAAATATGATATAAATATAACCTTTATTTCCCTCATTGTTCCCATTTAAAATCTACAATGAACAGAGGCTGGTACTAGTCCAATATCATCATACATTCTTTTCCCTTTGATTTAGTAAGTTAATACGTGGTTGCTGCCAAATTGTTTCTAAAACAGAGCTGAAAGCTATAATGGATCACATTTCAATTGATTTTTGTTCTTTTGTTCTTTATTTAATCTGTGTGGAGTTTGTCCAGACTGGATGTTTGTGCTGCTCTCTCATCCTGCCTGAGCCTGAATTTTTTCTATATTTAATATGTTTTGTATTTCATCAGTTTTCTCCTGCTAATTTATTCCACCGGTCCCTTTTCCATCCACCTCTCCAACCCTCTGCTCATCTTGCTCTCTCTCGTGCCACTGCAGTTATTTAAGGAGGAGCTGACCCAGGTGAAGGAGGGCATGAAGCACATCAATGATCTGGCCCACCAGCTGGCGATCTCCGATGTCCACTTGTCAATGGAGAACGCCCGCGCCCTGGAGCATCTCAATAGCAGATGGAAAGTGCTTCAGGTAGGGTTCGCTGCCGGGTCTGTGTGGTATCTATTTGACATTGTCAGCAGCAGCTTCTCCAGCAGTCAAATTCAAGGGAGGCATTGGAGAGTCATTTCACGTGTAATGTTTGTCCTAATGTAAGTTGAGGGTATGTGTGAGGCTCCAGTGGTGCCCTCACCTCAGGCTTACAACTGTTTTATGTCTTTTATATCTTTTTTGAGCTTGTTAAGGGAGAAGTGGTTTGTATTAGGGGATGAATGAAGGGTCATGTGGGCAGTGAGAAGTTCTATAAATCTTGTGTATGTGACATTTTTGCTCACTTTTTGAATGTAGACTGTACAGTTCTAGGTGACATTTTCCCCATTATTAGATAAAGGACAATAGAGGAATGTATTAAGCAAAGACCCCTGGTATCCCTATCAATGACATGTTCAGTATCTTAAACCTTACACCACCAGAATGCTGTGTTTTGGTTTTAGTTTACCCACAGTTCCAGGCCAGCTATTTATTTCTGCTCACTTCAGTTAATTTCACACACAGTTAAGAGGTTATTGCTCATGTTTTGTAACCCATCACAGTGACAGGAAATGAAAAACAAGCAGAATCAATAGAAACTAACAGATACCTTGAATAGTAGTCAGAAGTCATCCAAATTCCTGTAACCAGCGTGGTTTACAAAATGGTCAGTTGTTACTGTAAATGGACTAAAACCTGAATGTTTAGCTATATGGTTTATTAACATAAGTCAAGGCCAGCAGGGGCGGATTTGAACAGGTGGAGGGTTTACAGAGGTTTATTGAGCCAATACAACTGTGATAAACATGTTCAACTGTGTGTTTAGATAGATTTCTATCCCTGGTTAAAACCTGACCGATCTGCTAAACTAACATCAGTGTCTCCAGTATGTCGTTACTACAATATTAGTGCAAACTCACCACTCGCTGCAGCTGCTTCACAGTAGACAACATGTCTATTACTGTGATGCAGCTGCAGCAAGTGGTGAGTTTGTATTAATATTGTATTAATGTTGTCCCAAAAGTCAGACATCAAATTCCAAGCATGGACCTGTTTTCTAACAGCTGTTGTTGTGTTAGCAGCACTCCATTCCTGTGATGAATTGAGCTCAATATTTTTTAATGAACTCACGTAAAGGAGATGAGAGAAAAACATTTTGATGGCGTTCATTAGTTATAGAGTGTAACTATGAGTCAGAATCTTAATATGTAGAGTTGTTGCACAGACCAGATCTTTGGTATTTTTACACATCATTACTTGTAAGGTCAAGTGAAAAGAGCAGCAGAGTAGTAGTTTCAATAACATTCCTTGGTTTCATTGAACTGGACTTGCCCTCCCTTCAGTGCTTTGCTGAATGTATGGATGCATTATCCAGTGAGCATTACAGTAACTTGGAGGGGTGCAATTTTCAAGCTTAGGCTGCAGTCTCCATTAGCAACCTCTGTAGTGCTCCAACAAGCACAACAAAACCCACTCAGCCTTCGCTACACCTCATGTGAGAACACCCTGTTCCCATTAGATAACCTTCATGACACATTCTTCACAGCTTGTCCTTCGTGGGCTTGTCATAATGTTTTAATTTCCACTCCAGCTTCTCCTCTTTTCCGTCTCTCTGTGGTGTGAATGTGATGATATGAATGTCCCTTCAACAATTCTTAGAAAGTACTTTTCAGTATCCACTTTGAAGAGTCACCATTCCCTGACTCTTCAAGGCTTTTGCGTTGCCTCTGTGGTCCTGAAGTTGCCCACAGTGAAAGAGTTCACGAGGAGAACATAACACAACAAAATAGAGCAGATCAGTATAGACTAACTGTGGGTTTGATTTGTAAGCCAGTGTTTTTCTGTGCTCTCTCCTCCGAGTAAAGCAAATAAAGTCAATTCCCTCAAGTTAAATCTCCATCCTCTGAGTGAAACCTATTGGATTGTTTGTAGCAGCTAATCACAGCTAGACAGGGTCACATGCTGGCGTTCTCTGAGGATTTTCTCAGCATCTTGGCTTAAGTTGGAGCATTGCAGGTAACAGTTCATGGAAAGATTTAGGGAGTTTTCAGCCATGCAAGCAGCATTGCTCTAGGTGATGACAACTTTGGTTTAGTCTTAAATATCTCTTTGTGGGGAAATTTTGTACATTCATGGTCCCAAGAGGATGTATTTTATTGACTTTGGTTATTCTCTGACTTTTTCTTCATAAGACTCACATGTGGTTTTAAGTGAAATAACTCAACAGCTGTTTGGCTGGACAGACATTCATTTCCCCCTCAGGATGAATAGTAACTATGCTGGTGACTCCTTGACTTTTCATCTAGTGCCATCATCTGGTCACAATTTCAGTTTGTCCAATACTCTGGAATATGTTTCCATTGTGTTGAGTGCAAATTAGCAAATGCAACCATTTGTCTATTCTTCCACCACCTCCCAAATCCATGCTACCTACTGATTCTAAGCAGGATTTTCATATGAAGTGTGTTCATGCAAGAGAAGTGACAAAATAAAGTATCCTGAAACCACACATTATGCATACTCAATACAGTCGTTTTTGTGAGTGTGCTCTTGATGCACACTGTTCTCCCACAATGCAATGTACAAAGTAAATGGAGGAGCAGCAGCTTGCAGCTAAAAAAATCTCTTGGAAAACAAAAACTTTCAAAGCTTTAAATTTTAGGAAATTATATTTTGATGTTTAATTAGCTGTTTTCCAAAGCTGCAGTTTGAGTGACATCTGACATCACACTTAGTGTGTCATTTCCTGTCAGTATAAAAGTATGTTGATGTATCTGTGTACTAAGTAGTATGTAGTGTACATACTGTTTAGAATTAGTATGGATTTGGGGCACAGCTTGTTAAAAGGCTGTGTAAGGTTCTTATGATTATTTCTAGCTGTGTTGATCCTTTTTTAGGCTACATGTGTGACCAACCTGAACAGGTTCAAGTGCTCTTTGCTCAAACACCAGCAAGGTACTTCTTACTCTACAAATGCAGCCATTATAACCGATAGGCATCCTTTTTTTTCCTGTGTGGGAAGGATTGAGCTCACATTTATAAATAGAAACATCTGTCAGTCTTATTTTTATACACATAGCAGCCTACCTTCTTTCTGTTTCAATTAAAATGTCTGAAAGTTTTTCTTTCATCAAGGGTCACGATGCACAGGGAAATTTAAGTGATCGTTAAAAGCATTCATAAAACTCCAATAAAGCACTTTCTGGAACTTGAATTATCAAGGAGACATCTGCTACAAATTGTCGCCACAGTCCCATGTATTTTAGGAAGGGATTGTTGGGACTCATTACACATTCTTTTTCAGAGAGAGCTACATAGAAAGAACAGAAATTGGGACTCATCTTGCTGCCCTTTGATGTCCCTTTGCTTTGGAGGTAAAAAGAGTTTTCATGAAAAAGTTCTTTTTGCAGGATAATTTCTGCTAAATCTTTGATGCACTGTGTGCTTCAGTAGGCAGTGTGTCCTCTGGTCTTTGATTCAGGAAGTAAGTGAGAGTGTCTAATCCCCCCTGATGACCAGCATTATTAAAAAGCCTTTTAGTATCCATAGTCACCAGCAGATACTCATCTCCCAAATTTTGGAATGGCCTCGGAATTACTGTGACATCAGCAGAGCCCAAGTGATGTAGTAAGAGAAAGGTGTTGCACATGGTTTTAGAGGGGAGAAAAAACAACTTTTTCTGTGTATTGCAGCCATCTTCAAGCCTTGCTCATCAGTCAATCTGCCGTCTCTACCATCCACATTAATTCATTTCAGTGCAATGGGATGCGCTGACCTGACATCTTTGTGTGAAAGCAGGCAGAATGGAGAAACCTTTTTCTTTGTCTCCCTCTCCGTGTCTCATTTCTCTCTTAATTAAAATGAGAAATGCTAAATCCCAGCAACATCCTGTGCCCTGTTGGTTTTGGCTGCTCAGACGCCAGCGAAAATGTATTTCCAAATTTGATTTGCTAATATTTGTCGATCATGGATAATTTAGTCATTTGTCTTCCTTATGGCAGCCCAAATTGCCTGTACAACAAATAGATTGTACAACACTGAACAGTTGGCAGTAACATCTCCACGGCACATTGACAGTGCTCTATGTTAGTCCCAAGCAATTTAAATCATGCTCTAGATTATATTGTTTTATTTTCTAGTGAGGGAGCAATGATGTGCCTACACTGAGAAATACTTACTTAATGTATCTAACTTCACACATTATGACTCATTGCCTGTGCTGCTCTTTGAAGTTTAAAGGCCCCTCACATTTTCTCCTTTCTCTCTCCCTCTCTTTATCTGCCTCTCTACCTCACCGCGAGTGGATTTACCTACCATTGTTTGAGGACGTGTTTCAAACATCCTGCTGACAATGATTCATGTGCCAAATCCAATACATTTCAAATAAACCAGGATTAGACAGGCTAAATCCCATTTGGTGGGAAATAAAACTGATGTGAAATGCTTTTACAAAGGCAATGGCAAACTTAATTTTGTCAACTCAGTCTCCATGGTTATTGACGCAGCACATGTGAGGCTTTGTCACCCCCCATCCACCCTCCTCCCATTCCCAATTCTCTCTCATTTCATCTTATTTTCCTCCAACTCTTTTCCACACTGACACTGCAACCAGGAACCGCTGTCCTTGTTTCAACAAAATATATTATTTTGTAATCTCTGTCTTCGTTTCCTTACCTGCTGCTCTTCAAAGGCTTTCAAAGTCCTTCAAGAGGGGCAGCAGAGGAAAAAGACATAATTTATATTCTGAAGTTAACTAATGGAGGAGAAGCAGGTGGTCTGTGTGTGTGCATCTCTATTGTGGGGATTTGTGGTGAAGAGGGATGAACAGCAGGATTCCCTTTGATTTAACTCTGTGTGTGTGTGTGTGTGTGTGTGTGTGTGTGTGTGTGTGTGTGTCCGTGTCCTCAGGGGTCCATAGAGGAGCGGCTGAAGCAGCTCCAGGATGCACATAGAGACTTTGGCCCCGGATCGCAGCACTTCCTTTCCAGTAAGAGTCCTCTTCTTCTATTTGAAGTTGGTGCCTCATGTCGCACCAATCTGTCCCGTGCTGTGCCAAGGCACCGTCTTGTAGTGTGAGGGGTGGATGAAAAGAAGGTTAGGTGTATTACAGTTTTGCTGTGATGAGGCTGTAAAATGCCGCCTGCCTGTGTGTGTTTGTATTCGCATGTTTGTGTTTGTCTGCGTATTTGGGTTAGAGGTGGAGCTGGCAGGCTTTGTTCGTCTGTCTTCGTGAGTTCCAGCACTCTGTTGCAATAAGCATCCCCAGTGATGCTCATCACAACAGCCATTGCTCTCATTTGAACAGAGATACATATTTGTGAATTCTGTCTCTTCTCTTACCTGCTGCTCTTCAAAGGCTACAAAGACGTAGCAGGGGGGCTGAAAAATGAGATTTACTTTGCCTAGTTTAAACTGATGAAGAAGTGGAAAAGCTGTGTGTTGCAGGGCACTCTGTGTGAGTGTATCTGAAGTGGTGCTCTGTACTTGTGCGTCTCAAATGTCCTCACCAACCCCATCCAGTTTTACTGCTGTCACGCTGGCTCAGAAATGCCACATTGGGGCTTATATAGCACTACTCCACTGCCAGCACAGTCACTGCACGCTATATTTCAGTATGTTATGTTGTCTGATATAGCACATAGTAAAAATACTGTAGAGAATACAGTGCTTATTTTACATAGGAAGATGGAAATTTAACTAAGTTCATTTACTCAAGGACTGTACTTCAGTACTATTTCAGGAACTTGTACTTTACTTATGTTTTCCCATTTTATGCTACTTTTTCAAATTGTTGTTTGTTTTACTCCACTACACATTTATCTGACAGCTATAATTACCAGTTATTTTTCAGTATAAGAGTTAACATTTAAAAATGGGATACTCTCAACCTTTCCCAACCTTTCTGATCTGTTACCCATCTAGTTAGGGCTCCTTGTCATGCTCCAGAGGGGACATCTTTCTGCATATTGAATACTTTTTTTTTGTTACTTTAAGGTCATATTGCTGATAGTACTAATGTAGTTTTATTTGAGTAAGGTTTTGAATGCAAGACTTTTACTTGTAGTGGATTATTTTTAAGTGTGGTTTTGGTGCTTTTACTTAATTAAAGGATCTGAATACTTCTTCTACCTCTGCATTTGTGAGTCAGTGTTTGTATGTGTGAGTATTTTTCACATAAAAGTCTGCATTGCACCACCTCAGAATACAGTAATGAACAATGACATGATGTGTGTGTGATTGCATGTATGCCTCTGTATCACTGTATCTGCCTCTTGCTTATTCCAGTGCAGTCTGTCCTCTTTGATCCTCAGCTGAACCCCCTGTGGTTCAGTTTGGAGGCCGGTTTAAACACTACACTCGCCCTGCCTGTCTCACCGGCTCCTCTACCTCCCCGTATTCTATTAGGCTGTGCCAAACAAACCGACACTCTGTGGAAACCCCACACAATAGACCTGTCCCTTTGGCTTTACAGCGCCTGTTTTACACCAGAGCAGCTCTGTTAAGAAGGTCTGAATCTGAATGGACACGGTGTCTGGACACGCTGTCAGGGACATTGTACACAATGGCTTTTCACACATGACATGCCTATTTTGAAACTGATTTTGTTTCTGTGTGTTTGCGCAGGCTCAGTGCAGATACCATGGGAGCGTGCCATCTCGCCAAACAAAGTGCCCTATTACATCAAGTAAGTGCAACTTCACAGTCACTGTCTGCAATCGTGGGAATGTATGTACTTTTTCCTTGGCAGGTTAGGAGTTTATTTTACAGTAGGGGTATTTTGTTATTTTTGTGAGAAACTGCATAACTGTTGTATGTCTGTGAAGCACATTGGTTCCTTTCTTTTTCACCGAAGATTACGTTTGACCATAGTTTCCTCTACAGAAATAGCCTGTTTGTTGTATTATTCAAAATCTATCACTTTGATTGACTGGCAGTATTCCTTTGTTGGGACTTCTCAATGGGAGACGATTCAAAACAGCTTCAAACGGTGCTGTTTCATCACATCAAAAAGTTGGTGAAATGGTTAGGAGTCATGCTTCATGCTTTAAGAGCACTTTAACAGAGAACTAATATCACTTTTATTCATTCTATTCCATGAGCTTCTGTGAAAAAATTCAGTTTCTCATTTAGGGTTTCTTTTATTAGTCTCCCTGACAAACTGTTGGTGTTTAGTATCTATATTCTAAGATAAGTGAGAATCTACTACAGCACCTTTTAATGGAACAGAAACCATCTGCATTTTTTACAAGGGTAAACAGATTATTTGATATCTGACATTTCTACAATTCCCATGAAATTTCAAACATAAGCTGCAATCTTGCTGTCTGTGCCATTATCTTCATGACCTGACTGATCTAAGCCTGTAAAGCAGTAGTTTTTAATGTAGAATTAACTCTCATCATCTTTACTTTAAGCACAGCTTGACTCACATTTTCAAAGATCTTTCCACTGCCCAAACATTTGTACAGAGTTACCGTTTGAGAGCAGATAAATACTAAATGATTCAGAGAAGAACTCTATTGAGCTACTGTGAGCACTATTTGCCTGAGCACTCATCTGTTTATCTATTTATCTCGTCAATACTATTTCACCTTTAGATTCCTGTCGGTTTTATCAATGAACTGCAAGTGTGAGTGTGTGTGTTTAGGGATAGGTGTGTGTTTATGCCTAGAGGATGGTATTTTTATGTGTGCAGGTTTGTAACTTTGCAAGTGTTTGTGCAGTTTGTTCCTCTGGAGACTATGAGTATTTATTTTTTTAATCATTTGCAATGGAACCTCTTGGGTGCAATTTTAGTCTGCTAGTCAATTCTTCATGGGCTATATTACTGTACCAGTGGGGGTGGGAGTAGTGTCTGCGTAGCACTCCTCTGGGTACCAATCAATGAGTGCTTGCACAGGTAAAACGATGAGTGCTGCCCTAAAAGGCCCCTGGGTGCTGGCAGACTTCCTGCTTTGGGGTTTCTCATTTATTTTGCTGCACTTGTCATTCTTTTTATTGGATCTGTTTTTTTCACACTACATTTTCTGAATGGGAATGATGTAAATGTGTTTTTTTATGTGCATGTACAGTTCGGCATTTCTGCCTTTTAAGTTACTGGCAGTGTATCTCCAGTAGAGCAGCAGTGGGATGTAACTTTGATGCCTGAACCTGACTCCTTTATCATGTCTGACGTATGTCTGTACTTTACAGGCCTGAAATCTCTTGTAAACAACAGCTGCCCTATCCTGCCCTCTCATTTTTCTCTTTCTCTCTCACTTTACTACCCTCTGATCTCCCCCCTTTTACTGTCTGCCCCACCTACCTGTCTCTGCTCCCTCGGCTCATTTGTGCTCCATTTTACCTTGATCTTTCTGGCCTGAAAATGTGCACCGCCATTCTTGCCTGCTTCACAAATTCACCTGCCTTTTGTTTCATTTTTCCCCTGTCTTCTCCCAGCCATCAGGCCCAGACAACGTGCTGGGACCATCCAAAGATGACAGAACTGTACCAAGCACTGGGTGAGTAAGGAGACAATTAAAGCACCCTCCGAGTCGTGCTCATACACCCGGGACCCCCACTGGGCTGCAGTAGCACCAGCAGTGCAGCACCACTGGGCTTCTGCTTTGAAGGCCCTGTCAGACAGCTCATTAAGGGCCCTGTATTTCAAACACCGTGGGGACTACATCGCTACTGTCATTAACCTATGAGGCCCAATTTGCCAGCGCTGTGATTGCTTTTCGCTTAGCCTTTAATTAATTGTGATTAAACGACATCATGTGTTTTACTCTTAATCTGATCTGACACAGGGAGCTGGTAGGGGAGATAGACACGCTGCCGCATACACATGCTCCCCCCAGACACATACATGCTTGTGCACAGTCACACACACAGATAATATTAGCAGTACACTACACTACTAATGACTTCTGCAATGGTGTGATAAACATGGGGAAAGATAGTGATGCCTAATTCCTCGATGGCAGGGTGGAGTGGTGCAGAATGGGTTTGTGTTCCCCTCATCATTTCATTTACTCTAATCTCTTTCTATCACTTCCTCTCTCTCTCTCTCTCTCTCCTTCCATTAGCGGATCTGAACAACATCAAGTTCTCAGCATACAGAACAGCCATGAAGCTGCGGCGGGTTCAGAAGGCTCTGAGATGTACGTATGGTATTTCGTCTATGGTATTTTCTGTCTGCAGCGCCGGAATGGCTGGTTTAGTGATATGCTGTTATCCTGCGCCATCAGTAATCCACTATGACAAGCTCTCTTTGGGAACGAGATATAACGATTAGCCGTGGCACATTTCTCTATTCAGTTGTCGAAGGAATCATTGCTCCTCTCTGCAATACTTGGAAATGTAGTTGAAAATATTCTCTGCATTCTTTCCACTATTATTGGCTTTAAAATACAGCAATCTAAAGTATTGATATACTCAATAAGAACAACTAGAGCCACTTTACCACCAGAATCCTTCCTCTTTTTCATTAAGTCCTGGGTTGTTGGTATGCGAGGTAATTAGAGCTAATAATTGGTCCATTTGAGTGACAAAAGAGAAGGCAATTAGTTTTTGCCGCACGATTGAGGCTGGAATGTGTTGCCCCATCAGGGTCACAGCACTTGTTGTATCCTCCATGGACCAGACAGTCTCGCTTTCTGCTTATTTTTTCTGACTGTTGCTGATTCTTCCAGTGCTTCTCTTCATGATGATTTTGTGTTTTCTTTGCTCCGTTGGTTTTTCACCTCCTCAAGCTTTTGTGCTTTCGACCCCTTAATCTTGTCCATCACTTGCAGCGCTCTAACTCCCACTCACCCCCTATGTGCCCGTATTTGCCACTGCCACTTATTCATGTTCACCGCATTTCCTTCTCCGTCTCTTCCTTCTCTTGCAGCCTTCCTCCAAACCTCTCTTTCCCTTCCATGTCCCGAGTTTCTGTAATAAAAAACTCAGCATACTTGGACCGCTGTGAAAAACCTCTTTCAACAACTCCCCCTCTTTCTTTCCCTTGCCTGCTTTCTTATCTCACCCTCTTCTGGTCTACTAGTTGATAATGTTACAGAATTTAATTGCCAGGCTGCCTTGATAACTGCAGAATTCTCACTCTTTCTCTCAGCACACTTTGTGAATGATTGAGCAGTGCCATGTAAGAGCCCATCAGAAATACATTTTTAGGTGATTCCCTCCCAACCCTGAGAATACTCCTGTTATCTCCTCTCTCTGTTCTACCTCATTATCATGCTATCCAATTATACCTGGCATCAACGGACACCCTTTTAGCTCCACTCCAAGGGATGGGCCATCAAATTAGTTTAGAAGAGCGAAATCAAATTTGTGTCACTGCTCTTGAAACATCTGGTAGGGCTTAAGTGGGCAAAAAGGGTGAATAAGCACTGCTGTCGCTTGTGCTCTCATTTGCTAAGGTGAGGATGTGTGTGTGTCTGTGTGTGTTTGGAAAGTGAATGTGCAGTCATGTATGTATGAACATAGGTATTTACATCTCAGCATCTGAATATGCATGCCTGTGAATGTACTCTTAAGCTTCAGTTAATCCATTTACCTTATTTCAGACTATATTAAGAAAGATCAAATTTCAAATACCAATCTGTCACACATGCATATTGCACACAACATGCACCTCATCAAAAAGTACATGCACATAGTCACAATAAAATGTGCACATAAATTACAAATTATCCTAGTGCACAGCAGAATGTAGATGAGTTTGTTGTCCCTAGGTATCTATGTAACCTATTTATGTATGTTTTTAGTGGATTTGGTAGCGCTGAGCAGCCTTGTGGAGGTGTTTCGGGAGCAGGAGCTGCAGCAGGGGGAACACGTGATGGATGTCGTGGAGGTGATTCACGGTCTGACGGCTCTGTATGAGCGGCTGGAGGAAGAGAGGTCCATCCTGGTCAACATTCCACTTTGCGTTGACATGTGTCTCAACTGGCTGCTCAACGTCTACGACAGGTGAGTAAGCTGTGAGTCCATCTAGAAATGAGGGAAGTATTTATTAGACCCTACTTGTGTTGAAAGCTGCATCAAGTCATTTTTTAAACAACACAATCAAGTTAGTTACTCTGTATGTGCTGGATCCAGCAGATCAACATGAGCAACCCATGTTCCATAATCTATCATCCAGAATGGTTTCATTACTTGTCACTGACCTGGATGACCAGTTAAAGGAGAACAGTGCCAGTTCAACACATCACAGTCTGCAGGTCTTGGGGAGTTCTACTGTATATTGGAACAAAAGTTGCAAAAGTTTGAGCCTTTTGTGTCTCCAGAGAGAGCTGTGAGGTGAGCTGGAAAGAAATTAGTTTACCAGACGTCTGTTGCCCATCTCTGCTTGCAGCTTGAGGCCACATTAGCTGCTAATTGCATAGCACACCCGGATCTCTGATGGAAAAAAAAATGTTGCATTGTGCTTGTATTGGTAATGCAAATACCAGGCTTTGACTGCTGCATCGATTTTAATACTTTTTGAAAGTAGTGTCCATTGTGAGACCTATTCTAAGTCAGGTGATTTCAAACCAATGCCAGGCATTTACAGAAAGTACCAGTACCCCTCAGATTTCTTGCAGTTTAGCTTGTAGCCAACATTGGACACACGCATGATGCCACTTTGCCTCAACTTTATATTATACATGAACTCTATTGAGTTTAATGAAATCAGTGTTGGTTGTACTTTTATTACTTTAGATATGACTGACATCGTAAATCTGGACTGTAACCTTCCCTCTGGTGGATTCCTATTCCTTTTTTCTCATTTGATATTTAATCTCAAGATCAAGAGTGCACCATTAAATGCTAGAAATGGGTGTGTCATATAAGTTAGCATCTAGGCCAATGATATATAGTATGACAGGTCTGTATCAGGTTTAGAATTGCTGCAGAGCCAGGTTTAACACTGCAAAGGACTGTTTTACATCACACTGGGTCATAAGAGTCATTTAGTGTTAAAAATAATGGAGCATTAGGTAATTTTATATCACATACACACACTGCATGGTGATGAAGAAATGCTACTATAAACCATTGCCATAAAAGCTATTTTGAACAAATCCTCAGAGTCCTAGAACAGAGGTCTGTCTGCAGATTGATGTAACCAGTTCAATGGCTTGTTGTACAGATATCTATAAAGAGCCACAGCATGACTAAAGCTCCAGTAACGATGTCCAGGCTGAGGGCCAATCATCCCTTCTGAGACACAGCAGAAACAAATCCTCTTTCACACTAACATTCTCCCCATCTTTGCTCCTGATTGACTGTTTTGTGCCATCTCCAAAAAGAAAGCAGTGAGCATAGATGCAAAAAATACAGGAGTAACCCCATGAGTGCAGTAAATTCAGTCGGTAGCTCTTAACTACTTGCTGCTAATGAGAGACAATCAGAGACTTTACCCTCCGCATAAATTTCAGTAATTGCTTTTTGTTTTCCAATAAATAGCAGTGAATCTGAATGAGGTGTGTGTATGCTTGTGTGGCCATTTTCATGTGTGTGTTTATGCCGGTGGATGTTCATTACAGTATATCACCATTCATGCCAGCGTATAGGTTTGTGTGTCCGTCCTCCAAAGACATGTCACACTAGCAGGGTGTGCGGGAGTGACGTGTCCTGGGGAGCAGTGCAGAGGTGCATATTGAAGATGGCATGAGGCACACAGCAGAAAGTGCATGTGAAAGGTGTTGACAGCCAGTCGTCCCCATGTGCTCTCTAGCTCCTCTGAACCCACTCCAGCCCCGAATATAATAGAGGAACCACAGTAATGCTGTCTGTATGACTCCTCATTTTTCTCCACGTGACTCCAATTTTCTGTTGTCTAATGGTCTGGCCTGAGCAATGTTTCACTTCTACTACTACTTTGCTTTTGAACACATTCAAAGCAAAAAAAATCCAGCTCTGAAAAATTAACTCACTCTTTGATTCAGTTTTAGACTTCATTGATCTGATGATCTCTGATGAATGTGGTGTTCTTGATTTCTCACTTAACGATTCAAATGTTAATTTGATAAGCCTGTGGTTTCTGCCAATGCTGTTCAGCTCAGCACAATTTTGTTTTTTTTTTTGGCTGTTTTGGCGCCGGAGCTGTGAATTCCAAACAGGCACAGTGGTGGTGTGTGTTTGCCTCTTAATTCCAGTTATATCACCCCTTTTATTTCAAGCTGAAAAAAAAGTTAATGTGACCTTTTTAGGCTCAGGTCAGAGCACAGCAGCATTCATCTCACTGGCCTTGCCATTGGCCAGTGATCAGACAATTTATTCAGCTTGGGAAACTCCAAATACTGGATGTGTGTGTGTAATTCATGAGTGTGTTTATATAGTATGCGTGCGTGTATATTTGTCTGTAAGTGACCCTGCGACATTGTGGTGTATGTGAGCTTATTAATGCTCCTCTGGGCGTAAAACCATGGACACAACACTTCATCAAATCCCTGTTGTGCCTTTAGTTACTCTGGATGTGCTCTAATACAATTTCACACTGTTGGGCTGACCTGTACGGTACTGCTTTGACCCACATAATTCCTCTACACTTTGTCCCTCCCAGCAGGGCTCAGCCAACGTATGAATATATTATCATGACACAGTACACCATGATTTTAGAATAATTTGCCATTCAAGTATCCGAACCATGAAACTTTTTTAACATTCCTCTCGCTATTCTCTTTCTTTTTCCTAGTGCTCGAAACGGCAAAATGCGAGTCCTGAGCTTCAAGATGGGACTAGTGAGCCTGTGCAACGCAGACGTCCAGGAGAAGTACAAATGTGAGTCTGATGCTCGCTCATGTGCTTAATGCATCTCCCCCCACTGCAAACAATGAGCCAAAACAAAACGGCAGTGATTGCCAGTATTACATAAAGACATCCACTTAGTCTAATGGAGGAAATGACTCTGCTTCCATAATGGAGAAAGCTTTCTTTACCTCTGCAAAGTACACCAGGGGCCTAAAAGGATTGCTTGCCAAAGACACCATTCATGAACACTCCCTTTCTATGGCTCTGACTCTCATTTTTCTTCACAAGTCAGCTAGCAAAAAGCTGGGCCTGCTCCCCCTCTCCTTTTTCGATTATAAATTATGCTGTAATATTTTATTAGTGCACCGCTCCAGTCTGAGATATGTTTTTACTGTTCAATTGTAACCCCAGTTTACGAGTCATCCTGTAAATATAGGTAAAATGAGAGTTGGCATTTGAGCTGCTGATAGTTGGACCTGGAACAGCTTGTAGTTGAAACAGGTTCTGAGACAACACTGCCCATGCCAGGATTATTCATGCTTGGCACACCATCTGTGTCAGCTCTTAAAAACTGAAAGATAACAGATTTGCCTTCAATTGAATGGTCCCTGGGGTGAGTCAGCCCTCTTTTTCTGGGTTCAGGTAGACATGTGGTGGCCTTAACAGTTTGTCATTTCTCTGAATGATCTCATTTTTGCCAGCTCCAGACGTCACTGGAATAATATTTGCAAATAAATCTGAAGCATTTGCATTAGCTCCCTTTGAGATACAGATGGTGGGTGTTTATTCCATCATTACCAGTATTTGGCTGTGATTCAGAAAATAAATATGCTTGTCATTATTACTTCAAAAAGTAGTTTAATTACTTTACTTTATGGTAACAGTAATTTTTCATACTACATCTTACTTTCTTTTATTTAACATTTGCCTGTGCACATTCTGTCTCTGGCCTCTGCTTCTAACTTATTGTATCAGGAAAACCTGGTGGCTATTTGAGAGCATGTTCGGTTCTTCAAAATTACATGCCAAAATCATTTCTAAATAAATCTGAGAGAAGAAATAGTCCATAACGTTGCAGGGTATGACTTTATTTTATATGTGCTGCATGAAAGCACCAAAGCAAACTAAACCCCAGACTGACATCATGTTGTAAAAACTGAGATTACAAAGTGTACACTGGATTCACACTGGTAGTTTCATCTTACTTAATCTCTTCATCTAACTGTAATGTTTTAGCCACGTGGCTGGAGACGGCATAGTCTGTCCGGACAGAATGTCACAATTGGATGGATTTCCAATGATTTCATTTGTCCTTTACTTTGGTTTCTGACCAGATACCTGAAAACTGTGTGACATTTCCATCAGCCTCATCTGTACAAATCAGCAAGCTAACGTGCTAAGCTAAGATGGTGTCCATGGTAAACATTATACCCCAAAAACATCAGGATGTAAGCATTGTCACTGCGTCATGCTGAGCTTAGTATTATCCTGATGCACAGTGGTGACTAAGTGCAGCCTATATATGGTACTGACTGACCAATGTTTACCTACTATAGTAGCTGTTGTACACATTACTAGGGGTTTTCCAGCTAAAACTGTGTCAGTGCAACCCCAATTTAGTAAAGAGGTAGCTTTATACTCAGTAGTAATTACTGAAAACATATCAAGGTTATCACAAACAGACTCGTAATGACTGTTCAGAAAGTTTGTGGCTTGTCCAGCCAAATCCATGGATACATTATCTCACTGCAGGTTTCGCAGCATTGCAAGCTGCATGTTTCTGATGTAATAGGGCTATATACTGTGGTCTCCATAAAACATGTCCAAACCTCATCTCTATCAAACAGCTAAATGTGAACATTTAAAATGTCAAACACGCTTCAGCTCTGGTTATGAGGACTATATAGAGGAGGCTGTTTAGCATGCAGGTGTTAAAGCCAAGTGTTGTCCCTGTAGGGTTGAATAAGTATACAGAGAAGGGGATACATGGGATGCTTATACTGGCATTGTGCAGCACCCTCACACGCCTGTCAGCATTCATCTCCTCAGTGACAGGCAGAGACCCAGCTAGCTTGGTAAAGGCCTCATTCAGAACCTGACAAGACTCCACTTATGCAGCTCTTTCATCTCCAAGCAAACCAGCCAGACCACTAATACTGATCCTGTCTCTGTCTATACGTCACTCAAGTGAGTTTTATTCCACAAAACTAGGTTAGTAAGCTTGGGTCATACACACTCAAGGGTCATTTTTAAAAAATAGATGAAAATCAGATATATTGCTGTTGTACTGACAAACTCAACATACAGTTTTTATGTTCATGCTAAGTTATGCTATTATTCTGCAGTGCTGTTTTCTAAATTGTTAATGCTTGCTTGAATCTTTGGGGTGAAATTCATAATTTACGTTTTGACAAGTCCAGCACGTATAGTATTATATACAAATGCTCTAAATCAACTGATGTAGATGTGTAGGAAAATGCAGATGTGATGATTATACGAATGCAAATAACTGTTTTTCATGCATACAAATGCAGTGCACAATTAATGCAGTTACACTCACTGTTGTATAATCAGATTAGCTACTGCATAATTGATGTATAACTGTATTTTTCGCAGACTTATTCCGTCAGGTGTCTGGTCCCGGAGGTTTGACAGACCAGCGTCACCTCAGCCTTTTGCTTCATGAAGCCATCCAGATCCCCCGCCAGTTGGGTGAAGTCGCTGCTTTTGGGGGCAGCAACGTGGAGCCGAGTGTCCGTAGCTGCTTCCGCATGGTGAGGGCACAGTCACATACATCCATGTCATGCCCCAAACACATTCACTGATAGGCAATGATACATATACAGTTTGCTACACACGTACTACAGACCGAGCAGATGAAATCATCTTGTCTGGAATCTGCTGTGAATTCACCTTACCCCATTTGATCTGATAAACGCTGCTCTAGTGTTGATATATCAGTCACAAGACTGAGCTACTGCAGCTGTGAAGATTTTAGTGTCCCTGTGTCTCTGGTGGACCATCATATTCACATGTGAAGCATGTGAAAGACTGACCACTGACCACAGGGCAGTACTGTAAGACTCAGTGCTAGTTTCAGTGCTTGAATCAACAGCTTGATTACCCCAATGAGAAATTTGAGGATGACCTTGAAAACCCTTTTGATAATGCTATTTTGGCACAAACCTGCTAGCCTATTAATTAACATGTAGAAAAACAATGAGTGACCTCCAGATAATCAGAGCAGTGCAAAGTTATCTGTGCCAAGACAGTATTACAAAAACAGAAAAAGAATTTTAAACTTAAAAAATGAATGGTTTAATCAAACATTAGCCTTTGGATGCTTTCCATCAAAAGCCAAGAATGAAAAAATAATGTTGTCACACCAGGAAGCTGCCAGTTATGTGAACCCTGTTGTGTTTTACTGACATCAGCAGAGTTCAACTTTTCCGGCAGAGGAAGAAGAAGTTAAATGCACCATCTCTGGAAATGGAGAGGTTTGAATTATTCTACCTAAGGAATCCCCAACTGCCCCAGGATGTTGCCTTACAAACATTACATCACATTAATATTGCATTGCATTGCTTTTAGTGCACATAAGATACAGTCAGTGGTAGATAATGCATGATGTTACCAACCATACACATACTGTAGGTGAAATCCAAGAACTTTAATTGGGAAAGTTGCATGAATGATTTGATCTACTGGAATATTGATATGATTAAGTGTGGTGACAGAGTCCAGTAGCGCACAGATTAACAACTAATGAGGAGATATGTTCAAAGCATTAATTAATTAATCTTTCCCTCCTTTGCTTGTTCAAAATGTGTCTCAACTTGTGTGTTCGGTGCAGGTTGCAGGAACTTTACTATGTGACATTCAATTCGGATAATTACTGAGTTGTTAGGAGCAGGCCACAGCTCTTTTGGAAGGTGGCCCATGCAAAGCCTTTTAATTCCCTCATTTTCAAGGCAGATCCTAATTATATACACCCCATTCTGGTCCATGCTTCCTGTATCAGCTACGGCTGATTAAAATCAATTGCTTTCTCGATTTGCTCCATGTCAGGGCATTTAGTTGTAGATAAAATATCCATGTAATGTGAACTGGGGGGTGACCCATTTGCCCGTTTATCACTTGGCATGGAAGTGAGTGACGTCAGTTTTTGGAAATGTGGGTATAGCATTTGCTGCCACCTCACATAGACACTGACTCTGCTGGCACAGGAGAAGATGAAATCGACTTCAGACACAGAATATGTAGAGTATTCAGAACAGTATGATATTGCCGAGGGTGCTATGGTATGTGCAGAGGTTACTGGACCAAATTCAACTGGTGGAATAACCTCAACATTTCCTAAACAGGTCTATACTTTGTGAGAAATGTTGTGCTCTGATTCTTCCTGCTACTGTTTAGTGGATATATGGTGCACAAAGCACAGAGTTTTGATGGATAACTGCATGTTTATCACTCTACTTTTCCAATGATGTTTAAAGCATCCCATCTGTTCACAGTGCTGCTTTGTGATGCAGCAGCATGCTCAGCATAGTCAGAGACATTTCCAGGTGTTCGGTATGCAAGGGGCTGCTATTTGACCTCCCACATGGAGTGAAGCTGGCTACTCTACTATCAGAGAGGAGCTCCTTCATCCCTGGGAGACTCTACACCTCTGTACACCTCACAGTCTGTGTGATCCGTAGGCGCGCACACACACACACATTTATTATGCTACTCTGCTTGAGCGGTAGAGGAAGCCCTAGGGAAATCAACCTCTTAATGCATCTCTGATGCAGACTTAATGAGAATTTAGCACATCACGGATTTTCAGCGCTTGGCGAGTCATTCTTTTATTAGGTTGACTTCCTTTTTATCCCACTTTCTGGAATTTTTAACAAGGTGTCTTTGGGAGAGATGGACAGCATTTATACACACAAACACACATATAGCATACACACCAAAGCAGTGTTTATGTCTGCTCTGTTTTAGCCTTATAATTGTTTGAGTAGCTCCATAAAAGCAAAAGACATCCCACAATGTAGTACATCTTCTTTCGCCTTCTCTTTTCCTCTTTTATCTTTTCTATTCTCTTTTATTCCTTTTTTCTACAGTAGCTCACTGCAGGACAACCTTTGGAAAGGAAGCACACATTCTCCTCTCATTACTTTATGTACTGGCCTACTGTTGATCTATATTTGGATTGTTTGCAGTCTCCTGCTCTTCTTTCCTCCCTCCCACCTTCCTTTTCCAGGCCCCAGGGAAACCTGCCATTGAGGTGTCTCACTTCCTGGAGTGGATGAGCCTCGAGCCCCAGTCGATGGTTTGGCTGCCAGTCCTCCACCGCGTGGCTGCTGCGGAGTCCACCAAGCACCAAGCCAAGTGCTACGTCTGCAAACAGTGTCCCATCAAGGGCTTCAGGTAGGCATGCCTGGGTGAGTGGGAAAATGAACACACATGCAGTTACTATGTGCAAACACGTACGATTCAATGTAATATGAATGAAATGATTCTTCAGGGATCCCAGTGGGGAAATTGGGCCATTGCAACATCAAATAAAATAAACAGAAAAGAACACAGAACAGGAAGACTGTAGTTATGGACTAATATACACATACACAACCAACAACAGAGAAAGACACATAAATAAAACAATAAAAACTCTCAACAATATTTGATTAAAAAACCTTTTAAACTGTATTTTGTACAATAATTACTGCTTGTTAATTACAAGTAGGTGAAAGAGAGAAGCAAAGAAATTAATTTTAATAAGGCAGCTGGTGTTTTCTGTTTTCATAATATATAAGAATCACTACTCACCAGATGAAGGCTTGTTGGAGCCTTTATCTGGTGAATAGTGACTCAAATATATAATGAAAACATGGTAATCCTCCAAACTCTTCACCTCAAGCTCAGTTTTAACAGTTGCTTCTGTGAGACATGCAGAGTCTGCTGTAGGAAGCTAAGTTGCTGTGAGTGCGTGTTGTCCTCCTCACTGCTGGAACTAAGAAAACATATGGCTGTAGTGGAGATCATCCCATCAATACCAAGTCTTTTTTCTTTCTACACACACACACACACACACACACAGACACACACACACACACACAGACACACACACACACACACACACACACACACACACACACACAGACACACACCCTCTACTCTCTCTGATCTCATGCAAACATCAGTTCAGCCTCTGTTATATTGATCTTTACGGGTATCGCAGTCTGAAGCAGTTCAATGTGGACATCTGTCGGACATGTTTTCTAACTGGCCGCACTACCAAGGGAAAGAAGCTGCACTACCCCATCATGGAATACTACACCCGAGTAAGACAAACATTAGTTGTGCTTTAACTGAATACAAATTCAAGGCTTCAGGGACGAATAAAACTCACCATCTCCTGACTCCTGCTTCCAGACAGATTAGTTGCCACTCCGCTGTAAGATCTCCAAGTGTATACTGTTAACATATGCTTACACTGCCTTGTCCAGATCTATAGTATGCAGAGATTGAGTACCACTCAGCAGTAACATCCTTTTTGGCTCACATAGTGCACATATAAAGTGCTGTTTGGAACACACATTTCACACTAAACCCCACTAAAACCCAAGTCTTAAGCGACTGCAGGCACAGTCTCTGAAGTCAAGTTCATTCCAAAGGAGTAGCTGGAGTGCTGGGATGTACTGAGATGGTGCCAGATTTAATCTCTAATCAATTCTTAGCTGTAAAATATGGCAAAGGGCCAGCTGTACAATGATTTTTTTCCCCACTGGACAATATTTTATATTAGTTGGATACAGTTTTTCACAATGGCTAGGCAGGCAGGCACCCACAGATTTCTATTATGATAGAGAGAGCAGGAGCTAGAGAGCCAGAGAGTGAGAAAACAGGGAAGGTTTAAAACAGCATAGAAAGGTAAGGATGCACAGAGAGAGAGAGCAGCAGCAGAAACTGAATGAGAAAGCAGATGGAGGAATAAGTTAGTAATAAAAACTCCTGGATTATAGTGTGTTGGGGGAATAAGTTTAGATTTTCCAATCCACACATTCACACTTTGAGTGTGTTAAAATGCCCTGCGGGCGTATTGATGTTAATTTCTGTCTGTGCCTTGCTCCTCACCTGCTGCTCCCACGCTGACACACACAGGTGATTGGAAACATTATGCCAGGTATAGGCCCACTGTGCTGTGCTGTATATCAAACTGCCTCAGTAAAATCCCCCTCGCACTTTCCTTTGGCTTCCAAATCAACCTGCATTCTTCTTTAGTATTCACCCACCACTCACCCTTTGTCTTCGCATACACTGATTGAAGTATTGATTTGCTGCATGGTGCACTGTACCAGCCAGGGTGGAAACTGTACTGCCTAGCAGTTTCTTCACTCTTATTCTCTACGCAAACAGGCCTGGTGCACAAGCAGAGTAGTCGAAGAGCCGTGTGTAAGTGTGTGTGTGGGAGGTCAAGGTTCCAGTGCCTAGCGGCTTGTCACTTGCTAGGTGTGAGCCCATTGGTCACCTGGGAGCGTCGGTGTGATTAGTGTCTGTCTGATAGGTTATAAATAGGCACAGCAGTGGACTCCCACCTCCCGTGCCCTGCCCACAGAGCTGGACACACGTCCCTGCCTACATCGTAGAGGTGTAAGGGTACAGTGTGTGTACAGGCGCGCTGTGTATTATTAACCCTGAGGCCTATACACAGCCAACCGTTTTACATCCTGCCAGTGGTCACACACCAGCAAGAGAGCAGGCAATTGTCCCTTACCTCTGCTTATCTCCTTTTTCCCCCTTTCTCCTGTTTTCTCTGCTTATTTTTTTCTTTCATTCTTATCTTTGAACTTTCTCTCTTCTATTGTCTCTCACCCACATTTATTTCCCTCTTTTCTGTCTCTTGCCTCTCTCTCTAGCCCTTTCTTCCTCTATCTTTAATATCTTTTCATACATCCTCTTACATTTTCTTCTCATTTGTTGCCAATTACAGTACAATTTGTTTCAAACAGCTCTTGAGTCAATTAGAAAAATCTGTGAACGCAGCATAATACACTATCAGAAGCAAGCAATGCCCCTCAAGCACCAAATAACCGCACAAATGGAAAAGTGGCCTATGCAACAGTCTAATCGTAGTATGCCAGACACACTCCACAGAGAAAGTCGGTCTGCTCTTCCTCGACCTGCTGGAGAAACTGCTAGAAGCAACTTGTACGTTGAATATAGTTTTTTTTTTTTTTTGTGCCCACTGTATCTTCTTGTACCCAGAAAGCAACTTCACCATGGCAAGCCTCCACATCAGGAGTCTGTTTCTGCTCTTTTTTCCAGAAGAAGCAACCAGTAACCTATCATCAAAAAATGTCCCAAAATGACAACACTGGTTGAATCAATGTTTTAAAAGTCGTCATCTGTACAGGACCCATCCCACTTCTCGCGTCAATGCGTCTCAGGAAGATAAATGAACTGCAATGTCGTTACCTGATGGTAAGGCCAGTGCCTTGCATGACAGTTAACATTGTCTGTGTGTGTGTGTGTGTGTGTGTGTGTGTGTGTGTGTGTGTATTTGAGTGGGTGAACAGTAAAAGATAAGAGGTTTTACATAGAGCTATATAAATGCTGTATATTGTGTAATTGTGTTTTTTGTTATTTTGTCCCACGTGAAGTTGATTGACCAGTATTGTACAACCAGTATTATGGAAGGAATTATACTGGCTGAAATGACTGAGAATTGGCAGTGTGTATTAATAATAATTCTATTTTCCAGCATGATCTGAGCCCCATCTATCATGTAGTAGAGGTCCTTATTATGGTAATGGTGACTATTTCATCTGGTGTGCTCAGCAGTAGTGCAGAACTGACTTAATCATTCTTCTCTTTCTTCTTCTTTCTTTCTTTCTCTCACCTGTCAGTTGATATAGAGGCAAAGGAATCAGCTTTCTTATTTGAATCATCGGTCAATCTTAAAGCTCAGCCTGAACACTAATGGAAAGTCGTTGATATCAAATACTGAAAGTCATCCCGTAGTCGTGTCTGAAATTCTTCCTGATGACATATTAGCAAGTGAGTCTCTGTGTGATGTGTAAAAAGGATAAAAGGGCCTTCAGCCAATGAGGGTTATACGTGTTAATCCGAAGTAATAATGAAGTTCTCCAGTCTCAAAGGAGAGATAGTATTTGATGTTTGAGGTTAGTTGGGATTTGTAGGCATACAACACTGAGAGCAGCCTCTGTCCTTTCTCTCTCTCTCTTTTCTCTCTCTGTCCTCACCCCTCCCCTGGTATTGATGCAGGAGGAAGCTGAATCTTCATCATTATCGCCAGACATAGGGATGATGAGAGGAAGCTGAAAAAACTTTAAACTCATAGACTTTCCTTCTACCCCCGCTTCTCATTTCACATCCATTTACATATCTACATTGTTAAACACACATGTATGCACAAGACATCCACACACACACACACACACACACACACATAACCACACACTATTCTTTTCCATTTACTCTCTCCTCTTTCATTTGCTGTTGTACCTGATCAGGCTCTAGGTTCCGCGGCGTTCGCTGATGAAGCCTGCGTCAAGGTCGAATTACGAGGGTCAGGTTCGCGGGCGGAGCTCCTGCAACAGGACATGGATAAACTTAAATTTCCCAGCAAGTGGTCCATTGACGCTGGAGAGAAGAGATGCATGGATGTCCCGAGCTTCTGTCGTCACACCCTCCTCTCTATCCTCACTCTTTCAGCTGACGGTACTCGCGAAGATGATGCAGCACGGAGGAGGTGCTGTGTGTTTGTGTGTAAATGGAAGCTGCAGTTCGCTGTACATGTATGTATAAAAGCAGCGCCAGAAGGCCTGTGAGTACATTAGCATCTGTGGGTTGATTCTCTGCATTGGTTAATTACCTTGTTTAAAGGGGAGGAACCCACCGCTTGATCATCTAACTCTGTTATATATCATTAACATGTGACATTCAGCAGCAGCGGTTTGTGATGAATTACCTTTGTGGTGTACCCACGTTTACTGTCTCAGCCTACATCTACTTAAGGTCGTGTCTTCCTACATTACTTTCAATAGTTGGAAGAATGGGGTGGCACTATATTGCATCTAGTATAAGCTATATATGTGGGAGGAGGAGGCATGAGGAGATGGAGACCAAAGGTTTTAGTCAAGGAGAAGCAGGCTAAACAAGTTTTATTACCAGTCAAGTTGATGCTCACTGTTGGTGATAATACTCTGCAAAGAATTAGTTTCCAATTGTTATCTTGGCAATACTGAAACATAAATATACACACAAAGAAAACACAACTAATGATTTTATGAAATCAAACATAGTTGGTGGCAGTCCCCAGACTGGTTTCATTACAGACTATTAGTATCAAACATGAAACACCAAAAATGTGATATAAAGAAAACTAGTTGCACTCTCCAAGAGCATAAGAGTTGAACTAAATAATTTGATAACGTGGAGTAGTGTGTCTTCTGAGTTCATGGGAACGAAGGACAGTCATAATATATAATACCAGCATGCTTGAATATGCATTAGCCAAAATATGCACTTGGGGTGCCAATAATCACATTATTTCAAGTCTGTCTGAATGTCTTGGTCCCAAGAGATCCTTTCAATGACTTTAATGTAAGTAATGGGCAGAAATTCAGTCCCTCATTCGGTAAAAATGCATTCAGAGTTAAGCTGAAGTTAATATAAAGCTTCCAGCAGACTGATTCATAGACACCCGCTTTTTGTTCAAAAAGGAACATCATCTGAGGAAACATAAAACAGGAGTTTTGAACTGAAAAGATATCCACCTGATCTGTCTGACTCAGACTGCTGTCTTCTACGCTAACCACAGACGTCAGAAATTAAAAGTTTTTACAAAGAGCGAGGACTGTGGATTTTGATCTTTCGGCATCGGAAACACAGTTTATAAAAACTTCAGCAATGGAATGTTGTATTAAGGATAGACTTTAAATATTTACTTTCCTTTATTATGGAGCAAACTGTATGCTACATTCATGCATGTATCCACCAGTTTTTTTTCTTTTTTCTTTATCCTATTTAACACAGGACACTATAGTTATACATTTATTGCATATTACATTTTTTTCAACAAGTAAATTTTGTTTGATGTTACAGTGAAACAGCTTTGCTAGAGCAGCATGTACTGAGCAGCCGTCCACTGACAGTCAGTGCACTCACGAACGAAGTGTCTTGGTCCGAAAGCTACATTGCAGCTCCCTCGCTGCTCTCACACCACCCACATACACACACACACACACATACACTTAGTTGTTGTCCATGCAGCTGGATAGCACCACTTAGTGTTTCTATTACCGCTGGTAGACAGGTGCATTTGACGACGATCCTCCCTCCTAGACATCTTAGGTATAGTTTAGCCTGTGGCAATTTGAAATCTCTGCCACTCTGCAGTCTTGTCATCAGATGCCTGACAGCTTACTGAATTTCAGTCCATAAATACTAAAAGGCCAGAGGTCCATCCATACTACTTGTACAAATTGCTTCCAATTGTTTGTTGATTCAGGTTTCAGTGAAACATACTCTCAGTGTGTGATAGCATCCAAAGTCAGTTCTTATCCAACTCCTGTATTTTTGTGTGTCTGTTTGTATACATGTTTGTTTATGTCACATGCCCTCTTTGTGTGTGTGTGTGTGTGTGCGTACATACCTGTGTGTATATAGATTGGCAGAAATGCAAAGCCAGAATTGTTCATTCTTCACGGACAGCCTGTCTCCTGATGAAAGTCTGTGAGTATGCCGACACCCCCACACACTACGAACCCCCTCCCTACACCCACAGCCCTTCATGGGAGGAGTGGATGTGTGTTTTGTGTGTGCACACCCTTTCCTCTCGATAGACTGATTATTTTCTGTGTTTATGTGTGCGCTCAGGCTTGTTCATGTATGTTCGACTGTTAGGGTAAGCTTGGGTCATCACATAAATAATCAGCCACATAATGAAAACGACCCACAGCGAGCAAGCAGCATGCACAGTGTCCCCCTTCATCATGCACATGCCTGCTGTGATTAAAGTCTGTGACTGTGGGTAGATACACAAAGCCCCCGCTAAGGAGAGAGGGGGAAGAATGTTTGTGTGTTTGCACAGGGTGGGTGAGTGGCAGGGTGGTGACGAGGTTACAGCAGTAAGAAGAACAGGAATGTTTGATGTGAATGAGGCAGCCAGGAAGAAACAATAGGTTGGAAAGTATAAGTTGAGAGTGGTTTGGGGTTGTATGGGATCATGTATTTGTGCGTGTCCATGTCTTATTTTGTTGACATCTATATGGGTTGTCAACCGTTCCCTCCTTCTCTGAGATAGTTTTCCTTTTCTATTGCTTTTTAAAGTCAAGGTTGCATGCACAGCAGCTCTGTGCAGAGTGTTGCCTGGTCCTTTAGGGCTCCAGGTGTGTGTGTGTGTGTGTGTATGTGTGTGTGTGTGTGTGTGTCATGAAGTGTGCTCATTATTTCTTTTCAGGCGTGTTTTATGTGTCTCTTCTGAGAGAAAGCTGTGATTGACACCACATTAAAAGCTAGTTTTAGGCTTTGACAAAACTACACTACTTTTCAGCAGTGCAACACTTTTTACTCCTGACATCTGTGCTTCTGAAGCCTGCTCCCAATATCTTTGTTTCAATGTGCATGTATCTAGAGCATTGCTTGGATGGAGCTTTGTCACAACATTGTGTGTATATCAGTGCATGTGCATATACAGTAGTATCTGCATCTGCATCTGTATCTGTGTATTATTCCCTGCCTGGGAGTGTGTGTCTGTATGCACGACACTTCACTTCTACCCGTTATGTGTAGAGGTGTTATTTTCTGCTCTTGTGCCCTTGTATCTTGTTGTTCTTATCCTGCGAACCGGTCCCTCTGTCTGTCAGTGCCTCTCTGTTTTTCCTGCTGCATGGCTCTGCACATGCTGCTGTGCTATCTGTGCCTCCAGCTGGTGTTTGGCTGTCATCGTACAGTTCTTTGTCCTGAACCACACTGCCTGCATGTGCAGCCATTATGCCCCACCTGCAAGCATTGTTCTGAGTTCACCGTTGCTGCCTAGTGCCAGGTAATTGACATGAAGGTCATTAAACCCTAAGATGCAAAGGTCAGTGGAACCTTCAGTCTTCCATAAGTTGGTATTATATCCATAGTATAATCAGTGTTTTTCGTTAATGATAAATATATGCTATGTTTATAATTTCACTAAAAAGAATGGTTTGAATTCTATATCAGCAGTATTTGAGTTTATTTCTCCACTGAGATGGCTAATGTAAGCCAATGTAAAGTAGTAGAAGCAGGTTAATTTGATATAATAGCAGATAACTTTTAATATTATTATGACCAAAATGTAAATGTTCTGTAAAACTGCTTTTAATTTTGTTAATTTTGAGGTAAAAGTATACAGATATCACTTACACTGAGACGAAATTAAGTGTAAAATTGTGTAAAATACAGGAAATACTGCATAACCATGACAAGATCCCTATGAATGTCTATACAGAATGTTTACTGATCATTTCTGACCCAAAGCTGGTATGATAATAATAGATAACTTAATTTTCTTAAAAGGTAAAACAGGTGAAGAAATGGATCTGGCCTTCTCTATACATAAGCAGTCTGTTTGAACTAGGCATAATGTGGAATTACAATGCAAAGTCTTTAACTTGCTTTTAACTTTGGCTCAATAAAGTAGTTTGCTTCATTGCCCAAAGCATTACTGCAACATAAAAATTGACAAACAGCTGTCTTTCCAATAAAAGAATTGCCAAACTTTTATAGATGCATTTATTGTTTTACAGCCATAGGTGTCATAGAGATACACATTAAGTTTCCTGCTCCATTATCAATAAAGTCAAGTCATTGTTTGGGGAATTATACTGTCCTGTAGCTTATACTGTCCATCTTCCATTTTTAATAAATGTGAGTGGGTTTTTAATGGTGTGGTGAGCCAAGTTTATTTACGCAACATTTAATTTTTGGACGGTAAACCTGGCACAGTGCAATGCCTCTGTCATGGTGTCCTGTCCCATCGTGTCTTGTTTCATCGTGTCTTGTCCTGTCATATCCCTCCTCGTCCCGCTTGCCTTGCCTTGCTTCGGCCTGTCTGCTCTCCCATGCCGTCCCTGGCTCTGCTTTGTGCTGCTGGTGGCTGTGTGCTGGTGGCTCAGTGTGCTGTCTCCTGTGTGGGGGACTCAGGGATGAAGATCAGTACCTCCTGCGTCACTCCAGCCCAGCCCTGGACCATGACTCACCCTGCGGACAGCACATGTTGCTGGCTCACCTGGAGCACCAGGACAAGGAGCAGCTCCAGCGCACCCTGGCCCGCCTGGAGAACGAAAACAGGTCTGTAGCCAGGAAAAAAACAAAACATGTTTTAGGACATGGCGCACTGAGTCTGGAGCTTGGTACATTTCCTTGTTTCTCTGGGTGGTGGAGTCCTTACACCATGTTTGTTTTCACACATAATCAATCCCTTTGAGCTATACTGATAACACAACAAAATAAACCAACTCCATCACATCTGTAAAACTTGCTGTTTTTGTAAGCATGGAGGACTGTGTTGAATTTGAGTCGGTTATAAATTTGAATGAATGAGGTTTAAATTAAGGTTTGGGATAAGGCTTGTAGCAGTGGTTTGAGGAGAGATTTTCATCAGTAAAGCTCCCCAGAAGCATAAAAAACACAAATATGTGCGTGTGTGTCTGTTGGCATTACACTCTTTTCGGTATGTCTGCTGCCATTTGCAGACCTCCTGAAGAGAGTAAACACTTTCACACTCTAAATCCTTTTCAACAGCCTTAAGAAAACAAGACACATTTTTGGTGTGTATACCTGACAGGAAAATGGGAACACTTGTAAATCATGTATTGCATCAGCTTGACAGTTCATAGGTGTCCTACAGAATGAAACAGGAAGAGTCCATTAAGGAGTGATTGCTGAGGTATAAGTGTAAAGCATCTCTGAAACACATTGGTTGAGATGGTAATGCCTGAATTTGAATTTACTGTGTCAGAGTAGCTAAGAGGTTCAGATATTTTCCATAAATGATGCAAATTCATTTCCCGTTCTCCACTTAATTGGTTACTAGAGGCAACCTCTATGTGAATGATTCATATGAATAATTTCTTTTGTCTTCAGTTCGGTTGTGACCTTACATTCACACACACATAGACTTGTGGCCTGTGGTTGTCTGAAACCTTGACCCAGTTCAGCTTTTCTACAAAGTAAGCCTGCTGTTATGGCACTGTAGTCTGCTTTGGTGTCCCTGTTGATGATTACAATGGCTGCTGTAGCTTAGTTTATATATCCTCTCCTGTGGCTCTCATGTGCCTTATATCTGAACAATAAATCAATACCAGAATTAAACACCTTTAACACTAATCTGCTTTTTGGTGTTCAGGAAGCTCCAGACCCTCTTTAACAAGCTAAAAATATATTAAACATTATTTTATCACCATGATACCGCTCAGCTTTTCCCTAATTTTGAGATAATTGCACATAAACCCAATTTTGACCTGATGACATGTGTCAGAAGTCTGAGTCTCAGCTATCCTGCTGTAAAACATGGATGATTTTTAGCTGCTTCATGTCTGTGATGATTACTACACTATGCTGCACTATCCCTCTCACATGCTAGACATGTTGTTTTCTTTAATATTTTTATTATTGGAGTCCTTTAACAGTAGGAGTTTGACTTCTCTGAGGTCTTATTGACCAAAAACATTAGTAAAGTCACAAATTAGGATAGCACATCAAACACTTCCTTGTATGCAAATGACTGTCTAGCTAACAAATATATATAAAATAAATATACAACTAACTATTAACTTATATTACTTATTTGGTGTAATAACAGTGCTTTACAGCAATTTCCATAATTATGTCTAGTTTGTTTCCAGGAGAAGGGTTACCATTTTTTTTTTTTTTTTTAAATTGATTAATTTAGCAGTTGTTATTTATTTTGCACACACAACAAAGGAGTCTGTGAGACCCTGAACAATGGGGACATAAAGCCAATATCAACAAAACAAAGAATGTTACAAAACTAATTTAGCACTTAAATAAACCAGCATGTTCTGCACCACGATTTTCAAGCACACAAATAGATTGCTGCACCTTTAGTAATCCTTCACAGCACAGCGAGCAATCAGTTAATGGTCTTAGTGTCACACATGTGAGCAAGAGGAGAAATTGATTGAGAGTAGCTTATATTAAAAACAAAAGTTGATTGCACTCCATGTGGTTGGATGTCAACATTAGCCCCTTGCTGCATTGTTTTTATGTGTTTATGGATGTAGTGAATTTACTCTAATCATGCAACTCTTAAGCGCAACATGTCAGATTATTATACGTAGTTACATTTCTGTTTGTGTCAGGTAGGAGCTGGAATGTCTCTAGTTGTGTGTGTATATGTTTTGTATGCTGCCCCAACCCGTGGGCCTGTGTTTATCCCTCCATCTGTCCTCCACTGTGGGTCCTCAGGGTGCTGCAGGGCGAGTACAGACGGCTAAAGTGGAAGCATGAAGAGGCGGCATCAGTTCCCATGCTGACTGAGGCTGGAGAGGGCGGCCCGGGTTCACCCACAGCGGGAGAGCAGCAGGATGAGGAGCTCCTGGCCGAGGCACGAGTTCTCCGTCAACACAAGACACGCCTGGAGACCCGCATGCAGATCCTGGAGGACCACAACAAACAGCTGGAGTCCCAGCTGCGCAGGCTCAGGGAGCTACTGCTACAGGTACACCTCTGTGAGAGGCATGATGATGATGATTAGGTGTTGTGGAGAGAGTTGAGCGGTAGTATGACAGTTTTCTCTTCCAGAGTATTTCCACTATATATTGAAATATTGAAAAGCAGTAAAAAGCCCTCGTGCTCCAGACCCATCAGTTTCTTGTACTCTGTTCTGCATCCATAACTCTAAACAGTACTCAGAAACAATGAAAAATTAAATGGTAATTTATAATTGGGCTCAGTATTGTAGGCAACATTGTTATGGTTCAGTGGGTTAAAATCTTATTATAACCCTTACCTTATGAGCCTGTACCTGATGTTGACCTGTGCGCTAGTCTTACCCAAATCTCACCCTCTCTTATCCTAATTCAAACCCTATATATCGTGTAGTGAGTGTGTTGAGCCTGTGTGCCCCCTTTGGCAGAGTTTACATTACCCAGAATATGCCAGCTTTTAGCTGGCATGTGTAAAATGTCTGATGGAAAATATGACAATTGTTCAGTTACAGCGGCACAGACTTCAACATGGTAAAGAAAAAAGCATTAACTTCAGCGTTACAAAAAAGCCTAAGGAAACAGTTAGGTATATAAACATTGTTATATAAATTACATTACCTTAAACAATGTGGTCACTGCGTTATGAGTTAGGCCGATCTGACTCCACCTCTGCCAAGTTTGGGAGCCACTTTTGACAGTGTATATCAGTCACTTTCTTACATTTTCCTCCTTAGTAACAACAACTTTTGGTACTCGATAAAAGCTTCTCGTGATTTCTCATCGATTTGAGCAACTGTAAACGATGCAAACCGTAGACATTCTGAGATGCTTTGATGGCGCTTCTCGTAGAGAATCACCTCCTGCCTTACACCTGCATTTTCCTGATGTCATATGCAAACAAACCATTGACTTGGATTCTGTAGAAAAGAAGTGTTGTCCCACCTTTTCTGTAATATGAAATGTTTTGTGTTTTCTGAAATGGTTTTGTATATTGTGAAATGTTGTCGCCAATGCATCAGCGTCAGTCAAAACAAGACATTTGCTTTGCTCGAGATCAGCAACTTCCCTGCTATCCCCAGCCCCTGCTGTGCATGGGATGTAATAGAAAAAGTACAGGTTTTAGATTAATAAATCTTCAAAGAAATGCAGATAATAACAGTTAAATAAAATCTGTCATTCACAGTGACGGGTCAAGGTAGTAGGAAGTCTCTCCCATGAGCCAACAACAGTAGAAGTGGCTTCTTTATCGGAGCAGCTGATAGTTCGTCAAACATAGCCTCCAGAAGACTGTTGAGCCGGTGTTTTAATGTCAAAGTTTGTGGAGATATCCAACGTTGAGCTTCTTGGCCGCTGACATACCAGTCAGGCATATCTTACATGCCTTTTTCGGGGAATAGTAGGAGTTATTAAGGAGCTGAAGGGCTGGATCCATTGGAACATTTCTATTTGTCAAGGTGGAGATGGTGCGTACAGTTTCCTGCCAAGAGGAATGTACCTGTGGGTAATCCCATGTGTATGAAGAAGTCTAGAGTTCCAGGTGGGCAAGATGAAAAATAAGGGTGGGAAGATAATCCCATGAGATGTACTATGTGACATGAAATGTCATACATGACAGGTCCTATAGTGAAACTTTAAAATGAATGAATTGATGATGGGGGTTATGTGAGGCCTTGGCATTGGTACAGACTGTGTCTCAATTTATATTTCTGTTAATCTGAGACATAACTCTCTTCTAGTCTTGTATGATATTAATTAACTCTAAAAGACAGGTGTTAGTATGTATAAGTAGAGTTTAGAAATAAGAAACATCAAGTGTTCATCAACAGTGTGTGTTCTGTTAAGGGGCTTTGGTTAACTGCAGCTGCAGTTTGAATAAAGAAGTCGCAGAGATGCGTTCAAGTTCAGTGGTTTTCAACATTTGTATACTGTATGTGACAGTGCATACATCAGGTAGCACAGTGCTTCACATACATTCTTAATGTACAAAAATGCAAAGATGGTACATGTAATTAAAAAAACTGTGAAAATGCAGCTTCTCTGAAAATGTCAGATTTGAACTCTGAAGATATGATAAGGTAAGATATAAATACCAGTAGTAGGAGTACAAGAAATACAGTTTTGAAAGAGTTAAGAAAGAGGATAAGCCTCAAGACACTCTGGAATGTAATATAAAAAGGCGTACTGCAGGCTAAAGGAAAGGTGTGAGAAAGAGATGAGTACAAGAGTGGCAGCTAACAGTTACTAGGCTGCTGTAATAGGAAAGTGCAAATTGTTAGCGCCGGGAGTACAGATGCAAATTTCACATGCAGGTCACTGAATAAAGAGAAAGCAAATGGAGTGAGTCACAACAGGAGAAAGACACTAAGAAAGAGGGACATGATGCTTCTTCTTCAGGTTAAAGACTTGGAAATTGCAAATGAAGGCAAAAGAGAGCGTGGCAGTGGAGAGATGGTTGCAGAGAAAGTGGGGGTATACTGTATGCCTGGGTAGAAAAAAAAGCTATTCAAATTCATATCATCCTTTTCTCCCTGGACCAATATCACAGTTTCATTTCCTCAAAAAATAAAATCTGTAGAATCTGCCTTTGTAGTCTGTGGAAGTATATGTATGAATTCCTCCCAATCTCTGCAGACACTTCAGTTCTGCTGCAACTACTGAACTTACTCACCTCATGAGTATTGCTACAGTGTTGCTAAAAACAGTAGAAAAGATTGTAGGTTGTATATAATATCCTCAAGAGTTACATTATGCATCTTTGATTGTAGTTTGAGATCTGGATTCACCTCTGTCAGTGTGTTTTCTGCAATGCTGCTATATGCAGTGCAGTTTGCTTTCTTTTTATCCAGCAAAGCACAAATCGCAGTAACCTGATGGTTTTTGTGTAACAGCTGTTGAACAATATTTCCTTCTTTTTTTTAAAGATGCCAGTTGAGGACTGCAGGCTGAGTACCATTAACCATCCCATTCATTAATATGTGAAAGGCTAAATGCCTCTGAGGTCTGAAACATGATGGATATGAGCAGTTATTTGGATTGAATGATAATAAGTCTCCTCCTTTAAAAAAACAAAACAAAAAACAGCCCAAAGATGATTCGGAGGCCAACGGATCAGAACCGTCAACCCTGTCTTCTCCTGTGTCTGGAGGGGGTCACCACGGGGAGCCGGCCAGCAGAGAGACTACTGACACTGAAGCAGCAGGTCAGCGACGTGCAGCCAGGCCGAGATTTGGGCTTGACACATGCATGCACGTTGAATGTGAAGCAATACATCAACCCCTCCCACCCCACCCTTATCCAATTTATAGAGGTGTAACATTTTCTCTCTGTGTATGTGTGTGTGTGTGTATCAGGAGATGACATGGAGCACGAGCAGGACACAGTGCTGCAGCTCCAGGAGGTCATCGAGCAGCTGAGAAACGTCTTCCCTTCAGAACCGGGTGAGTTTGCCTGGTGCTGCTGCACGGATCTTTGCCGCCACCGTGTAGCGCCGCACCTCACCTCACGCTTCAGAGGCACACTCTCTGCTCCTCCATCACCCGCGGGAGAGCGAGAGATGGAGAGGAGAGCAAATATGTACTGCTGCGGGTCGATTGTCGGGGGGAGGGAGGGATGGAGGGAGGGACAGGGTGATTAAATGGCAGGGAGGAGGAGTAAGATAAAGAGAGTCAGAGACAGTAGCACAGAGAGGAGAGCGTCAGTGTTCTCACACTTTGCAAATTGTCCCGTAGCATTTAAAACGCAATTTGCTGGGCAGTCCAAAGCCTGTAAATTGAACAAAGAGAGGGATTATCATAATTACAGCCTTCTTAGTTAAACCAAGAACATTTTCTGAGTCTTGTGCATGTGTTTCTAAAATTGCAAAAGCTTTTCCATTTTGTCCCCCCTGTTCTTCTGTTTCCTAATTTCAGGCACCACCTCACACATCTAACCCCAGAGTCGGGCCTGGAGGAGCAGAGTGAAAGCCTGAGAGGACACCTGATAGCGAGCGGGTGGAGCTCCGTGAACGGCTGAGATCCAGGCCGCAGGACACCGCCCCTCTCTCCCTGTGACCACCGCAGCAGCTATGAGACCCAGAGCTAACCCTCCACCGGAACTTGTGTGCACTAAAAGCCTTTTTTGTTCCATGCAAACTGCTGAAGGCTCACCGCTGATGTCCGTTTGACCAAGTTCGGATAACTTCAGTGGCGCAGCCTGACTCTGTGTTAACGAGCCAAAGGAAACTAACGTTAGCAGCAGCAGCAGGTCAGGGAGAGACTTGAAGTATATATAAAAAAGGAAAATGCCCAGCCAAGACACTGTGCTTACCAGTATCTGTGTTGTCATCTGGAGGTGTGAAGCTTTATTTCAGTCCACAGCACAAATTGGACCTTCCATAAAAGGAAAAAAAAAATGCAAGGAAAAAGAAGGATATCTCCTTGTTTTGTCAGAATGCCTGTATCTTCAGTGTGTTTCCCCCCTCCTTGAATGTTATCATGGTTGTTATTTCTGTTTTGTTTTTTAAGGTGGTGTGTTGAAGCTCGCTTGTGTAAACTAGATCAGGGGCTGGGCTGACTGCATTTCATGTGGCTGCGTAGTGTAGATTGTCAGGGAGTTGACAGCACCCACAACGAGCTTATTTACTTTGTGAGAATGACACATCATCAGTTAAATCCATGATTTATTTAAGACAGCCAAAGTGCCCGCTAGCACAGCGCCTCTGTGTGCGCACACTGTGTTCCTCTAATCCTCTCAAACTGCTTGTCGCTCTCATCGCTCGCCTCTCCCTAAGTGAGCCCTTTACGCTCATTCCCACTGTACGCGCGCACGTACACATGTATGCTGCTACATCCATGCTCCCTATTTATAATGCACCCTCCCCTCATTGTGCTGAAACACACAAACCCTGCATGATCAATAATAGGCGCTGTGCTGCCTCACTAAAAGCGCGGACTGCGACGCACACTTTCATAAAAATGGAGATCCATTTCATCTCCTCAGCTCGCGGGGTTCAGACAAGCTCTCAGTTTTGAGCCAATTTGTATTGTGACTGAAATTGGGTTTTGTTGAGGAAATGTCTGCTGATAAACATCAGCATGCAGGCGTCCGCCCTGGGATCTTAGTGCTCTCCTGCTGTGTGCAGAGAAAGAGAAAGAAGGGGCTCCAGGCAATGTGCTGCCAGGCTCAAACTATTTCTCTCACGCTATATCGTCAAGGCCAATTCCAGACACTACAGGGGGGGCACAAGGCACACCACCGCCACTACAGCGCGAGCCTTCCCTGGTTTAATAATCCCTCCTCTCCATGTAGATTTAAAAAGAACAGTAGCTATTGACTATACATGCCTCAATTTCCCATGCTAATGCAGACTTAATTGCTTTTAGATTTACAAAAAGATGAGTGCTTGAAATGGCTTTGCCCTCATCATATCAGGGTCATAGGGTGCATTCTGTTCTAAACATAGCACAGTCATTTAATGCCTTAAACCCACACTGAATTCATATAAAACAAGTTTGTCTCTCTGGACTTTTTTTTTATCGTTGTGCTTTTACATTCAGGGAAGGGAGGTTGCATCAGGAGTGTGTGTTTGTGCATCAGTGTCTGTCAGTCCCTGGACAGGCTGCTGGTTAATTTCTAGTAACAGGAAAGAAGGGAAAAGTGAGGATCACGGCGCGTGAGCATCCATATGTTGAAGGCACTTAAACAGGGCTTTTGTGAGCAAACCTGTGAAGCCAGGAATGCTTGGGGGAGATATAGATCTGAGAGATGGAGGAGAAAAAAGTAAGGGGGGGGACGACAATCCATTTAGTGCTCAAGGGCTGGTGAGAGCGATCCATTTTGATGTGCCTGCTACAGCGAAATCTCCACAAGCAGGACAAGAGGTTGCCTGAAACAAATAAACTCTGGCTGTTTCTCAGCAGTCGTGCCGCCTCATTCATGCAGAAAAGATCAGTTAAGAGTTCATCCCAAACCTTAAAGCGACGCTCTGACCTCACATACATGAGCTTGAAACCCATGTGCTGCACTCTCATTACAGGCTCTTCCCCTTTTGGCAAATAAACTTTAAATTTTGACGCCATCCTCCTCAGCACTCGCCACCTGTAAGTTTTGATACCGTTGCCAGGGAACTGTTCTCAAGGACGCAGTTCCACAGGTTTCTAAGATGGAAAAAAGGTGATGTGCCGTTTGTAAGACAAATGCTAATAGCCTTAAGGGAAGCAAGAGAGAGTGTCTTGTTTCCCGAACGCAACCCTCCTCGTCGTCACTTCCACCTCCACTGACGCCTGCCACTGTCAAGCTGCTGAAAATAGTCATTATCATTTGTTGAATCCATCTCCGCATCAGCACCGCTTAACAATTTGTTTTGTTAAAGCTCTCACAAGTCAGAACAAAGAGCAGCGGCTCAGCTTGTGGAAGAGAAATTTTAAAAAAGTCATGACAAGCTATGTTTATTCATAGACATTTATTAATTGGTATTCACACATCTCATTACACACTGATGATCACCCAGCACCCTCACACTCTTATCTCCATACTTCTGTATGTTGGTACACAAAATGATGTAACCATGACAGCGCATGAAAAAAAGAGTATTCCCCCAGAGCCGTATGTCAACATTTGTTGTTTTTATTTTTATAGGAGGCAGAATGAAATAAACACTCTTACCAGGTGGTTTAATGGCAGTGAGTCGCATTATCATACACAGTCTGTCCCCTGTGTGTCACTCTGCTGCTGTTTGACACCGGCGTCTGAACTCGACTTTCATGGTCATCCAGCTGCAGAGGAGTCACAGGGCGAGACTCATCTCTGTCTGACTGTGTGATCATCTGAGGTCTGATCCATGTACACACTTAACACGCTAACACACACACACACACGCACACACCCTGCTCCCTGTGGCGTGACTGAAGCTGTGTGATTGAAGAAAAAAAGGCTCTCGGCAGAGGCAAGAGTCACAGCAGTGGACTCGGCGATCGTTCGCCACTCCCTTGTGTTACTGCATGTATTCGGCCCACACGCTAATATGCCCTATCACTAACTCTCCTGCCTTTAACGTCTGACCCTCCCCTCCTGTCTTTATTGCTATCTGAGCTTCTGACAAGGACGCCTGTGCTTGTATGTCACCTCACACGACAGGGCAAAATCACCTAACCTCAAACAAAGAGTTGAGAACACTAACACATATACACACACTCATCCATTACTGGTGAACTGAGGTGTTTTTTTCTGTTTAAAATCACCATTAATATACCTCATTAATCATTCAAATGTTTTATTATTTAATGATTTTTATTGTTATTGTCCAGCACTCAAACACTTCTTGCTGTCTTTTCTCTGGAGTTTTTAATCTGTATAAAAAGTTTTCTGACAAAAGGCTTTTTACTGTAATAACAAGTGGGTTACTGGCTGCTTTCTACTCTTTGTGTACAGAAATAAAAACTTTGTATTTGGCAAACTCCCTGTCTGCCTTTGCTTTTTTATGTGCTTGTAGTCATCCCTCTGAGAATTGAATAATGAAACTTAACTCAGAGTAAGGGTTGTTTATATTAATTTTTCTTCTTGTGTTTATATTTGGGCTTGTATGTGGCAGAATCAATATTTCCTGTTGAGAGCTGAGGCTTGGCTGTTCACTGTCTGCATCCATATTGTTTTTCTCTCTCAGTTTTTGGTCTATTCATCTCTCCGCCCTTCCGCTTCCCCCTGCGGCCTTTTGGCTCTGCACAAGACAATTTCAACCCATTGGTCTATTCTGATTGAGTGCCACCATTTCCTGTCTTATCATTGGTGGCTTTGTTCCCTTGGCTTGTTCTGCTTGGGCCCGGTGCAGCACTTGATTGGCATTTGACCTTCTTTCTGCCCTTATCGCACGCTGATCTCTTGCTCGCTACATTATCTTTGCCTGTGCCGGTGGGCGCAGGATCGCTATCTTTATCTCTTGCTCGATTATCTGGTGCACCCTGGCCGTACTCATGAACCACAGCACTCTCTATATTTTCATTATCTAACCCCTCTTCACTCACTCTCCCACTCCCTAGCTCTTTATTACTTTCTTCCTCTTTCACATCTGGACTTTTCTCTGCTTCTGCATCATCCCCTCCCTCTCTACCAGCAGGGGCAGGTTTCTCTGAGCTTTCCCTCTCCTCAATCTTCCTCTCCTCTGTTTTCTTGTCTGCCTCAGCTTTCTCCTCTGTGGCTTTCTGTGCAAATTTGATGTTCTTCTTTCTCCCTGCTCTCTTCGTCTTGCTTCCACCTGGCCCCCACCTCTCCTGCATCGTATCCCAGTAAGTCTTATTCTGGCGGGTGTGCATGGTGCGGACGCGCTCACCCAGCTTTTTCAGTTCTTGGCGGACAAAGGGCTTGAACTTTGGGTCCAACTTCTCCACCATTTCAAAGTCCCTCCGTGCTTCATCCTCATTGCACAAAGCGGCGTGTGCTCTCGCCCGCTGGTACACCGCCTTAAAGTTACCTATGGAGTACAAAAAAGACGGTGAGAGAATGGTAGAAATACTGACATGAAAAGACCACAGCACCCAACAGGAGGTCAGCAAGAATGAAAACTGGAAAGCAGTACAACTAAAAGTTCAACATAAAAAAGAAAATGCTAGAGGGAGGATGAAATAAGCGCACTCGATGCCAGTGGTAAGACAGGAGACAGCAGTGTAAGGGAAAGTTGGGAGAAAGAAGTAAATGAAAGGAAAAGGAAAGCATAAGAACAACCATTTCACATCAGCCTCAACTATAAATAATTCAGTCACAGCAGAAACAAAAGGAAAACAATGAATTCATTTTTGACTGTGATGTCCATGGGTGGGTGCCGGGGGAACGAAAGAGAGACTCAACAATGCGGTTGAGAATGTTTGGTTTCTTCTTTCCATGGTAAACAGAGAGATCAAGGATTGTTGCAGTGTGAAGGAAGCCGTTTGCTGAGGGCCAGGCATTTGTACCAGCAACAGATCTTGATATTTTTAAGCTAAAAAAATAAATGCGTGCGCGAGAAAAAAAATAAACCTGAGCATGTCTGTATATATACCTATTTCTATATCAAAATATGACTTTGTTTCCTCCCCAGCCTCAAACACCAACTTCACACTAACATATATTACCTTTATGCCTCTTCAGCAGCTTGTCGGTGAGCTCCACCACTTGCTGATGCTGTTGCAGCTCCAGCATGCATTGGCTGAGGTTGAGAATCAGCGGAAGGCGCACTTTCTCCAGTGACTCCCAGTCGTCGCCCTGTCGATCCACCTGCTGAGTGCACAGAGCGGATGGGTGGGAGGTGGGTTGATGAGGGTGGAAGAGGAGGAGGAGGTGGTGATGGACGGCGGAGGAAATGTTGAAAAGATGAAAGTATAAAAGTGCGTGACAACAGAAAGAGACATTACGATATAAAGGGTTGGGAGGAATGTTTAAGAAGATTGGGTGTTGACAGAGAGAGGAGTTAAGGGTATGTAGGGATGTAAGAACAGTAGGAGGCAAATTGAAGACGGAGGAGGGCGGGGTTGACGAGAAGAGGGAGTTTATTGTGTGTGAAAGGTGTGAGGGGGGAGGTTAGACAGCGAGGTGTGGCAGAAAAGAGGGAGTTTAAGAAAGAGAAAAGAAGCACAGGCGAGTGCTGTCACAGTGACATCTCTGTGGATAGCTGTTATTTTTAGCGCTCTTTCAGTGCTCTTCACTTCGCCAGCATACCTACAATGCCACAGCTGCTCTTCAGTAAAAAAACTAAACAAAAAAACCCACAATGACAGATGATTATAGTTTATGAGCTACAAATCCTTTTGTAAGACTACTTTCTGGCACATCTGACTATTCATCTCGCTGAATGGATTGAACTGGTGGCTTTTAATATGGCGAGAATCAATCCTGGCGTCCATCTGGACGGCTATCATCACAACAAAAGGTTTTATTTTACATTTCATTTTTCAGAAAATACCACATTATCACTTGTGTGCCTGATTTCAAAAAACTTCATTACATAACCCATTGCTCTTACCTTATTCTGAAGGAAGTCCACATATTCTATGGCCTCCTTGAACTTTACAGAAGCCTCTTCAAAGTGGTTTTCTTTAATGAGGAAGTTTCCTTCGTTCTGCAGCAACATGACCAGTCGTAACATCTGCTGCCAGTCCTTTCCCTCTGTTTTATGGGAAGCATTTGGACTGATCTCAGAGGAGCTTGCCTCCTCCTTGTTACCTGCTTCAGCCAGTGTAACCTTTAGCATGCCTTCATTATTTCCTCCAAGTTCGTCTAAGGACAGAGAGTCTTTTCCTTTTTCTTCTCCCACTTTATCTTTACTCTCTGTGGTCACATTTTTGCTATCTCCTTGTTTTCCTTTGTCTTCCCTCTCTTCCTCCTCCTCCTCTTTATTTTTGTCCTCCTTTTTCTCCAGCTTGTTCCAGTACGCCTCCTTCTCCTCCCAGTATTTCTCCTTCATGCGCTCTGACAGGGCCTTCAGCTCTCTGCTGACGAGAGAAGCCAGAGTGATGTCCAAGTGGGCCACCATGTTAAAGTCTCTCTGGGCCTCCTTTTCATTCCACACGGCAGCATGGGCTTTGGCCCTCTTGTAGTAGCCCTTCACACAGTCTGAGGCACAGGAAAACAACAAAAACACAACACAAGGATAAGGGAAAAAAGCACCAATAACAACAGAGTTATTGATGTCCAACCTAGAGATACTCAATAATAAACTTGCTCTGTCTGCTGAAGCTGAGGGTGTGATTTGTCTGCATTTAAGACAGTGTGCTGGTGTATATGTGTATCCCTCATCAGCATTTTGTGTGCCAAAAGAAAATAAACAAAAAATGTATACATGCTGCATCTTAGTCCTCACTAAACCCTTATATTGTAAAGCAAAAGATCAACATCATTTTGGTATATATGCTTCTATGCTTTTTTAGATGAGAAGACAGATGCCACTTTCTTGTCAGTCTATTAAATATGAAACTACAGGCTGCTGCTGGTTAGCTTGGCTTATTGGAAGTTGGGAAACAAGCAACCTAGTTCTGCTCAACATTTACAAAATCCGTGCACCACCTTCAAAGCTCACCAATGAACACGTTGTACTCATCTTCTTGTTTAGTCTGTTTGAAAGTGTACAAAAAAATCACCTTTTTATCGGCAGTTACCGAGCCTGGCCAAGAAAATGTCAAATTAATCCTTTAAAACTCGACTTATATCTGACAAACGGATACAAACATGCGCGCGCGCACACACACACACAATGCCTCTGTTTCAGCAGAGTAGACTCATGTGCTTGTTTTAGATACCCACTGATGCTTCCATTTTTCTGTTCCTCTGCATTTAATTTCCCTCTACGCTAAATCTTCATTCAGCTAACATTTAAACAGATTTCTTTGTCGCCTCTGGCAAAAGCAGAGACACTGCAGTGAGCCACCATTGTGCGCTTCTCTAAAGAACAACTGGGTTGAAAGGATGAAAACAGCAGAGCGGCTGACTTGAACTGATACAGACAACATTATATTGATGACGAGAGAATCAACAACAGAGAGAAGAATACAAGTGAAATAGGGAAGAAAAGGAGAAGTGTGAATAGACGGGAAATGAAACTAAAGGTAGAGCTGGAAAAGGGAAATAACAACAGGCTAAAAAGCGGAGGAGGAAAAGGTGGAGTGATGCTGGTGTGGAATGGATTATTCACATGGGTCTCGTGAAGAGGGCTGCAGCTTTGTGACGACAGCTTGGACTGGGCCAGTGGAGCTCACAAACTCCTGTCCATCACTTCCACGATACTGTTTCACTCTCATGCTCATTCACAAGCAAGTTTACCCGCTTCTTCCTCCTGCCACACAGGCACCGAGCACACACATCAGGCACACACATTCACAATTGTACACACCCCCTCCTCCTGCCACAAATAACACAAAGACAAATTTAAAACTGGGAACACAGGCTGAGGGACAGAGAGTAAAATAAAGACTGCCTCAGTGGATCCTGTCTCTGGATGAGGGGCATAATTCATAAGGCTCTGAAGTAGAGACTGTGCCAGCATGTGAGCTCCTCTAGGATTATATGAGTAGCCATGGGTATGACAGTACCATCCCCAGGGCTGCTCCCACTGTAAAACCTTGAGTTATGTCAACTTCAGCCCTCCTACACACTCTCACTGAATACACAGCTACAACAGCAATGATGCAATAGCCACTGCAATAAACCCAGCACAGACATCTGACCCTGACATGTCAGCTTTTTACAACACTTTGAAATTATTGTTTGTCACTTATGTCCATGGGTGGAAGAAACTCTGTGCAGGCCCCTATTTTACTCACTACTGAGCAGCTTTTCATGCAGTCCTTCACAAAGAATATTTTGACATTTTGGGTAATACCCTTATTTGCTTCCTTAAAGAAAGTTAGATAAGACATCTACTGCTACTCTCATGTTTGTTAAATACGACGCTATCCTCATATTTGGGTGTATCAGTCTATAGGCAGAGACAATTAGCCTAACATGGCTTAGGGGAAACAGCTAACCTGTTTTTTGTACAAAAACCAAAAAAAAAGTGTAAAAACACAAAAGTTGTGGGGTTAACAGAGCCATCATAACAGTTTTCCTGCACTTTCAGGCTTTATGCTGAGCAAAGTTAACTACATCCTGCCTCTAGCTTCATACTTACTTACTTAACAGATGTGAGAATGGTATCACCGTACAACCAGGAAACAGTTAACTTAGCTTAGCATAAAAACTGAAAGCATCTAGGGCACACAGCTAGCTTGCTTTGCTTTTTTTTTAATGGACAGACACAAAAGTGGTCTTATCTTATCTACTACTGTGCAAAAAGTTGAGATTTCCTAAACTTTTAGAACTCTACAAAGAAAATACATGCTTTCAAAGACCTGCAAACATTCTAAATATTTAAAAATGTAAATATGACAATCATAAACTAGCATGGCTGATAAATGCTGATAGCAAGTTGGTGCTTTTTTCTCTCAGAATTTAGGCACAACAGCAGCCTTAAGGTTACAATATGTGAACATATAGTATGTTTGCTGGTTCAAAACCCTTGGGGAAAAGAGAGTGAATAACATACTGCACAGGTTTAACCCTAGCAGCTCCTGTGAAGCTGCTCAGTTCAAAGGTTTGATAGAGTGATGCAACTGGGTGAATGTAGAGCTAGATGACACTGGGAAAGAAAAAGTGTGCTCAGTCATCTCTCCCTGAAAACTGTTAATTAAATATCTGTTTCTGTGCCAAAAATGATGATTAATTAATAATCAAAATACATCCTTACAACTCTAATCCCAGCATGCATTTACCTTTGTGTTTCTCCAACAGTTCGGTGGTGTGCTCTATAACCTCATAATACTCCTCCAGCTCCAACATACACTGGCAGTAGTTCAGCTCCAGGGGGATAATCATTCGGCCCAAGTTAATGTAGTCTATATCACCAGGCATTTCCTAAACACACACATGCAGAGATGGAAGAACAAGAACACGATCAGTGCTGTTATGCTGCTTCTCCTACACATTTTAATACTTTATCCAGATCCAGTAGGTTTACATATTTTCACTAGGATTCAAACATGACATGGCTTTGGGACACTGAAGGATACCAAAAGCCTCATCTCTGCCTAACAGAGCTTTACTTGCTGTTTGCACACAGGCCAACTATCTGTAAGCCTCCAACATCAAACTCGTGAATATGTCTAAAGCTGCCAAAAATCACTCTAAAGCACAAAAGAATCCAACATGCTCTCTTATCAAAACATCTCATACACAACTTGTTCTCCCTCCAGTATTCCTCCATCCTTACACCCCCCTCTTATCCTAGACAGTCCTTGTCAGTTCTCTCTCTCGCCTCTTTCTTTTGCCAGCCCTCCCACTCTATTGCCTGTAATGAGGGACACAGTGAAGCAGAGCAAAACAGGAAAACAGGAATGTCCCACTGGGAAAGAGCAGGAGTTGCATGTCCCAAAAACCTAAAATCCTGAAAAAATGTCAAAATTCACAAGCCTGCATATCACTCATTTCCACCCTCCACACAATCTCTCTTCCCTCATCCTTTGCTCACTCTGGATTGGACAGTTTTCAGCAGCAGGACGGCCTCTTTGTACTTGCTGGCGGCCTCTCTGAATTGTCTCTGCTTGACCAGTGCATTGCCCTGCATGTGGAGAATTGGCACCGTCTGTAGCTTCTCATCTTTTTCCATCATCCACGATTCTCTGTGGTAGGACATGGGGTCTCCCACCTGGAAATAGCAGGGGCAGGAGGAGTGCATAACAGAACAAAAAACTTCAAAAGGAGAAAAACTCCACAAGTGTATAGTAAACAACGATTGCAGTGGTGGAAAGAAACTAAGTACATTTACTCAGGTAATGTACTTGAGGACAGTTTTGACATACTTGTAGTTAGTATTTTCAATTTATGGTCATTTGTACTCCTGCTCCACTACATTAATTTTACAGTTATAGTTAATAGTAACTTTGATTTTACAAAACATATAATCAAGTTTTAAAACATGATGCATTATTACAGCGTTAAGACCATGCATACCCACACAGTTGTTTTCAGTTATGTGGCTGATTACACCTGTTCCAGCTGGATTTAAGTGAGGTCGCCAATAACAATGATTAAGTTTTACCATGCCCTGTAACAAAACTAATAGAGCAGCTCACTAAGTCTCGAAAAAATATTTGATTTATGTTGTTGTACAAGATAATAACTTGTGTGCATAAACTATTATCTTGTGCAAATACAAATACAAAAACAAAGGGAGCTCCAGAGTTTAAAACTCAGAGAGGACAGTTATGCATGATGAGTACCTTTTCTTTGGAAGTACATTTTGCTGGAAATACTTTTACTTGTACTCAGACTTTTACTGGAGTATTTTTACATTGTGGTATTGCGATCTGACTACTTATTCTGCCACTGAGTAGCTGTCAGCTTATGCACATAAAGACATTATGCATTGTGAAATCTGAAATGGGGAAGATGTTAATTTACTGCTGCCGGTGCTGGACCTCCTGCTGAGTTTCAGGCTTGTTTTGGATGATATATTATTTCAAAGCTGAATGTTTTAGGGAGAGAGGGACTTGAGTTTTGTCATTTCTGTCAGTGGATTTTAGAAAGTAGTGTGTAGAAGCCTCAGAACTGGGGGAGGGTTGGATGAATAAGTAAATGTGTCTTTTTTTTTTTTTTTAGTGTGAGCCTATGTTTACAGATGCGAAAATCTGAGAAAAGCTGTTTATTAAAAAAATTATAAGACAGCTGACTGTTCAACACTGTCTTCCACTTATGTTATCCAGTGTGATGTACAGGATTTTGCCACTGGTGCTTACCTGCAGCAGCTCCATGATAAATATAAGTGGTTGAGGGGTTCTCATGAGCTCATCCAGCTCTGGGAAGCCGGTGGAGTGATAGTGGAACAGGTTTCCCATGCCGCACATGTGTCTCTGGCCCTCTAGGGGGTCTTTCCCTTGAGCAATCAGCCTCATTCCCTTGGACACAATCGGGTACAACCCTGTGTGCTGCAAAATGAAAACATCAACAAAAACATAAACAGCGTGTCTGCAACAACACATAGGAGCACTTAATCACGCTAACCCCCTGGTGCTGGCAGCCTGTGCCAATCAGTCCTACAAGAGAAAAAAAAGCACCCACGATTTTACTTGCAAATGACATTTTACTCCAGAAGGAAAAACACTCAAATTTGCACAAAAAGATTGCTCTGTTTGTGTTTATGATGCTAAGCATGTAGGAGGCTGCAGTAGGTTGATTCATGTGCATCATAATGAGAAGGAAAAGCTTCCCTTTCTCACTCATGAAAACTCATTAGGACCTCTTTTAGGGTCTTAATATCCACGTGTGAGTGTGTGAAGTCCATGGTTCAACTCACAATGGCATCACACCAGAACTCAGCCACCTCTCCAACCCTCATGGATGTCAGCAGGGTCTCCCAGACTTCCATCTTGAACAACTTTCCGACAAAGATCTCAGCTGGCCTGCCAGCCAGTCGGCTGTCATCGATGACCGTCCGCTCAAAGTTGTCCAACAGCGTCTGGAAGTGGAACACCAGCTTGGATTGTAGGAAGCAGCGGAGGGACAAGAGGATTTAGAGAGGGGGGTTTAATGATTGATGATTTTGTTAAAAATACATGAAAAAATCTAACAAAAAAAAGAATATTTTTCAGGAAGTCCTTGAATGATCCACACATCTGTTCTAAGATTTTCCACTTAGTGCAAATGTTAATTTGGCTTGCAGAATATACCACGTTAGATATAGGGGGACATGTTTGTAATTTAATTCATTTATGAATGTCTTTATGTGGGTATATGGATGCACATGTTAATCAATCCAATTTAACTGGGACAATATGCAGCTGTTCACAATTCTATTATTGCTTTTAAAGTTTCATATGCATATCTTTTTTTCTTTTCCGCTTTTATCTTGTTGTCATTTTTCTAAACTTAATTATCATATACAATATGGAATTCTGATCTGAATTCTGTCATGATATATTTCACACTTCTTACATAACATGGACATGCTGGTTTTCATTATGTGTTCCATCTGTGTGCATGTGAAAGACTTAAAAAGCCTTACCATCACCCTGACTGTAAAATTATGTTGGCTCCATGTAACCTTCTATTTATAGCTTAACAGATTGTGTATAATGGTCTGATAACTGTGTGAGCGACTGGGAATCACCTCACCGGAGAGTCAACACGCACACACTGTAATACAGACACACAGGTAAATGGAAATTCATGCTGGCATTGTCATGGAAAATGTTTGTCACAGTGTCCAGGCTCGGTGCCATATGGCTGGATGTGACTAGGAGGGAAAAAAGGCAGCGACCAGCAGATCAGTGGATGAACAGAAACACAGACACGGTGCCAAAAAACATGTTGCAATTTGGTTGACCAAATGTTTGCTCTGTGTGAAAGAGCCAGCTACAGAATAAATTTCCTCGCTTCATGAATAATTCAACAGAATCTAATTGAAGTGGGCAACGCAATGCACAGCTAAAAATAGACATTTTCTGTGGTACATTAATTACATCACAATAGTAATTATGCAAAGAATCATTCACTGGATTTGACTCTTGTATTATTTAGGTCATCAGATTTACTATTGACTTTGACTACCTTTGTCCCAGGTGGAAAGTGTGGCAGCGGTCCTGTGCCTCCAGCCAGAATCTTCTTCCTGACCCCTGGATGGTTGAGAAGATACGTCTCCTCCATCGTCACGCTGTCTTGAGCACTACCAGACAGAAAAGTCTGTGTGTTTTGGAGATTTCTTTTTTCCTCTCTAGGTCTGTGTTCTTCTGGCTTTCTAATTAGCCTGTGGAGAGTGCCTTGGCTGGTTAGCTGCTCTCTGACAGATGGCAGGATTAGGCAGGGTTTGGAGATGGCCACTTTAATCTGAGGAGCTAATCCCTTGCCTACCCCTGCCATTGGTGCGGCAATCCCCGCAGGAAGGAGCCAGAGAGGCGGGGATGACCACTGGGCCCAGAATCATGTGGACGAGAAAGGCCTAGATTACTCTTGAACAAGTAAAGATCATTCTAGAAGGAGAGTAATCTGTTGACGTAATGATGGTTTACTGACTTACCTGTCCGGTCATGGTGGGAGTGGACAGGAAGTAGCCTTTAAACCTTAAGTCATAGTAACTACTTACAGACTAACTTGACACTTGACCATGCTTTGCTGCTCTCTCTGGTTGGAAGTTTCAAGCCTGTTTCACCTCTGACCAGATCTTTGCTGGGTGTGCTGTGCTTCACCTGTAACCACACCCAACACTAAGATTACATTCAAAAAACTGCAAAATTAGAAACATCTTGACTTGACACAACAGACTGAATCAATAAATAAATACAATGAAGTTGACAGTTTTGACTCGTGTGTCACTGTAATTTATTCTTCATACAGGTAATGAAATACAAAGATGTTTCGTTTGAGTAAAAGTGGGTTAGCTTCACGATGGCAAGCAAAACAGACATGATATTCACCTCCTTGAAGCTGACCAAATACTTTTGTCACATAGTAATTAACAACAAATTCTGTCAACTTAATGAAATCTATTAACCTTTAACATAAAAAAATCTGTGTGCTGTATGTGTAATGTATGAAAATGACAAACTGAAAGGAATGACACAGCAAGTTAGCTAATGATGACTCCCTCCTCCCTGGATGAAGGCGCTTCTCCTCCTCTTCATGGTGAGGGTGAGTGTGTGTGTGTGCGCGTGTGGCTGAGGATGACATGAGGCTGCCCCCTGGTGGTCACTTCTCTATCAGTGAGTCCAGCTGCTCCTGCAGGGAGGCCAGCTGTTGGAGCAGAAAATAGAAGGCATGATTGATGCCCGACAGCCCCAGGGTGTAATTGGAAGGTAAGTGGATGATGATTAACATGTCTTTTCACATTAATTTGCTGCCTTCATTTGTCAATACAAACAACGACCCTAGACAGTGGGTGGCCACTATGCCATAGCTGCAAAAAAGACACCGCTGGTAGCGGCTGGCAAATTAAATTTCATGTGATAGAATTGAAACTTGCTATTAGGCACAAAAACTGTTGGATTTAAAAAGCACAGCAAGCACAATGCCATCTGCTAACATGGTATCTGACATTAATTCAAGGTAAATTCATGCCAAGTACTGAAAGCTGTAGAAAGCTCATGGCGAGCACTGATCCTCGGGTTTTACGAAAAGGTCCTTACCTGCTCCATCTCCCGCTCCTCCTGCTGAATAATCTCATCCAACAAGGCCTGGAAACGGTTCTGAGAGAAGAGAGAGACAAACAAGATTTGTTCAAGTCGACACGCTGAGCCTCATTAAACTGTGATGGCTTTAAATGTGTGTCTGCCTGGGCTGCTCATGTCACTATCTCCTCCCTGACAGAAAGGCCACTTGGAATGCCAGTCAGAGACAGCTGACCTTTTCCCTGCGACTGTGATAATAACGACTGGAGATGGGGCTTTGACGGTCCCAAAACACCAGGAAATGAGAGCTCTAAATGGCAACGTAAAAAAGGGCCATGTCTGCTCATGTTTCACTCATTGTAAAGTCTCCACTAAAGAGCGCGTGGCAGAACAATGAATTTTAATGGCATTTCAAGGCTTTAAAATGACCAAAAACAAAATAATGTTCTGTGTATAATCAGCTGTTTTTGTTTGCACATCACTGTTGAGAGAACTTATGCTGTATGAAGACTTCTGCCTCCAAGCTCATCTGCATGTTCTTATTTATGTTTCTGTACATGAAGACCCAGTTTCCGAAAGACTGTGTGTGTGTTTGTGTGTGTGTGTGTGTGTGTGTGTGTGTGTGTTTTCACTGCTTACTTTGAGAGCCTGGTTTTCCACTTTCATGATGAGCTCCTCCTGCTGTTAGATCAGCAACCAAAATACCGTCGCCTGTCATGCGACAGACAGCAGCACGCTTGATCCGCCGGAATCAGCGTCGAAAGCCTGTATCAGCCAAGCCAGACAAAATACCAAATACAACTGACTGTCAGTCAACCGCCGATTATTCTCATTGCCCCAGCACCACAGCGCCAGCAGAAAGAGGCAACATGAAATCTACAGAAGAATCCTTGCAATACGCCTGATAAATATTGCCAATCACGCAACGATCATCGCCCGTCGATGCGTCACGACCAGCCTGCACATCCGACACCTCAGCACGCCTGCCACTGGCACGATCCCCTTTCTCGCAGCGAGCCCAGACCGTCGCCGACACGACCAGCAGCAGTGGCGGGCCGCTAACGCGGCAGCTCAGGCGATCGCCAGCCAGTCCCAGAACACGGATGTTACATGTTGAAGACCACACTGGTCCAGTGCTTCCGAGTAGCAAAGTTGAAAGAAGAAATAAAAGGAACAGAGAGGGAGAGTTGATCAACGTCAGTTGCCTGTTGTCAGTAACACAGAGACCGGAGATGTCAATATGCCAGGAGTGATGGTAGCAGTCGCCCGAGCCCCTGGGGTTCACAGAGTCAACCAGTCGCTCGATTGTTACGAAAGTTGTCTGAACATCACCGAGAACGAATTGCCCCGCTGGCGTGCACCAGACAATCAGGCACTGATGTTTGACGACGACTCGTGCCACAGAGGCCCGCCGAAGCAGGCGGGCACCAGCAAAGACAGCAGCAGCCGAGGACAAATGACGCCCGCAGTCGTGAGGCCGAGTGAGTTCAACGGGACAGCATCACCGGTTTCGTCACGCGACAATACGTACGATTGCTGGTTCACGAAATCTAACCAGAGCAGGGGAGTGAGTCACCACGTCCACTTCATGCAGAGGTCTGATTTTCATCGCATTACTTCCTGAGCCTCATCGTTGTCAAAGAACACCGCAATGGTGGCTCTGCCCATTTAACTCCAGCCGAGCAGAGGCCCAGCGACACGCACATCACACAGCATCTCGAACCGAGACGACATTATTACGATAACTGCCTCGTTTTCCTTACCTGACACGTACCGCCGTGAAAATATCAGGCCGCAGAGTGAAATCACCCGTGCGGGTGATTATGGCGGCGCGAGTTCAGCCGGCCGAAACCACAGTTACAACAGCAACACGCATTTCACGCGCAACCGCTTTCAGCATCCATTCAACGCCTGTTCTTTGCGACGGCAACCTCCGAACACCCAGTTGTGTCAGAGCGAACATCGCCTGTCGAGCCGCAGAGGCGGGAGAGCATCAATATCTTTGCCCAGCGACGTCGGTTTGCAGATGCATTGCGTCCCACTTTAACGCCGAAGTTACCATATCCCGCCCGTCAGTGGTGGGAGGGGCGCTGCGGCCGAGGCGAAGGAGAAACATCATTCACCGTAGCCGCACGAACGTCTGCCTTCGCCGTCCCCGATGACAGACCGACAGCATGGGAGCAGCGCACGGGCGGCGCCGCAGCAGCCTTTCCTGGGGCCTGGCCATTTACAGGAGAATGCAGAGGTGCCGTCGTAACTGCTTCAAATATTCGCAGTTGTTCGAACTGCCCGCGTGAGAATACCAGCGAGCGGCAGCTTAGCACGCCATCATTTCAGTTCAATCATCAGCAAAACGAGTAACGCACCGATGACGTTCATCTGTCTCCCACCATAAATCAGTCACACACCGGCCTCGCAGCAGGACCGGCGCCTGAACAGAGCCCAGACTGTGAGGCGAGGCTGCACGAAGACGAGCAGGTTCGCGCTGTCTCGCCTGCACCAGCCTTTCTGCACGCCCCTCCACACTGGCGTCCTCCCCGGAGGTAACGACGCTCGGCATGCACAGCCAGCCCGCTCAGCACGAGCACAGCGTCTCACCACCGCCGACGCTCACTAAACATCGGCCGGTTGCGATGTCGCGGACAAAAGAACCCCTGCGTCGACACCGGGGCGGAGCACGACACCACCCGGTCAGTGCCCAACGTTAGCAGCGATTCTGAATCGTCTTTATCGCAATAAACATAGTGTAGTGCGTACTGATACGATTTCGGGAAGAACAAACATATTCGGTCGTTTCCACGATGTATTGGTTCGATGCATTACCTGGTTTGGTCTGATCTCTGGCTGTGAACGCGATTTTTCATCGCTCGAAATCGGAAGTGATGCATACCGCTTATTTCCCCGTTATAGATTGAACGCGGCGCTTGGCGTGAGACGTTTCAACGATTTCAAAACAGATTCTTTCGCAGGAAGATCTCAGGTTTTCCTTTCAGGGCGCTTATTGTCGCACATGCGTCTCAAACATAGCATAATATAGCGATAGTTACGAAAAAACACATCAATAATTTCATCGCTCATCCGGTCAGTTTTGGCAGAACATTTTTCAAATACTAAATACAGTCTGTTTGGCGTTGTGCTTTTTCCACCCGCCCGCGCACACCGCGATAGTAGTGTCATAAAATTACTGCACGTTTCTATCGGAAAATTTTATTTCCGCTGGGTATTCAAATCGCACGTTTGTCTCATCGCGAGCAGCGTTGCAACAGCGGTCATTCATAATATAAGCGATCATGTTTTCAGATATGTCGCAGATCGAGCTTCACTGAATTTGCATAATAGCGTATGATCAGTGCCGTGTTAGCTAAAGCCGAGGTGATCGACGTAGCAAGATCACAGTCAGATCGTCGTCCTTTTCCGATAGTTATCGCGTCGATTTTAACGGCGGTCATTCATTCGCCTTTTCAATATTTTGCTACTTCAGAGCTGAGCGAAAGTCAGTATCGTCCGGAATATCAAAGGAAGATGACTTAAACCGGAAAGGCACGCCAGTCCCATGCCGTTAATTTCGCTGTTAACGGTGGTTGCCCTCTCTTAAAGATGATGTCTGCGCACGCAGCCGTGATGAACACCACACGATAACAATTGCTGAACAGCAGAAGATGTGAACCACTGAATCGTCCACAGCCGAAATTGCAGCTGGCCTGTCGCTGGCCGTAGCATTGCCAGCTCAACATAACCCCGTTAAATTGCTTAACGTTACATACCACACAAATATGACAGAAACCGCACTCCGCTGATAAGATAAGGTGTGACAAAGTTTGTTGCTTCCGGACAAACACCGTGATGTATTGTCGCATAGGCGAAAACACTTCATCAAACCGTTAGTTTTGCGTAACGTATCGCATAACAACATAGCACACGCAACAGAACATTAGCATGCAGCGAAAAAAGTGCGAAATGTCAGAATACAGGCACATGAACCTCCAAAGATACAGCATTGGGAGATACATTACGAAGTCGTTAGACCGAGGTGAAGAAAATGCCATTCCATTTGTTTGTGCTCTTGAAACAGCGGGCACATCTCGATTTCAGTGCATCATTTCAGACGGCGAAGTGTTGCTACCTACTAATCGGAGAGTGCTTCAAAAATCCCACAAACATGCAGATGAACTGTCCAACAACAGACTGCCAGCACACCGCATCACTTCAGTTCCCAGCCCTCAGCTGTCACTGGCAGGTTCAATCAGCAGCCAGCACAGCATGCTCACAGCAGCTTCATGATCGCTCATACCAGACAACGCACGCGGAACAAGCACACTTCTGTTCATGCCGATGCAGCCGATTCCTGGTTTCAATTTCATGAGTTGAGAGCCAGTCAGGCTGTTTTGGTGAGACTACAATGATTATTTCATTAAATTGATGGACTATCTTTGTTTTACAGAGCAACAGTTGTTCAGCAGCAGCATGAAAGAAGGTATCGCAGCTGTTTATCGCCGTTTGCCAGTGGGTGTTGAGGCGACGCAGACGTCACCATTCAAACACCGTTTAATCTGTTCATAATGAGGTTGTTCATTTGAGGTCATTTTGCGTAACAATGAGTTTACCGAGCTGCGCGCATACCAGCGCACTTCACCGCATCTGAACAGCAGGCCGGACCAGCAATATTCACGGGTCGAAAACAAAGCTCACCGGTTCGCTCGGCAACAACGCACTCGTCGAAGCGATGAACGAACAGAATACAGCCAGCACGCCAACACCACATCGGTATCATCAACTACATGGCGCAAGAACAGGCGCTCAGGCAGCGAGCGGCACGAAAAGCCGCCTCCATTGCGTCAGCGCACGCACGCACAGAAAAGCCATATCTGTCGAACCGGCTTTTTGTTCCGGCAGCTCAGGCTGGCGATGGAACTGTTATCGTTATCGGCATTGTTCTCGAAACGTTTGCCGAGCGTCGAGGTCCTATCTTTACTCAAATATCATATGCATCATATCGATTTCATCGCATACCCGAAACACATGTTTTCCACTCATCAGGATCCCTGTTAGCCGGTCGGCTGCGATTGCAGTGAGCCAACACAGCCTATTGAACAACACATTCATTCCTCCTGTTGCGAGAGATCGCGTTCTTTCGCTCACCGGTATCCGTGCCCCGTATGACGGAGTCTCGAAACCGTGACGCGAAGACATTTTGCCAGGCCCGCGATGTTCGCCAGGTAAAATCACGTATTCGTGCGCCATTCATTCATACAAACATGACATGAACGATTACCGTGGTTTTGCCACAAATCAAAACTGCTTTCTTCCTTTCCTGATCACTTAATCGCGGAGCACAATAAATCATTATCAGCTCATTTTGCATCCATGCAGTTTGATGCCGGTCTGCGGCTCAGATGGACTTACCTCCTTAGAGGAGCACCGACCAAGAGCAGAAGACATGACTAAATAAGCGATCAAGAACGGGAACCACGCAGTGAGCAGACATATTCATTAATAGCTTTAGAGTTAAATAAAGAAGGAAACCTGGCACATCAGCCATTAACAGGTGTAGTTGCCTCCACAGCTGATTGACATTTCTGATCACTAATCACATTTGTCTCTGCTCCCCTTCCGAAGAACACACGCGTGCAAGAGAAGACTGTGTTTTGGCATTTCATTTTCGCAGCCTCCTTTTCCCATCAGTCTCTTTTGTGCATCCCGTCCACGATCCTCTCTTGCTCTCTTCCTCAGTGCCCCCCCCCACCCTTACACACTCACACACAAAAGGTAGCAGCTGGCCGGGTGCCAATATGCACATTAGCGATTAAAAACAGAAGGGGCCAAATCGATATCGTTCAGCTCTGCAACTTCAGGAAGATTTATTCAAAAGACAAAGCAGACGTGTAGTGCTCAGGCACACTCGCTTTCACTTTGATCAAAGCAATAGTGAAATTGCTTTTTTTGCATGCCTTTGGGGCAAACTAAGATGGAAAGGCTTTATTTATATGTAAATCTTATTTTTCACTTTCACCACAGTTCCTGTTTTATGAAATGTAAATGTCTTGTTGGAAGAGAGCCTAGGAAAGAGAAGGATCATCAGACAGGATGCTAAAGAGACTGATGGGAAAGGGGAGGGGAGCACTGAAGGGGAAATGGAAATGCCAAAACCTTCTTTTTTGCAGTCTTCCGAAATCTCCTCTTGCGTGTGTTCTTCAGAGGGCAGGTGACTGGAGACCAAAATAACAGGATTAGTGAAGTCAAAATGGCTCAATCAGCTGTGGAGGGCAACTACGCCTCTTGAATGGCTGATGTGCCAAGTTTTCAGCACTAACAGCTCTAAAAGCTGTGTAGATGTCTGTCTACTCACTGCCGTGGTTCCAAATGAATTTCTTGTCCTTGTCTTTGTCCTTCTTCTTGCTCTTGGGGTCGGTGCCAGTTGGCTCCTCTAAAGGAGGGTAAAGGTCTCCATCTAGTGTACAGACCAGCATCTAAACCATGGATGCAAAAATGAACAGTAAATGATTTATTGTACTCCACTGATTAAAGTTGATGTGCTCCTGTATTATAGGAAAAAGGAAAAAGAAAAGCAAGTTTTGATTTGTAATAAAATTACAATGTCCTAAATTTAGCAACAAATATGTATCCAATGTTTGTATGAATATCACATCTTATAATTAACGCACAGTGTATCCAAAGAAGATGACATCCTAAATTTAATTCCACTGCAGTGGTTTACCTGGCAGACATCAGCAGTTTTGTAAAATGTCTTCTTGTCCACAGTTTTCAGAGACTCAATCATACAGGGCAGATCCACGAGTTTGCAGGCCAAAGGGACACGGTCTACTCTCACTATGCCATGACGACCATCAGCTACAAACAGGAGGAATGAATGTGTTTGATTATAATAAGAAGCTGTGAGTGAGAGTGCAGTAACCACTGCAATCCTGACACAGCTGTCACTGTTCAGCTGAAAAACAGGGATCACAAATGTAGGTGGAAAACATGTGTTTCAGACATGCATTAGGTGATATGATGCATATGATTATTTGATAAAAGATAGGACCCCTCCTGACACTTCAACCAAACGACAAAACAGAAAATACAAATCATAACAATGCCAGTTCCATCCCTTATTACAAACTGCAAAGACTAAAAATGTAGGTTTACGATAGATATATTAACTTTTCTATTCACATTACATTACACTGACTTGTAATGGGGAGAAGAGCAACTTTTTCATTGCCACTCTATGCCCCAAACACCTGTTCTTGCACTATGTAACTTGGATTGAGTGAGTACAGTCTCCTGTGAGAAGAGTGTTAAGCTTTACAGTGCTGGCTTTGTAATTCTATTGTCATTCATCAACCCCTTCAATGAATTCTGTGATTGTTGCCTGAGCAATTGATAGGCTTTGTTTTCAGTACATGAGATATTACTACTGAATCTTCCAGTACCTGTAACCACTCAGATGCGGAGCCCAACAGAATTTAGTGCACTAGTGTCGCACAGCTCAGTAAATGTTAAATAGTGTTACCTTTAAAAAATGGCCTCAAATGAATAACCTCATTATGAAGACAGATTAAACTGGTGTTTGAATAGTGACATCACACGTCACTCTCAACACCAGTACTGTGACAACTGATAAACCAGCTTACGATGCAACTCGATGGTGAGTCTGTCTTTCATGTTCATACTGCTAGACTGGGCAATCCTTCTAACTGTTGAAGCATACTCCTGTAAAACAAAAAAGATGAATCCACATCATCATTCAGGAAATGGTCAGAATTGGTTTAATGGAAATAATCAATTTGTACAAGTCTCACCAAAGGCAGCCTGAGAATAAACTGGCTCTCCAACTCATAAGGAGCATCTTCCTTATTCTTGGAGCCAACCTTCCCAACTGGAATCGAAACACATCAACATGAACAAAGTGGTAAAATTCTTACTTGTTGTTTCACGTGCATTTTTGAATCTACAATGTAAACAATCCACTAGAAACATACTATGAAACATACTGTGCAACTATACAATTGAACCTATCTTACTAGTATTAACAAAGGGATAGGATAGGAACAGAAATGATGCAGTACATTACTGCTTGGATGGTCTGGTATTTGGACCAATTTCATCTCATATTTATGAGATTTTAGAAAGCTACTCTCAGATTAAATCTCTTAGAACATCTGTAACCACTTCTAGCCATCTAAATGAATACACTAAAATCAAAGTGCGCTTGGTTTTAAGAGCTGCAACAAAATGGAATAGCATTTTTTACTTTCACACTCTAACAGTTCTAACGGCTTGTAATGCTTATCATATACCAATACTGTATCTTTTAAGAGAGTTCATATGTACCTTTTCATATTCTGACTTGTTTCACTTTTTGCTACCTGTACCCTAATATTTCTGTTCTGCATTGGTGCTGTATGTTGATTATTCTTGTTATGCATTACGTTTACACTAAGGCTTCTTGGTTTACATTAAGTCTATAGAGTTTTGCCTATACACGTTAATACATCACAATTAACTTTGTCAGAGCAATGAAAACGCGTACATACTTATACTTATCTTGGAATATATGGTTTTCTATCATAATTTGTGTATTGGTAGTATAACGTTAAAGCTAATTTAGCAGGGTTATGGTGAGCTGTGTATAATGCTACAGCCAGCTTTGATAAACCCGCTACAATTTTCAGCTGTGGACAATTCAATGTAGTTCACATCTTGCAACAGTCAAAGTCTCGTAATTTTAATAATTTGTTATCATTAATGATTAATTTCATCACAACTGCATTAGCACAGACATCATCTTTACAAGAGAGAGGGCTAACCCGCTATCGTTAGCTTAGCAGAATTAATGGCATAGGATTTTAGCGTACCTTTCAGTTTAGAAGTCATCTTCCTTTTGGTAGTTTGGACGGTGCAACTGCATAAATATGTTTAAATGACAAAAATAACACCCAAGAAGGCAAGGGTGAATATTACCATTTAAAATCGACACAGGTTAACTATCGGAAAAAAGAGACGACGGTCTATTGTATTGAGTCTTGCTACATTCAAGTCCACCTCGGAAAATTTGCTTCTAAGACTTTACGGCACCCCAGTCATACACTTCATTGTATGTTTTAAATTCCAATTAAAATCAGTCTGCGTGTATACGAAAACATGACAAAAGCTATATTATACAAGTGCAGCCGTATTTGCGCGCTGCCTTCACTGATTAAGGACAAACATTACTTGATTTGAAAGATACCCTTGGAAAATAAGAATTTCCGATAATAGAAACGTCACATTAATTTCCGTTTTATGTTTTCTATCGCGAGATTTATTACGCGGGCGAGATTTGGGAAAAAACACAACATAGGCATAGACTGTATTTAAATTATTTAGAAAAATATTCTGCAAAACCTATTTAGTTAAACATTAAAATTATTATTAGCTGTTTTTGCATAGTAGTACTATCACTATATTATATACTATATTTGAATAAATACATGTACTGAAACAAAATAAAACGCCCTGGGAAAAACCTGAATCTTTACATTTTCTGAAAAATCTATTTTAGCAATCATTAAACTGTAATCTCACATAAGCGCCACGTTGGTCAATATATAACAGAAATAAGCAATTATCTTGCTATGCATCTCACTTCCGGTTCAGGGTGATGAAAATCGGCGATTTCACAATAAGAGTTATCGGTTAGAACTAGTGTCATCAGTTGTGGAAATACGTCGTGGAAAACGACCAGATATATGTCTTTGTTCGTTCCCAAGTCGTATCAATTACACACTATACGCTATGTTAATGTTTATGCGTCGGGGCTGATTTAAACTAGCAAAATCTCGCTACTGTGCTTTTACATCGAAATAAACACGGTATACTTTCTGGAAAAATTAGTTTTCGCTTCCGGGCCGGAATCGATACCTCTGTTGCTGTCGTCTTTCTGCTGTCTACTCCGCCCCCAGTTCGCGAATGATATTTGCACAAAGTTTGCTTTTATCCACGACGACATCGCAGCATTTGACCGCCGACCAGCCGAAATGGTGTTTAAAGTGACTGTCAACAGTGCGTGGAGGGCGACGAGGACGCTGTGGCTGCTCGTGCTAGTGAGCTTGTCTGTGTGCATCTGTGTGTGCCGAGCATCATTACCTCCGGAGGAGGACAGTGCCATGGAGAACATCGTTACAGAGAAAAAGGCTGAGGAGAGCCACAGGCAGGACAGCGCAGACCTGCTCATCTTCATCCTGCTCCTCACCCTCACAATCCTGACCATCTGGTTGTTCAAACACCGGCGGTTCAGGTTTCTGCACGAAACCGGGCTAGCGATGATTTATGGTGAGAGACAGATAGACGTCATCAGTGCATTTACTCTCATTTTATACTGATGATTAGATTTGAAATGATGGCATGTTATTGCTAAGCTGCCGCGCATTTCAGTGCATTATCCGCACCAGGCGGTTTGAGGGAACAAGCTGCAAGGTAACAAGCTTAGTTACGGCAACATTAACACCTCCTCTGCATCCTGCGTGGTCTTCAAAATGACATATAAGCAGCTAAGCATTCTGGGCCCCCCGGAGAAAACTACTGTAGCATAAGAAAGCCAGCCCAAAATCTCACTTCTCCATACTGTGGTCTGGTAAAGCCGGGGATAAACGTGCTTGAAATAGACGTTATTTCGTGCAGCGATACAGTAGGTGATTGACTGTTTCCTCCTTCACTCAGCCACCAAAATAAACCCCTCCTACACCTGACAGTGCTGAATATAAAGTAACTCAAATTTACCACCTTTACCAGCTACATTAAAGTGGAGGACACAATGCATCACAAACCATTTGTCCTTTAGGTAAAAGATGTGAGTACTTCCTCCACCTCTGCAGCTCATTAGGCCTTCATTGGTCTTTGCTCCCAATTTTTAACTGGAGTGATTTGGAGAGTTTGCCATCCTCTAAAACAATTTGTTGAATGGATGCAAAGCAGTTTACGCTGTAGTAGAATCATGTTATATTTTGTTCCTTTAATAACTAGTTTCAATACCAGCTGAAACCTCAGCATACACCCATAGTCCACCCACACAGGTGGTTTCACTTCTGCAGCCTGATGGGCATTTTTTCACAGCAGAGTTTACATGTGTCAGAGTAGGAAGAGCAGAGCTGTAGTTAATATCAATAATAATGGCTGCATTCACTCTCAGTTCCAGGGTCTATGTATTGTGCATGCTCAATCACTGACCTCTGTAACTGGAGTAGTTAAATAGAACAGAGCCACCATTTGCAGTGTTTGCTTTTTGTGCTTGATAAGTCAAAATGTCTGATATGAAAAATCTAGACCTCTACATAGAAAGAGTGGACATGTGTTTGACTCACTTTCCCCTCTCTGGTTAGGTTTGTTTCACCTGTGACCATGTCATCTTACATGTTATCACCGTAATAAGTGTGTTATGTTCAATGATGTAATGTAATCCCCAGTGTAGATCCACTCAACTTCCTCCTGACTGCAGGTATAATCAGCTGTCATAGTACTATATCTTTACTGAACACCTGTATGGCTGTGCAGGACCTCTAACAACTTTTTGAGAGTCATCATCTAAACACATAGTATTCCTAATTTGTCTGGTACATATCTGACAGGGCAATTCATTCTCAAAGTGATGTTTTCCAGACTTAACTTTCATGGCACAATCTGAGCATATGACATTTAGTTTGGCTCTGTGAGGCCCCAGAACCATGACGACCTTACCATCACTCCTGTAGTGACATCTCTCCATTGATTTTGGTCTCTGTGTTGCAACCTTAAACAACTGACATTGATCAACTCTCCCCTCTGTTTCCTTTTTGTTTTGCTTCTTTTCTAACACTTTTCTCAGGCTTACTCGTTGGTGTGGTCTTGCGCTATGGCATCCATGTTCCTCGGGATGTAAGCAACGTCACCCTGAGCTGCCACGTTAACGCCAGCCCCGCCACTCTGCTGGTCAATGTCAGCGGCAAGTTCTACGAATACACTCTGAAAGGGGAGATCAGTGCCAACGAGGTGAACGACGTGCAGGATAATGAGATGCTGCGAAAGGTACAGACAGTCATGTTACTGTCCGGCAGACATTTGATGTCTGATTATTGATTGTGTCTTATGAACGTATTGCAAAGTTCCTTGTCTTTCTATAGATTTCATGTTACCTCTTCCTGCTTTAACATATAGTGCTGAAACAATGAAATAATCAGCAGTTATTTTGACAATCAGTTCAATATTTAAGTTATTTTATCTAAGCAACAATCCCAAACATTTGCTGATTCCAGTGGATCAAACATGAGAATTTGCTGCCAGTCTTTGTCACATATAATAGGTAACTGAGTATTTTTAGATTTATACAGCCGATCTGACAAAACAAGAAATTTGCAGACATGACATTTTACAGACACAATTATTAATCATTTACTCAAGGAAGTCATTGTCAGGTTAAGTGATAATGACAGTTGATGTTAGTTGCATCTGGTTTTGTGTCTTGAATTGCCCCATCAAGTGTCCATTCTGCACATTAAATAGCTTTTCTGTTTATATATTATAAAATCAATTTAAGGAATCCTAAGCCTGATTTAAAAGGGCATATAAGCTTTTCTCAAGAAAATTGAGTAAGACTTATTACTTATTATTAAAATAAGTTTCATGGGCCCACTCTCTGAGAGATTTATAAAGATGTTAAAGAAAGATTTCAATGAACGACAGATGCCCTTTGTCTGAGTGTCACTTGAACTTTTTGGTACCTTTTATACAATGGTCATGTGAATTGTCCGACCTCTAGTACTTTTAGGTTGTCTGTTAAATAGCACTGAAATGCTACCTTGTATTCTATAGGAGATCATAATCAACTAGCAACAAGTTAACCAACTGCTACAGTGGCTGCACTTTTTAGGTCATAGTATTGTTGACTGGTGATTGAGATTTGTTCATGACCATTCCACAATGTGAAAATGAGTCAAACCTAACTCGCCACGAACCAAAACCACATACAGACACATTTTAATACAGCACTGTTCTAGATTCAGGTCTAAAAATGGTTTTAGCCGTAAAGTTTTTGGCTCTGCCTGTAAATAAAAGCTGTCCCCTTTTCCCATCTTGTAATTTTACTGATATAACAACTTTTTGTTGATTGTCCTGCAAGCTGTCCCAGATGTGTCATTTATGATTAATTAATTACTTTATGTTATCAAATAATGCAACAGCCTAGAAGTATCCATTAAAAGAACTTTGTCTTAAAGGTATTTGTTTCATTCCTTATCGCAGTGATTCAGAACTGCCTGACATGTGATGTTGTTACATAATAATAGGATACGATGATTGTTTTTTTGTGTGTGTGTGTGTGACTCAGGTGACCTTTGACCCTGAAGTGTTCTTCAATATTCTCCTACCACCCATAATCTTCCATGCTGGCTACAGCTTGAAAAGGGTACAGTAGCATTTCAACCACTCTTCCTGCTGCTTCATAAGAAATAAATGCTCATTAATTACAGAGTGAATACTTGTAACACTTGTTTGACTTAACACTAGTCAATGAAACAATGTCCTCTTTTATGAAATGCTAAAATCCACTTATTCCTTCTCATCTGTGGATGCATTGGTGCATTCAGTGAAGATGAATGACTTTGATTATAGCCAGTATGTAGATGAGTGTTGACATGTTAAATTGTTTTGTCTTTCAGAGACACTTTTTCCGTAACATGGGATCTATCCTGGCTTATGCCTTTCTGGGAACAGTCATTTCCTGTTTTATTATTGGGTAAGAATGTTTATTTTCCAAAAAGAAAACACTAAGACAAACATCCTTCTGATTTCACATGCAACTCTATATTGTATCCCAATATGCACAAAAGAATTTATATGTGTCAGTTACTGTGGTGTTTACGTGCCCATAATGCCATTAAAGTCAGTGCTGTTTATGATGATGATGTGCAAAACCGCCTGTTTTCCCTCGATCAGGCTGCTGATGTACGGTTGCGTGATGCTAATGAAGCAGGTGGGACAGCTGGATGGAGACTTCTTCTTCACCGATTGCCTCTTCTTTGGAGCCATTGTCTCTGCCACAGACCCTGGTGTGTATGCTGGTCCTCTGCCTTCAGAGTTTTTTTCCTGCTTACAGGTTGTGTAAATTATAGCCTGTAGGACACATTCTCACAAACAGGACACAGGAAAAAACAATTAATCATAAAACAAAATATTTAACAGTGTTTCTGTGGTGCAGCAGGTCTGTAAAAGCCCTGAAAACACAAAAAAAACAAATGTCAATTAATGTCAAATTCTCAGATCGTACTTGGAATAGCGTCTGATAATCCAAATATTTTACTATTAGCTTTTTGTACATAACAGTATTGTTCATTTCTTGCACACTTAATTCCAAAATACTGCAATTTTAGCATTAATATGTTCTTTTTAACTCACTTTATTTAGTACCTTTCATACACAAATGTTTTCCTTAAAGTGTATAGATTTGGAATCTCTTGTCGTCCTCTCCCTCCGTGATGTTTATCATTTCTGTTTCTCTTTATTTCACAGTGACGGTCCTGGCTATCTTCAATGAGCTGCAGGTAGATGTGGATCTGTACGCTCTGCTGTTTGGAGAGAGCGTCCTCAACGATGCCGTGGCCGTGGTTCTGTCCTCGTAAGTCATCTGTCATTCAGATGTCAACACACAAAGTTCAAATCTGCATCTATGCCAAACGTCTTTGAATGTGCGCACGGCTGCTTAGTTACTGTTTGTCTGAGAGAAATGCTGCAAGTGCGAATCATGCTTTTTTTAATTTTTATTGATTGACCAGTGACCTTTAACTAACCTAATATCAGCTTCTCATTAACGTCGTGCTAAACAGTCAGATGGCTCCCAAGCTAACGCTCAGTTTTTCTCCTGCTCTACATGAACCTGTTATTATTTCCACAGAATTATAAATTATAATAGCAGGCACGGTGGAGCGGCTGATCCCTGTGGAGAGACTCTGACCAGCCCATTGAACGGGTGCACTAAGTAGAGCATGTGCCTTTGCGGTGCCTTGGGACCAACATGACAAATTACCGGCCATTTGTTTTTATACCCTGGCTTAGTCAACCGGAGATGCAGAACATTTCATTATTTATTCATTTATTTTTGCTTTTTTTGGTTAACCATTTCTGATGTCATGAGGCAGCTAAGAGTACATTCCTATTATATTTGGAGATAGTGTATATACAGAAGTCAAGGAGAGGGACCGAAGCCAGGAGTGCTTAAAAACAAAATGCCCGGTGATTTGTTTTGTGAGTGTGTGGGGGGGCTGTGGATGGAGAGGGGGAATAAATCTGCTTTCAGACTTGGTCAAGTACTTTTTGAAACTATTATTTGGAAATGAAGTTTTCCACTTTAATTCCATTTTGTCACAAAACTGCCACAAAGAAACATTTTTAAGTATTTAAAAATGTTTTTTTAATAATTGCATCATAATGACAACTACCCTGCTAAATTTTAAATAATTCCACTGAGATAACATCCCTTTTATCTCAGACTCCAGTTTAAAACCAGGAAACAAAATTATTCTCAAAAGCTACTTGAGCCAAGTATGGTCCTGATCTTGTGAGTATGACTTTATTGGGATAGTTGATACTCAACTACCAGGTGACACAGAGTTGGTGTGTAAAGTGACAGTTCTCTCTTTCTCTCATGAAGACACTTACTGTACCGGGCATGGTTCCTGTGACACAGATTCTGTGTCAATGAGTTTGTTGTGTTACCAGTTACTGGAATTTTTCTGTCCTCATGATTTTCAAAGCAGACTCTTTATTTGGCTTTAATTCTCTTAGAGGAAGGAAAAAGCCCTTTGGTCTATTTATTCTTCCTGTACCGGCAGAACATGTTTTCCCCCTTTTTCTACCATAAGAAATGTGTATTTAGCCATGTGTAAACACAAACAAGGTTCCTCTTTTCTTTTCGTTGGCTTTCCTAATGGTAGTGCCAGTAAAGTGAACCAAAACTACACCATAACATTTAGTGTTTTTAGTTATCTATTGTTCCAACTGCGCTGAGGGTTTATGGGTTTATGTGTTGAGGAAAAATTAACCTTAGTGGAGACTTACCTGTGTGTATACAGTGTAAAGGACAGTCCCCCAGTTTACATCAGTGAAAGCCTTTTTAGCAACAGAGGCACACCTGTTCTCAATCCTATACTAAGAGACCTAGCATAGTGGTAGATTGTAGAATATTTGCCTGATAAGACAACTATTTACAGTACAGTTACATCATATTGCACAAATATACATGCTACATTTTCTGTATGCAGGCTTCAGCGTCAGCTTAATAAGTTGCAAAATAAGTTTATAAACCTTCAGTCGTGGTCAGTTGTTGTAATGTATGACCAGATTTACACTTCGCACTTTGCACATATTTGCCATTAAATGATTGCATTTTGTGTCACATCAGGTCAATAGTAGCATACCAGCCAGAAGGAGACAACAGTCACACCTTTGAGGTCATGGCAATGCTGAAGTCTTTTGGGATTTTCCTCGGAGTCTTCAGCGGCTCTTTTGCTCTGGGAGTGGCAACCGGAGTCGTCACTGCTCTCATATCTTTTCTGTATTCTCGTATTTCTTGGATGTTATGACTAAATCATGCATAAAACGTAATTAGAATTCATTTAGCAGTGTCTGAGTGTCTTGTTAAACTCCTTGACCGTTGTCTGTACGTGACCAAGTTCACCAAGCTGAGGGATTTCCAGCTGTTAGAGACGGCTCTCTTCTTCCTCATGTCATGGAGCACATTCCTGTTGGCTGAGGCTTGTGGTTTCACAGGTGACACACACACACACACACACACACACACACACACACACACACCCACATTCAAGCATGGCACTGAAACTACCATAGCAATGACAGTATACTGTCATTTTACTGTGATTAGTAATTGGGATACAGTGACTGTGTTTCAGCTGGGGGACACGTGGTCTGCCTCTGAAGTGTTGCTGGGAGAGCAAACAAAATGTTCCTGTAAAGAGACAAGCTTAACCACATTGTTAATGCATCGTGTTGTTAGCAATCAGTGTTTATTGATCGTCTAACTTCCCTCTTTTTCTGTCCCTGCCCTTTTTGGTGTGTTGCAGGTGTGGTAGCAGTGCTGTTCTGTGGGATCACTCAGGCCCACTACACTTACAACAACCTGTCCCCTGAGTCCCAGGACAGGACCAAACAGGTCAGACCTGGAATAAAACAACACCACTGCCCCCATTCTGTTCTATTGTTGTGTTGTTGTGGCAAACAGTTAAAGCGCAATGGAAAAGTCACACAGCTAATGAAGCTGTGCGTCAGTTTACAAGCTATGATATGGTATGATAGTAAATGGTTTGTTGGCAAAGCAGTAGTTATTGTTTCAATCAGCCACCTGCACTGTTGGAATGATAATGTCATGATAAATGCTCAGTGCACGTCTCTCTTCATCGCTCTACACACAGTGTAACAGACAACAAGGTTTGATTAACCGAAACAATTTTTGAGCGAAAGACAGGTGTATTATTAATGAAAACAGAATCCAAGAATAAAAACTTCCTACTTTCAGATATTTTTCCTTTCAAATAAAATAAAATAATTTAGATGTGCAATTTAGTTTTTGTACCCAAAGTCATGCTAGCTAAGTGTATTCAGCTATTAAATTTGTCTAACTGTGTTTCCTAGTAACTCTCATTTTCAGCTCTTTTTTTTTCCATTAATCTGTACATCTACTAAGGCCACTGTCAACTAAAGAATTTGATGTTGTTTCCTGTGTGTTGCAGCTGTTTGAGCTACTGAATTTCCTGGCAGAGAACTTCATTTTCTCCTACATGGGTCTGACCCTGTTCACCTTCCAGAACCACGTCTTTAATCCGATGTTCATCGTTGGAGCTTTTGTATCTTTTGCATTTGAATCTACGTTGTGCACGCAAAGCCTGATGACCCTCAGAAGTGGCTGCTTTCACTCACATTTTAGTATCGGCATAGGAATGTGGAGCAGCCACCGTTTTCAGCGATTTTTAGTTGCCAAAGAAAGACGTTCCCACAGTATTAAAAACAAACCACCAAGATGCCAATGGTAATCGATTTAAAGGGGCAGTAAATAAGCTTGGCACAGAGTTCACGAGCTCTCTGTTTTTTTTTTGTTTTTTTTTTTGTTGTTGTCCTCTCCTTAACCTCCTTCCCACCCAGCTGGCAGTGTTCCTGGGAAGAGCCGCTAACATCTACCCTCTCTCATTCCTTCTTAATCTGGGACGACGCAACAAGATCAGATCCAACTTTCAGCACATGATGATGTTTGCGGGTTAGTGGTACACCAATACAAGAAAACGTTCATCATTCACACTGTAACTGTCAAAAATCTGAGTCAAGAAGCCTCTGCACCTTGTGGATGCACTGGATCACTTTCTAGTTCCTTGCAACCCACTCTGAGTAGATTAAAAGACAGAGAGATCGTCTGATTTGTCTTCTAGAGAAACCTGCATGCTTGTTTGTTTATAAAATCATCTGTGCCATGTTCCGTAGGACTACGAGGTGCGATGACCTTTGCCCTGTCCATCAGAGACACAGCGACATACGCCCGTCAGATGATGTTCTCCACCACTCTCCTCGTGGTCTTCTTCACAGTTTGGATTTGTGGAGGTGGCACCACCCAGATGCTGTCCTGCCAGCGCATACGGTATGCCTCCCTTCCCCCTCCCTTACTGCTTGTCCCCCTGTTTGACTCAACCCCCATTGGGATAAAACTCCAAGAATTATTCAGTATAACCGTTGACCCTGCTCTAGTTAATGCCCCAGGCCTTTTATATGCATTACACCCACCTTTTCTTGGAACCTTGCTGCTCAGGAACTTGTTAAACGGGGGAAACACGCTTCTCAACACTACTCTGCTCTGACAGTTGCAATTTACATGTGTCTCCTGTTTTCTCTTTTTTACAGGGTGGGAGTGGACTCTGATCAAGATAACTCTGTGAGTGTGTCCCTTGTGAAAGACTGATAAGTATACTGTGACTGAAACATAATGTGACCAAAAAGAAAATACCTAAAAAACACAAAAACACTTCTTTTTTTCTTTAGATGAGTATCGCTGAAGGATCAGAGAGAAGAAGCACCAAACAAGAAAGTGCCTGGCTTTTCAGAATTTGGTACAACTTTGACCACAAGTATCCTTTTGTGACAAATGACTTCTTTTTATCAGTGCCATAAAAGTCAAGACAAAACAACAACACAACTTTATTTTTTTGTGTTCAAAAATTGCGTGTTGTCATTTTTGTCACTTTTATGAAGAGCAACTATAGAACTATAAAAACTCTCTAATGCTAAAATTAAGATTTTAGCTTTAGACACAACCCTTACTGCATGTTTTCCTGTCAGGGCTTTGAGCTGACTACAACTTTATAAGAACCTGGTAAATGTGTAATGGCACAATTGTAGGCCACTAGATGACTGCAAGTGGCATTTAACATACCTCAGGCCACCTGAGTGGTGACTGCTGTAGTTCACAGTGTCAGACAGCAGAGGGAGTGCCATGTACAGATTGGAGGACAAATTATCTCTTTTATTGGGTAAGGAATATCAAGGTTATTATGTTAAGTATATTTTTATGTAAATGACTTGATTGAATTGGCTTCATATTTGCCTAGTTTGTCCTTTTAAATTGAACAAGAACAACAGACTTTTAAAATCTACCCAGAATTTATTAATCACACTATACAGGGGTCTCTGTTTCTGTTTATTGTGTCTTACACCCTGTTAGTACGTGTTTTCTATGTAAACTGTCCTTCACTCGAGCCCCCTCTCCAGCTACCTGAAGCCCATCCTGACTCACAGCGGCCCCCCTCTCACAGCCACGCTGCCTCCCTGCTGCGGCCCCCTCGCCCGCTTCCTCACCAGCCCTCAGGCCTATGAGGTCAGACGCTGGTTCATACAGGAGCTATTTCTGACCGAACAGTGTTTGTTAAGTTTTTATCTGATGTTAATGGATGGAAAAAAGTTATTTTGATGAATCATGTGGCACAGAGGCTCAGCTTGAAATGTTTTGGCTTTCTACAGGCAGATGAGGAAAAGATAATAAGCAAGATTTGAAATCTATTATTGGGAAAAAGTTCACTTTATTCACTGGTTACAGAGGAGTGAAGTTACATGCTCTTCTGTATGTATCTGACTTCGTTCCTCTCCTCCCCAGAATGAAGGCCAATTGAAGGATGACGACTCTGACCTCATCCTGACAGACGGCGACATTAACCTGACCTATGGTGACATCACAGTCAGCACAGATGGCTCAGGCGCCCACACCAGTGGCGGTCCGGCCTTCGCCGGCGCCACCTCCGATGACTTGGACAGAGAGCTAACGTATGGAGATCACGAGCTGGTGATGAGGGGCACACGCCTGGTGCTGCCTATGGACGACTCGGAGCCGCCCTTCACAGACCCACACCACCGCCTGCGGATGTGAAGATAGCCTGTTTGATCGCAGACCCAGACAACCGTCCAATTCCCACTGACCCGAGCCATCGAGCAAAAGACCAGTACCTGTCCCCTCTCCTTCTTCTCATCCTTCCGCTTTTTTTCTCTTTTGCTCTCGCACCTTGCCTCATTCCTCTCGCTTCTTTTTCCCTCACAAGAACATTTTCCTACTTCCTCTAGTGGCAAATCACTGTCTCTACCTCATTCTCAATTTGGTCGTTTCCACACCTTTCTGGCATCTGCCACAACTGTAATATAGTCTTATTTATTTGCAGGGTTTTTAGCATTCATTTGAAAGTCAGTTTCTCTTAGTTTGGCTTAAATTTGTGTGACAGTCACCTTACTGTAGCATTGCACAGAGGTCTAGCAGCATGTGTTAGTGTGTAAATGCAAGTACCAACCACTAGCAAATTTGTTGACGTACAGTATATCACAAGAGTACTATAACTTTGATATGCATGCTGAGGATGCTTGTTGTTTTCTTTGTATGGGAGGTTGAGGGCTTTTGTGTTTTGGGTCTGACCTTGAATGTTGCTGCCTTCTCTCTGTGCAACAGAGACATGCTGACCCAGTGGACAACTTTACTGTACATTTGGTTACAATCAAGTGCCTGGGAAATGTAGTTTCAAGCCTGGCAACTCATGCTGGATCAGCTCTGGGAAGCAGAGCTGGTTGAGGATGGGCAGTCATGCAGTTGTAGTTTTCCTTTGTAAAAAAAGAAAAAAAAAAATAAGAAGAAAAAAATCCCAAAAAACAAAAACCGACACCTCTGTCCATAAGGTAGCAATATACTCAGTGGGTGTTTGGGCTGTCAGTTTGTGCTACTCGCCTGTAAATAGTGTGTAACAATGTAACGCCACTGATGCAGAGTAAACCTGGCAGTGAAAGTTGTGGATCTCTCCCCATGACCTTTGACTGTGACATACAGAGGGACTTTACACCTTATTTTAGAAGCTGATGTCGCTCACAGCAGAAGGAAGGGCTGTTGTTCTGAAAACGAGATCCAAATGAGGAAAGCTTAGTGCCATTTCTGTCCTGCATTTTGACATTTTGTGAAAACTGAATGCAGACAACCTTACAAGTGTTTTATATTCTTTTTAGCAACGGAGCTTAAACGATTTTGAGCCGAATCACATTTTTCATACTCATTTAGCTTTGTGCACACATTTTCTATCACAGTCGTTACATTGTTGTTGAGATTTTGAATCCGATTTTCTCATTAAATTAAAACACATATAGATACATGAATTTGACACTAAAGGAACTTAGTACCATGTTATTGGTAAGCACGCCGGTATTTTTGTGAGTGAGAGTTTGGCAGATGAGAGAATTGATTGAGCTAAAGAGCTCTCAGAGCTAAAGCTGATATATTTTAATGTCTTGTTTTTTTCTGATCTACAGTTAGAAACCCAAAGATACTCATTTTGCAATCACACAAGACCAAAAACAATAACAAATATTTAGAATTGAAGAGCTGGATTCAGTAAATTCTAGACAATTTTCTTTAAAAATCTGTTATTGAAATTGTTGCAGAGTAATTATTTCTCATTTGTTTCAACTCTACATTTTATAAAATGAGGGTCAAGAAGTCATTAAACAATACAGGAAGGGTCTCATGATTTTTTAAAAATCAATTCATCCCTGATATGAGCAGATACTTCTGTTGGTACTGTGGCAGTTCATCAGTAGGAGGATTGCCAGAATAGAGCAACAATAGTTGTTTATATGCTGGATGTTTTTCTCTGCTGTTCTTTAGGATTTATGGTTTGATGGTTAAACAGGATTTAAGACGCATTAAATCATAAAAGTATGTGCTATTAAAATGTTACTTACGGATGGATATGTTACATTTAACTTATAGTTTTATTTCAGTCTGTCGTACACTGTGGAGGCTGTTTCGGTGGGTGTACAAGAAGAATGGAAGGTTCTGTGACCTCCTTCGGGTGCGGAGTATAGCAGCTGTTAATGCGGGTTTAACAGGAAGCGTTGATAGGATGTCACCCTGGCAACGCTTTGTTGATGTGGACAGACGCCAGGAAAACACTCGGTAACTTAGTCGAACACAACAGTCTTGCAGTTTACCCTCTTGGTGAGCCGAAGGAGAAAAAAAATGGGTGATTGCAAAATGGATGCAAGAGGATGAGGTTAAAGAAAGGAGAAATGGATGAGGGAGGATAGTTAGGCCTCTGTTTGTGTGTGTGTGCTCGTATGTTGAGGATGATACAGAGGTGGAAGGAAGAGCAGGCTTTTAGACTATCGCTTTTCCTCCCACAGTTATCTTCTGCTGTGCAGGAACTTCTTAATGAAAGTGTTGACTTTTTTTTTTTATCTGGCATGCCTCTTGACATCACATTATCCAGGAAACGATTTATTCTTTCCAACATTTTATACTTTTTGTCTGTGTTATTGTTGAATTTTACTTTGTAGAAGGGAAACAATGAAGTGAAAGAAAAAGCTGAATCATTTGCACTCATCCTTTGAGAATGTGTTTCTGTTTTACTGCTGCGACGTTTGTTTTATCTAACAGCTGCTTTTGTATTATAATTATTTACCTTATGTTTTGGAAGGTTGTGGAAAAATGAGCAACATCATGTCAGTTTAACGAATGGTGAAATTATATTATAGTTAACATTAAGTTGGTGTTTGATTGATGTTACTTTGTAAAGAATTATTTCCACATTGCAGTGGCAGACCTTTCATACTGTTGCTCCATCTTAACACTTTTCCATTGAGGTACTTACGTATGTATGTTTGCAACAAATCGCTGTTTAAATGCTGTTGCCATGTCTTCTGCAGAGCATGAATCATCCATCCTCCTCTGATGGTGGAGAAGACTCTTTGGAGAAAAAAAAAATCTAAAAATATATACGAGCAGAATTGTGTGCCACTGTTCTTCAACTGACACATTAAAAAAAATGTGAAATCTGCAAACGCTCCTATAGGTTTTTGGTATTTGCCCACTGCTCTGCCAGTATGTGTTCTCCCTCTCTCTCTCTGTTCTCTGAATGGTGACTTGTGATAGGCTTTGACCATTGGAAATCTTGTCTAAAGTAGCTGACCAAAGAGGCCTGCTGTGCTCTGTGTTTTCAGACAGTCCACTCTATCTTTATACTGCAAATTCTTTCTGAGTGAATGTGTGTGAGCGTTGACGCCTGCAAGCATACATGGATGTGTGTACTTGTATGTGTGTGTGTGCGTGTGTGAGAGAGAAAGAGGGAGACGTTGTGTCCTCTCGTTTCCTCTGTGATGCAGGTACTGACTGTTTACATCTGTGTAAATATACTCTCACCTGTTCGTGTGCGTGCAAGGGTCAATAAATAGAAGCCTGTGCTTTTGATTAAAGCCCTCGCTGTAATGGCCTCCTCATTTACCTCGCTTCCTTTTTTTATTGGATGTCTGGGCTGTGTAAGAACGTGGCTGTCGAGCTTCACAGACCATCTCATCCACAAGAAATGTGAAACAAGATTAGTGTCAGAAATGATTTTATTTGAGTTGCATAAATTGGAGAAGGGATTTTCTTGTTATGCTAAGAACAGGTTTATAATCTTCATAGTCTCGGAATATGGCATGTAGCCCAGGCCTACAAGCTATTAAAAATCTTCAAATATTTCAGTGGAATGAACTCAGCTTCAGACTGGGGCTGGGTGGCCTTGGTCAACAGGAGAGTTATCCCCAAAAATAAAGAGCACAGTGGTTCCCAACCTGGGAAAACATATGATATTCCTGCTGCAGAGGAGGAAATCACTCACTTTGGTTGAACTGGTCACTGTTGTATTATGGTTGGCTTTGTAATCCAATAATCTCCTACACCTGTGAATGACACCAAGCGGACAATGATTATTTCTTGTCAGTTACTTTAAAATACACCGTCCCACCTGTGGGACACTTTGGCCTTGGTTGCGCTACTTAAATTGTGTTTTGGTCTGTGCTGGTCTTCACACAACTTTGACAAATTATACATTGTTTGAAAGCTCCAAATCTCCTGATTGTATCTGTGTAAAGCCTCTTAGGATCCCTACATCACTGCAGCGGCTGGTTTTCATCTTGTTAGTACTCACGACAGTAAAGTCACACCTCACCTTTTTGATCATTTGTGGGAGAACTCACATGTCTTGAGTGCTAAAAAAGTCCACGGCATTTTCACAAGATTCTAATGAACAAAATGACACCCAAGCTTTTGTCTAGTAAATGTGTTGTCAGTTGTTTGCTTGATTGATCGAAGACAGTGTTATGATTGTGACACAAAAAAGTCGAAGAATTGTAAACTTGGTTGTCTGGTAACGGGTGAAACCATGTGAAATATGCGTCATTCTCATCTTTTCATGCAATAATCACTTCTTATTCCCCCACTGTTCTCACAAAACATCATTAGTTGATCCACAGTTTTATGTCCTTCTCTTTTCACCTCCCAAAATATGTTGCTATGATAAATTTCACTCATCTGTCCAACATAAAGGAGCAGAGTGGTGTTAATGTGAAAAGCCGCACCCTGCGCAGCCAAGACTGATGGCATTTTATTCTCCCAGGCTTGATTTGTGCCAGATATCAGGTAACATGTTCCTAATATGGGCACAACTCCCTTCAGTCTGCTCAAGAATGTCTGTATAGTGGGGTAACAGTCCAGGGAGGAAATAGTAGTTTTAAAGAGCGACTTAGCTCAGGCTTGAGCATCTCTCTCTCTCTCTCTCTCTCTCTCTCTCTCTCTCTCTCTCTCTCTATCTATCTATCTATCTCTATCAAGCTGTTTGTGTTTAAGCTTGATTCCCACTCATTCACCAGCGTTGCTGATGTTGATCACGACAAATGCCTCACTGATGACGAAAATGTCTTTAACTCCGGTGGATTTTTTTTTTTTCTTGTTAACAGAAAAATGTGGCTCCTTCTACCACAGGAACTGGTTGCATTTTATTATTTGCACCTTCTGTCACATTTGAATTCATCCAGTAAATACTGGCTTCTTGTTTGTTTAGTGAAATGCTGCTTTCATAAAATGAAAACCTGCTCTTAACTCTTGCAAATGTGGACAGTAAAACATCTCCAGCCTGATGCTCAGGACAGAAGAAAATCAACGCTGTTTTGATGTAACAACAGTCTTAATGTTTGTTAATTATACCAACAGAGGAATCCCATGGGTCACCAACTGAGTGCTTAGATACATGTGCAGATATGCATGGTTAAGACATATTTATTTTACCTCTGTTGCAGGAAAATGGGGCTGTATTTCATAAGTAGTCATATTTTGGCCTGATGTTTGAGTAACCCTGACACCTTAAAACACAACAAACATGAACTTATAACCATCCTGTTCCTTCTTCTTGGCAACGCATCCTCACTCTCACCCATTTCTAAGACTGAGAGTAAGATGTTTATCCCTGTGGACTTTGGATGCAAGCAGCCGTTTAGTCTCAATGACACCGTTTATATAAAAGCTGGCATCTGTGTTGTATAACCACATGAACACCTTCTGGGCATTTAATCAGGGATGTGTAATTGCAATGGATCAAATTAGAGGGTTAAGTTTACAGGCTGCAAGTATTTACTTTGGGTTAAGAATGAGTCATCTTGATGTAATTCCTCTGTTCATTACCAAAGAAGGAGACGAGTGAGGCCAATACACAAGTAGCACAAAAGTGTGTCAACTTAACCAGGCAGTTCACATATTGTAAACAGCAGAAATAATGTCAGGATCATAAATAACATTAAGTGGAGAATCCACTGCAGACCTGCCTCCGACACAGAGAGGTCATATTTAAGTGTCAGTGCTTGTGGATGCCAAAAAAAAAAAAAAGTTTCATTTTCTTCTTGATCCCGTTTGCTTCGAGTTCAGGGCCAATGAGAACTTTTCTAAGAGAGCTTGTAAATTCCTAGTTGAGGTCATTGTTTATGAGAGCTTACAGAGGTTTGGCTCATGTCCTGAACGATTTTTTTTCTCTGCTCCCTCTGTCCTTTAAAGCTGCGTTGCCTCCGCAGATTTTACCTCTCGGCCAAACCCACCGGACACGCTGCTGGCTGTTGAGTGAAAGACGCTTCATCTGTTCGCTTTTTGGAAAGAGGTGAGTCCAGACCACAGCTGGGTTTCACTCACATTATCAGGTAATTCACTTCAGGTGATATTAAACATGTAGCGCGACAGGAAAAAAAGTATAAGAAGGATGTTGTTTGGTTCACTTAAGAGCAGTTATGTCAGAAGGGTAATCGCAGCTGTCTAATCGGAGTGACATATCCGACATACTTTCGGTCTAATGTTCCGTCACACAGAACTAAAAACTAAAAACTATTGAAATAAGTGCGACAAATTTCTATGAGTGCACCTGATCATTTTGGGCACTGTGGTGTTGCGCTGGGCAACAGGTGATGCGCTGTGTTAGGCGCTGCAATAGCGTTAATTTTGAGCTATTTATCACAATATTTTAATTTGTGGGAGCAAGTTAACTTTTGACTCTTGGACTTTTTATTTCAGTGATAGTCCTTTCCAGTTCTATTTCCTGTCTGTTTTCTTTCTTTTTTTTGCTGCTTTATACATGTCCTCCACTGCATTTTAAAGGGGAACATTGTACTTTTTACTCAGTTTCACAGCTATAACTGCCAATTCATTCTCAGATTAAGAGTATACATACAAAACATATGCTCACTTCATAAAATATGAAGCAGTTAAACTTAGCATCACACCCAGCTACAACGTTAAAGTAGTGTTTACATGTTAATGCCTCATAAATATTGATGTAATCATGTTATGTAGATATATAAATCTACATTTTGAATGCAGGACTTTGTGGTAGTACTACTTTTGCTAAAGTAAAAGAGCCCTACTTCCTTCACTACTCATAACCAATAACTCATCAATTATGATTCAAATACACCAGGAAAAATAACATCAATGTCAATGCAGATTGTTTAGATATTCCTGTAGGAGTTAGGCACTGTATCATAGTACAGTATGTAATGTAACCCACTGCAACAGCCTTGTCATAAATAAACCTACTAATGAAGCTTATGGTGTTAAGTATTTGACAGTGTCTGGGAGGTGTCATCATTATAGTGGGACTGTTGTACTGGACTGTGCTATACTGTTTACTGTACCACATATTTTGAAAAGCCCTCATACTGTCTTAATGTAAACCATTCAATGTGATGCAATCCAACACAACATGGCAGTAATAGTTGCAGGACTGCTGCAGTAGATCTATATCTGTAGATGTAGCTCAAACAATATATACCTTATTGTACTGTAGTGATGCTGGTGTCTGTATAATGAACAGCAGAGCCCGAAGGTACCATGAGAAACTGTTAAAACATACATCAGCCTACTGCCTCCTCCCTTTGGGTTTGGGCAGCTGCCAAACCAAATGCATGATGTCATTAAAGAGACCTGGAGATTATGATCCTTTCTCTGGCACACTGGACCTCCTTGTGGCTCCAGTATGACTTCACCATCCTTCAAAAGCCATAAAAACTTTGTACGTCACTGAGTAATAAATTAACCCACTTTCAAGTTGAAAAGGCTGCTCTTTCCTTAGAGCTCGCTTTTTATTTTCATGCAGCAATTTATAAATCACATTAAAGACTATAATATGTATAATGGACGTGTTTTATTTTTAAAATTTGATGTAAAATCAGCACAAAGGCACTGTACAAATCCAACAGCGCAGTTACAGATTATTCATTCATAAAGCCTGGTATGTGGTGTATAATTTATAGCAATCTTCAGTGAAGCTGTTGTGAGTCAGTGCCTGTGAGGTCTCCTCTCCATCAGGCCAGCAGCAGGATATTTGCCACACTGAGGCGACTGCATGGGAACTTTGGTGCCTGCAGTTTATTCAGGCAGAGACGTGCTTTTGTTGAGAAGACCGTTTCATCATTTCTTTTATTCTTGCAAATGGAGCAGAGAGACAGAGAAAGAGAGAGAGAGGGGGAGAGAGGGTGTGCCTGTGTGTAGATGACTGAGTTGATGAAACACATGAAACGGCACACTCACCAGCTCAGCACAAGACTCCTAAATAGGCAATGCTGCTTGTTTGTCTGTGCGGGCTGAGTGAGGCAATATCCTCTCCTGTGGATGTCGAACCGCTCATCCTGTACTGATGTTTCTCCTCTTCAGCCAGGGGAAAGCCTCAGCTGAAAGGCACATGATTACTTTGTGAATGAACAAGGAGGAAAGTGAGAAAGAAATGAGAGGGTTGGATGCCTTCTGTAAGATTTCTAAAGAGAAGAAGCCAGTGCGTTCATGGTTTCATGAGGAGGAGGAAGAAGTTCTCAGTAAAAGTACGAATACCACAGTACAAATTTACTCTTAGAAGTAACAGTCGTGCATTAAAAATGTCACCTAAGTAAACATATATAAGAGTATTATCAGCAAAATTTACTTATCCCTCTGGAGTCAATATTCATTTAATTTTTCAGCACATTTTAAACTGTCCTTACTCCACATGCATGGTGTCCTTTTTTCAGCACAAACTCAACTAAAAATGTTAATGCTTCTTTAATATTTCTTTATTTCAAACTTCTCTACAAACATAAATGAGATATCGTTTGAAAGCCCCCTCAGCTTGTCTCTAAATGATGTATAAATAAAGTTATCTTACTGCAGATAACACATGCTCCTTGTGTTTACCCATCGATAGAAACATAATACAAATATAAAAATGGCCCCATTCAGATAATTTACAGTACTATCACAGATGCATTACCGTGTAAGAGCCATTTTATTGTTGTAGCTGGTCAAGGATGAGCTAATTTGAACTACTTTAGGCGTAGGTCTATAACAAATCATATTTTAGAGGCTGATAATCTGTTTTGTATATAAGGTAATCGCAAAGTATAAACATAATGGAGCAAAATGTAAAATACTCAGTAAAGTAATACTATGTCAAACTTGTACTTGATTAGAGTACCCGAGTAAATGTACTTTCCATAGCTGATTTCATGTGTCCCTAAAAACAAGCTCTTCTATCTTTATGCTAAAACTGTCCAAGCTCAGTCTGACACAGAGCGAGAAATGATACATGGGTTATGTAACTGAAGCTTCACTGTTAAGTGCAGTCTGCTGGCCCACAGTGGGAGGATAAAGGCCGTAAGATACAAAAAATAGTGTTTTTTTGTTTTTTGATCATTTTTATGGCGTAACCTGGTATCACACTGACTCCCTCAGGGTTGACTGATGCAAGTCTTGAGAAAAACCCCATGTGTCACACAAACTGACGTGCCCTGTCCGTGAAGAATGTATGTTTTATGACGGTTTTTATGTATCCTTACTGAAATGTTGAACCCATAGTCAAACTCACAATTGGATCTCTTCTTCTCTGTAACATCTTGCTCCACGCATCAAGAAGGGACTGCCTTTTTCAGTGTTGAGAGGCGAGTCATATGAGACTAGTGAGAGCTGAAGTGCTGCTGGCCTACAGTGAGGGCTTTATCTGAAAGTGCTTGTGCGTGTGTCTGAATGTGTTTGTGTGTTACCAACACTCCTATCCAAGTCATATCTTTGGACAGGAGTGTTAGTGTGTTGATAGAGCTCCCCTCGTGGCCTTTTGTCCACACATATTTGACCTCAGAGTGTCTGGGTCTTGCAGCCACGCCCCTGATTTCTTCGCCTGCTCGCAGCTCTGTGTGCGAACAAATGACAGCGTGTGTCTTGTTGCTCTGTTTTTCTGTGTGTGTGTACATGATGAGTCACTGCTCCCCTGACAGAGACAGTGTGGCTCAGTCTGTCACTGGTCTGTCTGCCCGCTAACCAGATTTGGAGGGTGACTGAGACGCATGGATGTCCAGGGCGAGGGTTCATGGCGAGAAACAAGCTCTCAAACACATATACACTAACAGTAACCATAACAGTGTGAAGAGGCTGGCTGCTTCTTCCAGTCATACTGAGATATTTGCTCTCATTTGTTCAGGAAGTACAGGTCAGATTTCCTGTTTCTGTGTGTCTCAAATCTACCACATAGAGAAGTGACAGATGACGTGCTTGTAGCCAAGGAGCAACTCATAACAAACAATTCATAGTGTGCACTGCATTTCATGATAGCTTTCAAAAGCATATACTTCATGCAACAACGACAGTTTTAAAAGCCTTATGCCCCCTTTTTTCCTAAAAATATACAAATGGCAAATTCGTCACATCACCAGCTACATAATTAACCCAGATTCTCATATTTGGAAAAAATATATTTTTAGTTGTGTTTATTTTTCCAGATGATCTGAGGCTTTGGAGACGGCAGGTGGGGAGGTGGGTGCTACATTCCAGCTTTACTGTCTGTCAGGACAATAGTCACTGGGAGTTAACAGGGTCACTAGATGAGATTGTTAATATGCAGCGCACAGCGTGAGGCCAGATGTAGTTTATATCAGAAAATCAAAACAGGAAGACAGTAGATAAGCAAACATGCCCTGCAATTTAAAAAGCTAATTAGCTACAATAGCAATAAATATACTCAAGTGGAAATTTGGCTGTTTTTTTTCCCACAATACTGAGAAAAAGTGTTTCTTGTTATTATCATTTCACCGTGGGAAATTTCCTCAGGAAACACTTTCACTCAACACTTGATATTTGGCTGGTACAGGGTAACATATTTCCATATTTGTTGTATACAAATTACTGTATGGCAAGAAGAGGGAAATGTCTATCAGAACATAAAACCAGGTGGTTACCAAGTTTGTTTTGTGTTGTTTTTAGTTTGAAGAAATGAAATTAAAACGTCTGAAACTGGAACAATCCAATTTTAAATGAGTATGTAAAGACATATTGGAGGAAGAACAAATTTCCTGTTGTAACACGCAGAGCTGTTCATCTGTTAGGGAGGTTTTTGTAGGCTGGGAGTCATGGCGCCTTCTTGCACATTAATTAGTCTTTGTGGGTTTAGAGTAATTGGGAGACAGATTATAAAAGGGGACAGATGTAATGTTGTGTTCCATGGTAATGGACCAAATCAAATCTGTAATTACAACCAGATGCCCTTTAAACAACTGAGCACAAACACACAGATACACACACACACATACAAGCTAGCTCATTGTATTGATTTGTTTAGTGTCTAATGTATGAAGAAGGCCATTTAATATAGTTAGAAATGAGTCTTTCCTTTGAAAGCTGAAGTATTATGGTTCTAACGGAGGTCAGTGAGTTTATCGTGAGTCTAACAAACTGATTTATTTCCTGTCTTAGCCGGGCTCTTGAGGCTCTCAGTCTCCTCTCATTCCCATAATGATCCTATATTTCTGTATTTAAGCTCATCTGACTCTAAAGGCCAAAACCAATCAGAGTAAAGTGCCGTCTGTAGTGCCACATTTGCTGCAGTGCAGAATAGATAATGATAATGATGATAATGATAATCCTGATGTAGTGATAGAAACAGTAATATTTAAGTGAATTTAAAGCGCTATGATTATTATTATTCTAACTATGAATCAAATTATGTGTTTAATTTGTTTACTGTCGTAGGGACAAACACAGAGAGAGTTATTGTTTGACTCTGCAGCTACCTTCAGCTCCACAGAGATTTTTAGAGTCTTTGCATCAGAGTCAGAATCAGAATCCTTTATTAATCTCTTGCGGGAAATTGTTGAAAGCTCATTGTTTTGGTTTTCTAGCTTGTAGCTTTACTGTACTTCACTCCTACAACTCTCACAGCATAATTTTCAGCCAAAGTAAACAAATGTTTGCAGTGAAAAAACTCAAAAAAAAAAATCACTGTACACAACCTGCTCAGCACCAAATAACAGACAGACACAGGTACCAGCTGGCTGGTGTACACAATGGAGCATTTATCGCAGCTAAAGATCGGTCAGCGGGAGCTGTTGCTACAAAACCACTGGATAGGTAACAAGTTCACCATATCAACTTTAAAGGTGATGAGAGGCTGTTCACAACTTGTTTATACTTTCTTTAATGGAAATATTCTCTCTTGGAATAAAAAATCACCAACTGAACAGAAAAGAATTCATCAATAACAATTTTCTTTTCTCCCATTCTAAAATATCCTACTCTGGCTCACTTTAAAGCTAAGTTTTCAGCATAGCACACCATCGTCTGGAACATGTGAATTACAGTTGTATATATACATACACACACACAGCTGAGGATATGAGAAGAGATACAATACTTACATAACACTGCACCACACTTTGTCTTTCCTCAGCTCAGTCAATAATATCAACTTGCTCCTCCTGTGAGTCATCCCTTTGAGTTATGATGTTAAGTGATCCAACATGTCATCTGTACATGATCTGAACACTCTAACAAAACTTTTTTATGTCAGGGCAGTGGGAGTATCTGTTATCTCTTGTGGCCATTTTTTACCTTCTGATGTTACAGCAGTGGAATCCAATCTCTATCACCTAATCTATCCCACTCAGCATCACACTCTCTCTCATCTGCTCTATTCTCTAATGCATACCCTAAAAAGGACTGGAGGGGCCTAAGTGTGGATTTGGACGTGGGGTTGGGGGTGTGTGTGGGTCACAGAGGGGTATATACAGCCCCCCATAACTTAACACAGCGTATGGTCTCGGGGTTTGACCTTCTGTGGATGCTACTGTCTCCTCCTGTCCTTGTATTGTCTTTCTTTTCTCCTTCTTTTCCTCCTGACTGGAACCAAACATGACTTTCTACAAACACTCAGGTAAAAATAAGAAAAGCTGGCGATAGCATGGGATTTTAAATAAGTTACTGACTGTATTATGTTTTGTAATAAATGTAAAATTTGTATACCATTGGTATGTGTAAGCTCAGGAGGAATTGTCTTAGATCTAAGGTGAATTTGTAAAAGGATGTTTGATATATTGTTGCTGTCCTGTGAAAACTATGTATCTCCAAAATGTTACCTTTTTTGACAGTGCATTTTCAAATATTCCAATGGATTTGACAGAGGTTTATTTAGCTTGAGAAGTAGGAGGATTTTCTCTACCCATAAAGGAAAAACTTCCTCAGTTTATGTGGTTCTTTAAAATGAACTCATGAGTTTGAGGGGGCAAAGTTCATCAACAATATAATCTAAATTCAAAGGTCTGCTCAGCTTTTTGGAGCTTTTGCTGATGTTTTATTGATCTGTAACATGTTCAAACAACCTTTGTCAGCAAAATGAATGGCAGCAATGCTTGAGTGCCCAAGAATATAATCTAAAATTGTCAAGAACAGCCCTGCTTTCACCTTTTTGACAGTGCATTTTCAGATAGAGAAAAGGAATTTAAATAGTTTATTTAGCTTGAGAAGTGTGTTCTGTACCATGAAACAAAACTTGGTATAAACAAAGTATAAAATCTGAAATTGTCCCCTGCTCCGGTTGGAAAGTCCTATTTAAAAACTGTATTGCACTGCATTATATTGTGCTATAGTGATGCAATGCTACAGACTTATGCTTTTTCATTTAGATAAAAATGAAACCACATGGAAATGTTTAACTCCAAAGTGCATCAAAATGACCAATGATTTGTAGTTATATGATATTAAAAGAATTATCTTGTAGTAGAAATCTAGGGTCTTAAAAGGTCTCTTCCATTTCTCATTTCTTGACACATATTGGAAGGCAAAGGAACAGCCAGTTCCAGGGTTTTCGTTGCACTCTTTTCAACTTTTCTGTAACGCATTTATTTTTTCTGCATAGCACCATGATAACGAGATGTGATTATGTTAAAAATGACCTGATTGTGTAGGAGGCCTACTTTTACAAGAACACGCTGTCAATGTGGCAGAGAACAGAAAGGTTAGACAATGTAGCTGTTGATTTAGCTGATAGACTCTCTGGGTCATTCTGTCCTTGATCCACTCAATCCAGTCTCTGACTCACCCCTCAAACTGGTCTCACTCTGACCTTTTCCCACTAAATGGGACTCAACCCCAAAGGAAGCCACAGTGGTGTACTCCTCTCGCTTCACAGCTGACTGTTGGTACATACCACGCCTGTTTGACATGGAGCAGCTGTCACACAGTTTGTAACAAAAGATTAAAGTACTGGACGTGTCTCAACTGGTGCCACAATAGCTGCATAGTCCCAGTAGTCATCACTCTGCATCCTTCTCCATTTGTCCCCTCTGGAAGGTCAATGTTCTTTAAATAGAGTCCAAGTCTAAAATAGATCTCTGCTGTGTGTGATTTCACATGATTGACTGTGTTGGACCGGGTGGGTTTTTGCCTGTTTTACTGCCATTAACTGGAGGTGGGTAGGTGGAGTGGGGTGTGTCAGGACTCAGACTAGTCTTTATCCCTGCTGCACAGCTGCAGATAGTTCTGTTCCTCCAAAGCCCTCCTACATCTATCCATCCACACTCACCAGGGGCACATACCACACTCAGGGAAGCTCATGTCTTTCACACGGCTTTGTAGCACATCCCACTTAAATGGCTGCAGTCCCCTTTCATAAATATTTTCATCGTTCCTATGGTCACTAGAACAAAATGCCATTCCACCCATTGTTTCCTCTATCGCTGCTGTTGTGCTGACCGGATTAAAATGATATCTGTCGCACTGAATAAATCACTTTCGCTAAAGTTCACACACTGTTCAGCTGCTCTTCCTGACATCCCATGAGAGAGAGAGAGAGAGAGAGAGAGAGAGAGAGAGAAGGGGGCTTTAAAGTGATGTAGATAAAGCTTAACATGTCCACACACTCCACCCCTCAGCGCAGTTGTTCCAGGAAACCACTCGGGCCTGCTCCCAGTGGACTCCGCCTGTGATAGGGAGCGCAGGAATGTTGATGAATGAAGATGCAGAAAAGGCAACTCGGTTTACAGTGTTTACACTAAGAGCCAATAAAATGACCTGGCTAAAATGCAGACAAAAGAGAGAGGGAGAAAGAGCAAGGGTGGTGGAGGTCTTCGAGGTGGGGGGTTGAAGGGAATGAGCCAGACAGTCTAAAAATATGAGCTAAGCTTTCCAGGGAGAGCTTGATAAAAAAAAAAAAAAAACAAGTCTGCAGGCCAAAAAGCACACAGACAACAAGCAGACATCTGTGGGCTTTTTTTTTTTTTTTTTACATCACTCACACTTCTCTCAGCAGTTTGGTATGCTGCTGTTAGAGTTGCATCTCACTGTGTCTTAATGGGAAAACACAGAAAAACATAACATTTTCCTCCTCCAATGCAGACTTTATCGTATTTGTGCATTGATTTGTTCTGCATTGTAAGGTACAGAGGTCAGATATACAGCACACTAACTGCTTTGGGCATCACTTTGCTGCTCACCAAACTCTAGTCATAAATGTGTGGGATTTGTTGTCACTGATTTCTGTTTGTTTTCATTTGTTCTTTTTTCCCTCACTGTAAAGCAATTTTGATCTGTATGATGTTTAAAGTGTGCTACTGTATAAAAAATAGATTTGTCATTGCTGATTGGGGCCATCTAGCTCTGACTTGCATTGTTCAGTGAGTCTTGTATGTGTGTTATAAAAGGCAACACTGTCCCCACCTGGTGTCTCCTGGAATATCACCTCATGAAAGGAGGATAGAAGCTCTGCAAAGTCCACTGTCTGACATTCTCTTGTGTTTTTCCCCACAGGTCCCAAGAGCTATCTCACCTCCACCATGACTGACCGCTTCGACTGCTACTACTGCCGCGACAACCTGCACGGGAAGAAGTATGTGAAGAAGGACGAAAAGCACGTGTGCACCAAGTGCTTTGATAAGCTCTGCGCCAACACCTGCGCCGAGTGCAGACGCCCCATTGGTGCCGATTCCAAGGTGAAAAGAGTGTGAGTGGTGGATGAGTGAAAGAAAAAGTATATAAAGAGAAAAATGACCACAGACAGGGTCAGATGAAACTTGGCATCATTTAACATGGTATCCCCCATCTCATCCAGCATCTGTGAGATGCACTGGAACAAGCCAGATCCATGGAGGCCCAGAGCTGTTTTGGCAGCTTGAGGGGGAGCTACACAATATTAGGCAGGTCCCACTGATGCTGGATTAGCTTGGGATCTGGGGAGTTTGGAAGTCATGGGACTGGGCCATTGGGGAGTATCTTTTTCATTGGGGGGTGTGCTTGGTCTACAACAATGTTTAGGTGTCAGTGGTTTTAATGTTGTGGCTGATGGGTGGGTTTGGACATACATTAAATACACAGTAATCTCTGAAAATATAGGGGGAGAATTTTCTTGATCCATAATGAAACTGAAGCAAAGTGAAAATACTAATATGGGTCTTAAAATGATATAAAAGTGAGTGAAAGAAAGTGACACTCCTATCTATCCGTGTGTGTGTGTGTGTGTGTGTTTTCACCAGTCATCTCTCATTTGTTCAGAGAGCTGTGTCTGTATCTGTTATACAACATGCCTGTCATCCAGCACTATCCTGTGCTTCCAAACTACTCTCACCACTCAGTCACACTCAGTTAAATGTGTAAAAAAGACGTGTCATTACTACTAATGGGGCTTAAATACTTTATGTCGCATTTCCACCATCTCAAGTCCCCCTAACTCCTTCATGGCTCACCACATCCCAGTTCACTTCATTTCCACTTTAATGCCTGCCACATGGGCCTGTTCCGTAGTCTGGCCCCAGGCCTTAGTCCTCATGACGAGTAAACAAACTCCACTTTAATGAGGTCTGTGCGAGGACTCAATGAGGGTAGCCTCCGCTCACCCCTGCACCTACTTCCCTCTGTGTTCAGGAGCTGCACCATAAGAACCGCTACTGGCATGAGGACTGCTTCCGCTGTGCCAAGTGCTACAAGCCGCTGGCCAGCGAGCCCTTCAGCGCACGGGATGATGGCAAGATAATGTGCGGCAAGTGTGGCTCCCGGGAGGATGGCAACCGGTGCCAGGGCTGCTATAAGGTGGTCATGCCAGGTGGGTTTGTTGTTAATACTTCTGTTTTTTAAAGGCCCTGAAGACCTGTTTTATCCCCTGGTTTCTGATGTGGGCCAGCGAGTGCACAATTTTCCACCAAAGTTGGAACAGTTGTGAGATATCTGTATTTTCATCTGTGCTCATGTTATTGCTGTGAACTGGGCAGGGCTCAGTTGGGAAAAAAAAAAAGTAATATCACATACTTCCATTTCTTCCAATCTGATGAAAACACACCCACACAGTTATAATGAAGCAGATCAGCCGAGTTTTAAAGCACAGAGAAATAAGAAGCATTTGAAACTTTTTTGGGGGGCTTTAAAGAAAGAAAAGGCAGAGCTTCAGCTCTGTATAATCCTCTCTGATGTTTTTGTAATGCTATTTTTGCTGCACCTGTTTTGACCTCTCTCTGGTATTGTCTCTATATAAAGCACTGTGTAATCGACTCAAGTGCTATATAAATAGAGGTTATTCTTACCGGTTACCCTAGAGCTCTAAGAATAGCCAGCTTTCTCATTTCTACCACTCTCAACAAGAAGCAGCCTGCTGGTGGGTCACTCATTACAAACTGATAATGTGTCTGCAAATTACGTTCAAACCAAAAGACCTTTATTTTAAATTTTAATTGAGATCTCAATGTTTCCAAAGATACCAAATATGTTAGGCTTAAATTTAAAGATACAATAATTAAAACATAATGTGGGGTTTGAATATTTCACTCAGTAAAAGCATCATGAAGCTTCAATGAACAAGCTGATACAAAATATATGATAATGTTAAACAGTGCGAATAAAATGATTTTTAAAACAGGAGCATGAATAAACCATAAAGGGGAAACTATACTGTATGTGAAGGGGTGAAAATTCCATTAACTTTCAGTTCAAGTGGCTGTTTTTATTTTGTGTTTGTGTCTCAGGTGCCCAGAACGTGGAGTACAAGAACAAGGTGTGGCACGAGGAATGCTTCACCTGCTTTGAATGCAAGCAGCCAATCCGCACGCAGAGTTTCCTGACCAAGGGCGATGACATCTACTGCGCTCCCTGCCATGATAAGAAGTTTGCCAAGAAATGCTTCCACTGCAAGCAGGTACAAGCACTGATTGTATCAGTGCATGTTTAGTGACTGTAAAAAATATTCATCAGTTTGTTACTGTTTGCTAGTCTGGAAGAGCTCATGCGTCACCTACAGCATATCTATATCGTGATCAAAGTGTCTCTCTGTGTCGCTCTCAGCCCATCACCTCTGGAGGGATCAGCTACCAGGACCAGCCCTGGCACTCAGAGTGTTTTGTGTGCAGCACCTGCCGCAAACCTCTGGCACAAACTCGCTTCACTTCCCATGAGAACCACGTTTACTGCGTGGACTGCTACAAGACTGATGTAGCCAAGAAGTGCCATGGGTGCAAGAACCCCATCACAGGTCAGGAGAAATGAACAGAAACCAGTGCTAAAACAATTCTGTAGCTTGACATTTGTTTTACATAATTAATTCTGGGGAAATTTTTAAAATGTTAGACACATGTTACAGTCCTGTCTCTGTCTCCCTAGGGTTCGGCCATGGCACCAATGTGGTGAACTATGAGGGCTACTCCTGGCACGAGTACTGCTTCAACTGCAAGAAGTGCAGCCTCTCCCTGGCCAACAAGCGCTTCATCATCAGCGGAGATCACATCTACTGCCCCGACTGCGCTAAGAAGCTGTGAACTGCACAGTTAGCTGTGCAGATTATCACTGTGTAAAGTGGAAATTACACCAAAACTGACTTTTAGACTGTTACTGTGCAAAGAAAGAGCATGTTTTCTCATAGAATTCCCCCTTTTGGGATTTTTTGAGTGTGAATTTAAGAACTCATAAATGACAGAAACTTTACTCTGCTTCTGAATTTGCATAAAATTGTCATAACAGTCAATTTTGGTGAACCTTCTCTTTATGAAGCTGGCATTTCAACTAAATATGCACTAGCTTGAATCATTTATCTATATATACATTACTGCAACTTGTTTTAGTGTCAGGGGTTGGATACTAACACGGCAACAGAATGTCTTTTGTGGGATTGAGATGAGATATGCACTGTTAGTCTAATCTAATCCAGGATTCTGTGCAGCTTTATGAGACACGAAGCCTTTTCAGTGCCTTACTGGAATCTTTCAGAAAGAATAAAATGCTTTTTAAATGCATACTGCTGCTCATACATACCAGCTTTGATTAATAGTCTGTTCGGTCTCTGAATGCTTGAATGGATTATGAGAATTTTCAAAAACGTTAAGAGAGTGAATTTAAAATACAAATTAGGTTTTTGAGATTGATGCTGAAATATGTATTCTCATGTACTCAAGACTTTATGAGTGAACAAGAATAAAAGAGGAAGCGATATGAAGCCTGTTTTTTTTTCAAAGAAATTAGAAATACGGCAAAGGAATATTTTTGCAAGACTTTATTGTTTTAACAGTTTGTATCATCTCAGTACACTTTAGATATATTTACAGTACAAATTTTACTTGTGGAAGGGCATTGTTAGGTTTGGTAAATCTTCCAGAGAACTATTCATATTCACACAGTTGCCCTGGTTGGGTAGACTGATTGTCGAGGCTGAGGTAAAGACAAGCTTTCTTAGTTAACTGTGATATGATAAAAATACTAACTCTCAATCTAAGGCACCGTTCTATCCTATTGTTATCAACGTTGAGGACTACGAGCAGTCAGCTCTGTACTCAAGTCCTCAAAGATGCAGCAGGACCTGGAATAGATACAGCATCTGTTCAAGCAGCAGCTACAACAGCCCCCCCAACAGGTGCTACTCATGAGTGGAAAGAAGAGTAGGGAAGGTTTGGGCGGAGTTTGGGTATGGGCAAGTTATGGGTTATGAATGAGACTTTTAAAACATCTGAGCAGGAACAAACCAGAGAGAAATGACTTGCTTTTCTTCCAGAATATCACACAACTCTCCTACGAGTCTGTACAGTAAAGCTACTCCTCAGTAACCATTCTTATAACACAGCGAGTAATTTGTGACAGTGCAAAGAGTGTCCTGTTTTCTAGATGAATAATGTATGAAAGCTAAAAGCCAGCAGCTTTGAGAGACATGGTAAATAATGGAGGACGGTTTATGGAGTCTGTTACATTCTTTGAGCTTATTAATCAAAGCTAAGATCTAAAAGCCCCATAGTCTTTATACACAAAGAGATTTTAGTTAGCCAGTAGAGAACAAGGCAAAAATCAAGGTCCCCAAACCTTGTGCTTGGAATATTCAAGCATGGGGAATTTCAAGATTTCAATAGAGTTCATTAAAAAACGCAGAACAGACAGAAAACAATATGGAAAGAAAGTCTGCCCCATGTCATATTCTGTTTAGTGGATGTGCCCTGCCTCATGCTACAAAGGAGAATGGTTGCAAACTGGGCTGATATGCAAACCAGACCAACATCCTTAGACATTATATAAAACATATTTTGATGACATTAAAGCATCATGAGGCACAGCTACTACTGTTTTCATGGGTCAGACACGTCGCTGAGGGCTGTAAGAGCTCTGCTCGCCGTCAAAATGTCAACTTGTTTAGTCTTAGTGAGGTGATATCAAAAACTAGGGCTTGGGGACACAGGACTGAAAGCTCTCAAATATATACACACACACACCATATTTTGAGAAACGTATAGTGGGTCCCCACTTGGGCCCTTGTTTTGCAGAGCTCTTGTGGAGGAGGGTTTCATGTAAATGTTGACTTTCCAGGCTGCCCAAACCTAACCTGACTACCCTGTCACAGGGCCCATGTCAAGAACAGAAACATTAAACTTATAGCACGTACACAGAGACTTCAATTATCCACATCCTGACACCACTCCCTCCTAAACATGGCTTCACTTGCCTAATACTGATTATATACACAATACAATAACACTTAAATATATGTAGAAATGTATTTTCATATATAAACAAACAGCCAAATTCTATATTATAAAAAATAGTTGAAATGCATTTTGTCAGATGCAGCAGCTAGTTTGACAGGAATTTTAAGAAGGATATTAGTAGGAAAAGAAATGGAATTAATGACGGAGCCACACAGGCAGAGGGATGGATGGAGGTGTGTGTGTGGATGTGTTGGTAAAGCTCAAATTAAAACCAGATAATTGAAAACCTGATTTCTAGTTTCAGTAAAGGTGCACTCTGGATATCATGACAGAACAGCCAAACATTCAAGTTCAGTTCAGTAACAAACACATGCTGCTTTAAGAAGTTCTGAGGCAGCTATGAATGAAACTAATGGACTTCGCCTGTGTTAAGGTGGTGCGTCACAGTTAGGGTTATCTAAACAGTTGAGTGAAACAAATGCAGTCGGTGGAGTCATCACTTTAGATGAGACTAAAACTGGATGCAACTCAGATTCTGTAAATTACAATGATGTTAGTAAACATACAGTCTATATACATAAGTAAAAAATAAAACCTAAATGGACCGTGAGCCCTAAATCAACAAACTGCTCCTACTTCACCGAACATGTGAATTCACTACAGTGTTGTCTTTAATCTCAACACTCCTCAGCATCAAACGTAACAGCTCTGCTCCTGAATCCCTCTATTGGACAAAGAAGGAAACACAGGGAGAGAAAGCTGGAAGCTGGGAGACAGGTGTGTGAAGAGATCTGATAAAGAGTAGTATGAATGCAGAATCAACCCCCCCCGCCCCCCAAACTGTGAGCACATGATGTGAGGCTGCTAACCTGTGTATGAGCTTCAGCACAAACAATTTAGTATATTCACACTTAAAAATTAGAAGTTGGGGAAAAAAATGGTAAGGCCATATTGCTGGATGCTGCAAAAAACAGCCGGTCAAGTAAATTTAGATGAATCACATGCAAATCCTGGGATGCTCCCCCGACAGAACAGAGTGTAATAATGTTCCTTCCATTAACTCACAATATTTACCTCATATTCACATAGCCTAACGTGCATGTGTCCTGGAATATTCTCTTAGAAGAGAAAAAAAACTAGACATATAACAACAATAATTACAATAACAAAGAAGCCAAAATTAATAAATTACAACAACGCACCCCTGACAAAGACAACGCTCTTAAAAAACATCATCAAAATTGGACACAACATAGAAAAAAAAAAAAAACATCTGGAGAAGAACTAAACACAAGACGAAGAGGAAAGAGACCTGAAGCAAGCACATTGAAGGAATATATGGAATTTCCCTGAAGAATAACGTTCTTTAATATATAATTTTAATGTAATTGTTTCCTCATCATGTGGGCTGGAAATGTAGCACTTAGGGCGGTCTTTCCGCTTCACCTTGTGCTCCTTCCTCTGGAAGAGGAGGAGGACAAAGAGGAGGAAGATGTTTGGAACTGGTAGAGGATTTTTTTTAAAGGAACTCAGCTGGACAGGAACTTTAGGAGTGCAACAGTGAGAGGCTTCTCAGCGACAGCTGCAGCATCAAATCTCTGCAAAGACAAAGGAGAAAAGAGTTATGGTTTATCTTAAAGGTGCGTTTCCACTGTATGAATGAGTAACTGACTCCTCACCTGAAAGGGCCTCTATGGGCTGATTAGGGGAATGCAGGGTGTTGACAGGGGTTCCCTTGTCCTCGAAGGCTACCCTGGTCCCATCTGAGCTCCCATCACAGTTGATCAAGACCTGGTTACAGTCCTCTGCCTCGATGAGGGGCCGAGTCTTAGAGTGAACGTTGAGGTCAATGAGTTCCTCAAAGCTCCACTGGTTGGATTTACCATTCAGACTCGAGACTAGCCCCACTTTGGCTGAGTCCTGTTCATTCAGGAACTCTGAACCCTCGACAAGGCGGCCTTTAGGAACTGGGCTGGAATGGGGGGGGGGGGGGGACACAGTTAGGAAATGATTTGGGGGATAACAGACAAAACACAACCCAACTTTGTAACAGAGCGAGAGGGGGAGAAGTGAGTGCATGATGACAGAAAGAAATCCAGTCCAACAAAGGATATGACTGGGGTTTATCAGCAAAGAACCCATCCATCCATCCATCCATCCTCTGCTGCCTATCTGGGATCAGGTTGTGGTGGCAGCAGGTTAAGCAAACAAACAATCCCACAGAAAAGCCAAAACCAACAATGTGTTGGTCCATCTCTCATTACTTTCTGACTTCCCTCCCCTACTGCAGAAAAAAATCCTTAAATATGGGTCACAAGTACATAGTTCAGTTTTTTGAAAAGTTAATTTTAGAGCTGCCACCTACAAGTTGATGATTTGAATCGTCAGCTGAGAAGACACCAAACCCTCCCAACTGTCTGTCTGTGTGGAAATCTGATGTTTTCACATCACAGATGATGAAGACACTAACTGGGCAGGCTAGGTAAAGCATATTGAGGAAAAGACATGAGTATTAATGTTGTGTGTTTATAAAAAACAAAAAATATCTTAATTTTGTTAATGCATTAGTTTGATGTCCTGGGTCTAAGCTAGGAGCTTGGAGATTGGTGCTTTTATGGAGAGTTGACATGCAGTTGCTGTTGTGTGGGCTTTTACATACAAACCAGCAGCTGTGGGTGTTTTGTTTTGCGTCAATATGATCCCCTCTGATCTAAACACATCATGCAGGTGCCATATTTTTATTCAAGCTGGTAAATTTTCAGCAGTTGACAATTATAGTACTGTCAACAGAAGTCTGAGCCTGTCTCCAATTTCCTCACTTATTTTTGGAGTGTATGTGACTTTGCAGTTTTTTGGGTGTTTCATAGCAATGCTCTTTTCTGCAGTCGTACCTCACTGCCTGAGTCTCGTCTGTGCTTATGCCATTGTTATTCTCCTTGTCATCAGTCTCTGGTTTTCCGTTGACACTGCCCAGGGGCTCCTCTTGTTTCACCGGCTCGCCAGAAGACAGACTGCACTCATCTCTGTCAGCCTCCCCGGCAATGTCATCCACCTGGGCTAGGCCGTCGACTGAGGAAATGGATTTGGATGAGACATATCGCATGGAGAATTATGTAAATCCACACAAACAAGGTATTTATGTAAAGTATATGCAAACAAAAACAAAGATGGAAAATACATGCCTTCACTCTCAATGACAAAAATTAAAAAATGCAGTGATGCCTAGTTTCATGCACTCTGATATCCTGAATCACTTACTCTTGGTTTCACAGTTTTTCTGGTCCCCTCCCTCATCTCCATTCTCATCTGAGCATTTATCATCATCTCTCTGCACAGGAACGACAGGCAGACACGATCAACATGTTAACACACACACACACACTCAGTGTAGAGGATTTCCTCCACAAACACTTAAAGATATGCAGGCTGAGTAAATGTGAGCTCACCTTCAGGTCACTTGGGTCCCCTTTTCTAGTTCTCTTCATTATTTCTTCAATTCTCTGAAATGAAAAGAATACAGAACATTTTTATAAATGATTTCTTCTACAACATGCTGTTACATTATGAAGCATTCATTGTTACGGTGATCAGTGCACCAGTTTAGTTTTCTGCGTCTGACTGCTGTTCTAAACAAAGCCTGAAGTTCAGTATTTGATCTTGATGATAAAGCAAGACCTAACTAAAGAGAGGATTCTCTCCTCTATCCAAGCATCTCACCTTCTTCCTCTCCATTCGTTCTTGCTGGTTCTGCTGCATGATGCGGTCTCTCTCCTGACGGACTCTCTCTGCCTCCTCCTGAGCTTTGGCCTCAGCCTCCTCCCGTTCCCTCTGGAGCTCGGCCTGTTTCAGTGCCTCCTCTTCTGCCAGCCTCACCCGCTCCTCCTCTGCCAGGCGAGCATCTTCTTCTTCTTTCAGTTTTCTCTCCTCTGCAAGCTTCTTCTCCTCCTCCAGGCGCTTCAGTCGAGCCTCCTCCGCTAAACGTTTTTCTTCTTCCTTTCTCAGCCTGGGATAAGGATAAGAAACAGCAGCAAATGCTTGACAATATACTCAGTTTCACTTAACATCTAAAGTCCTCTTGAGAACATTTTAAAAGCAATTGTATCAGTGTTGTTGATGGTACTTGGCTGTTATCATAACTGCTGCATCCTTGTCATAATCAAAGTGACAACAAAATCATCCTTGTGGGAGATAAAAACAAGGGATTCACTTGGCAATTCAGCATCCTCACCTCTCCTCTTCCTCCTTCTGTACCCGGAGCTGCTCCTCTCTCTCCTTCTGCTCTCGCATCAGTCTGCGATTCTCCGCCAGGATCTTGGCTGCCTCAGCAGCTGAGTTGGTGCCCGTCGAGGCCTTAGAGTCTGACAGGTGAAAAGACAAATGTAGGAGATACGGTTAGCACTCAATCATGCTATGTAGGAGTATACATTGGAGTTAGAGCAATATGATGATAAATATTAGTTTGTCTTTTCTATAACAGTATTTATCCCTTTAATATCTTTTATAATTTATTAGGTCATGGAAGGCAGTGTTGCCGATCAGTGAAGAGGACTGCTTTATAGCAATTCGATTTTTATGTGACCTTTGCATCAATGTGACTAACACTTTAATACAATCAGTACTTTAATTTATGAGGTATTTAATTTGTGATTTACTTAAAAGTTACTATATCACAATACATACTTAAATGATATCAAATTACAAAGGGAAAAAAATCATTTGTGTCTTCTACAACATTTTTGTTTTAACACAAATGTAACGCATAGGGCGTAACAGTCTTTGCCCTGTGGGCCTTAGTATCAAACCATTACCAAGCAATTTTATCTTGCAGAGCATGATTCTCTCCATGAGGTGGCAGCAGCAGCAACAACCCTAGATCTGTAACAGGATGTGACTCCAGCTGGGACTTAATAGGTCTCCTGCTCCACTGAGATTTATTGCAAACTGAGCTTCTGCCACGTCAGTTTGCAGCACAGTAACACACACACAAAAATCTGTTTATGGCCCATCTATTAAAACAGATGATAATGCTTTCAAACCACATAGACTGTTCCGTGAGGCAGTATTAAACCACAATCACAGAGGATGTATTTTTAGTCTGTTCAAAGTGAAGGTGCAGCTGTAAGTAACGCTGGTAACAGAGAAAGAGACAGAGAGCAGGAGTTCAAAAGGGAACAAGGAACACTCCATTACTGTGGCTCCCATGCAAGTGGCCAAGTTAGCTAACATTATGAAAAACAGATAATGTTGAAAATACAATTAGAGCAATACTCTTACATCTTTTTTTCTGTAGTATTAACAGTTCAGATTACCAAAGGGACTCTTTTTTAGGACTCTGTTTTAATTATTATAATCTTATTGCACAAACCCTTCCTCTTGGTATTATTTCCTCCTTTTTTAGCAAGAAGCTTTTGTATAACAATATTTACTTGCAGCAGATTAAGGGACACCCAGTTATTCATAGGTAATTATCTTGAACAAGAGGTGCCTTGGTAAAATGCCAGAACAAAGAAATTACTTAATCTTTTTTGAGTGTGTTGTAGGTTTGGACCTCCATGGCTAAAAACTTCAGTCATATTCACTCACTTAAAATCAAAAAGATTTCAGCTTTTTCTGCTGTGTCACCTGAAATTGAAGCATGTCTGGATGCACCAGCGCAAACATCCTGGTCACCAGAATAACATAGAATCACACTTGGCAAATATTGGTACTGGCTAATCAAAATGTGTCACTTGACTGTGACTCTTAATTCTGCCTTTATATGGAGCTATATCACATATTTTTATGTAGTACAACAACACATTCATACTGTGAGGTGCTTACTTAACACTGAGAATTCACCAACTCACCATCTTTGTCTTTGGTTTTGCTGGTGTCAGAGGACTGAGGAGCCACAGCCTGGACAGAACACAGCTCCTTGGACTTTGAGTCTCTCTTTCGCAAAGTAGGGGGCCCTGTTGGAGTGAGTGCTGGTTTCTGGATGGGTGGGGGTTTGGTTGATGTAGGCTGGGGCGATGGGGGGCGCTGTTTCATTGCACCAGGTGAGGGTGGGCGTGTTTTGGAACTTTGCCTGTAAGAATAAAGTGTGAGTTGTGTCCTTTTGTGTATTATAATCAAATCAAAATGAGAGGCTGCTTTCAATCCCTTAAGAAAATCTAAAATAAATATATCTAAATCACTAAAGCTGTATTGGAGAAGGCTTATTGACTTACTTGGCTGCTGCCGGTGAGGGGGTCCTCTTTGGAGCTGGATTGGGGGCTGGGGACGGTGAGCGGTTGCGTCCCAGGGTGGTGGATGGGGAGGCAGGACGTTGCCCCCCAGGCGATGTTAACGGCTTGTCCTTCTGTAGTTCAACAGAAAACAAGATGTAGAAAAAGGAATTTATGACAACCTCTGAAGTAGGATTATTTTAAGAGTGCACAACTAATCCCACAAACACGTTTGCCTATTGCAAAATCTCAAAGTCAATTTAAATATCACTACATCATAAACAAAACAGTTTTAAATTATGTGACTAAGTTGTATTGGCATTAAAAAGGGATCAGTCCACAACATACTTGTGACTCCACTCACTGTTTATGACTCTAATGTGGACATAAATTGTAAACACTTAAACCAAAAAGCAAATTTTCCTTCTGAGACTGTATCAAGTATTTTAAGGCCCCACAAAATGAGAAAAATCATCAAACATCATCAAAAACATAATTTTATGTAGCCGAAATACAGATTTTTTTTTTTTCCCCATTTATCATCTTCTGATCCCTACATCTGATCTTGGGGACCATTTGTCTATGTAAAAGAACTGTCCTTATATTTAGATAGAAACAGGAATTTATATAAAATCCAGTAGAAAATACACAAAGTAACTGTAACTAAAACGAAGACTGACCATTTAATTCTTTTAGTTTCACTAACATCAAAAAGTGACACTGCTGAAGGAGGCCACGGATCAGGTTTTAATTCATCTATTTTTAATGTCCATGTGCTTTGTTTGGCACTGTAAACATGATAACAACGGGGCACAGTAAGGTCACTCATGTGACACCCAGACAGAAATATAAAGCACTGTCCCACCCTGAACTGTTTGTGCTGAATGCCAAGTAAGAAAAAAATGTATACAATGCATTATCTGTATTAACATAAGAAACCATTTTAGCTGTGGTCACACAGCTTGATCATCATCCTCTTGAGAGAACAGGAAAGAAAAAGAGGGACAGTAAACATGCAATTGCACAGTTTCATAACAGGGATGAGACATTCATTTCCTATTTGTGTCATTAGCACTGCAGCAAGAACAGTATATAGACACAGTGTCATTGTATGCAGGACAGAATTGATAGCAAATACACACACAGCAGTACCAACATGATCCTAAACCCCTCATTATATCCTCTCATAAGCAAAGGATGGATACAAGGAATATTGCAGAAAACCTGCAGAGTTGATGTTTGCTTTTTTCTTATACACCTTTGGATCATTTATTGAAGGAAATATCCCCACTGTAGGCAGGCAACCTAATGCAGTGGACTTGAGACACATTTTAACCAAGTGTCATGCAGTGCCTGAGTGATAAGCACGAGGCCGTGAATTTCAATTATCTCAACACTAATCTGCACATGTGGAGGAGAGAAGACAATGAGAAGGTGAGGAAAGCCAAAAGCTTTTAACATTAGGCCCCAGGGTCAGGGTGGGGTGTGCTTTGCATGGGATGATCTGTCTATAATCAGGCCACTGTGAATCCCTTTGTCTCATGCTGCGACAATGGGGCCCTTCACAGCCTCAGAGGAGGAGGGGGATGGCAGTCAGGTTATGAGAGAGAGCCAGGCACTGTAGGCCACCAACTAAGAACATCTGAAATATCACTTATGAGTGGCAGCACATAGGATAAAATTCTGCCAATGTAGGAACAAGTTCAAATTATGAGTGACCAGCAAAGGTCAAACAGCAGCTGGGGGAACAACATTTCCCTATGGTTAGCATCCTGCAGAAGTACTTTGAAAGGCAAATGTAGCTGGATATGCATGTATGAATCAAAGTCTCTGGTGACATCCAAATATTTCTCTGAGTAATGACATCTCATTGTACTAACGAATGCATTTATTGTCATTGCCTCAGCTTCATGCTGGTTTCTAGTCAGCTTCTGGAAAATATACCCCTCTTTTTTAGAGCTACCAACAATTAAATTATGTGTCAACTATAAAATGCTTTTGTAGTCCATCTTTTTCAAGTCAAATTCAATGACTTTCACACAACAACACCATAACATTGTTGGTAATTAACTAGTGTGGTTTTACAAACATGTCACTGTTATTTTCCAGGAATTACTTTGAGCTGCAAAATATTCTCTAAATTGTATCCTGATTTTATCCAATTTTCTAAAATCTTTTTTGATATCATATCTATCTTGATTTCCACATGCAGACTGTCATACTCCCTCTCATCAAGTTCTCACGGTCTCACACATGTACTAACTTAAATGTATCTATTCTAACTCTGTAATTTGAATATGGATAAGATCAGAGATACAATCTAAAGCCTTGCTTTCAGGTTACTCAGTAAATGCAAACTGACTGACACAGTGCTGTAAAATAATTCAACATTATCCTTCAGATCACTTTTACACACTGTAAAAATAATCAATACAGTTCTCAAACTGATATATTATTGTTGACAGTTTAACAAATAGATGTTATGTTACAGCAAGGTTTTTTCATACAACACTGACAGCTGGGTACCCAGCTCAGGTAAATTATGCAAAAGTATGAGTGACTGGACCCACTAAATGCAACATTATCTAATCGTTGTCAGCAACTTTCCCCTTCACTACTGTACAAGCAAACAGTTCTCCTCTGGGAAATAACATCAGCCTGTCAGCTACAGCTAGATGTATGGTAAGTATGGATACTTGCATCAGTTAGGGAGAACAAACAGTGGGGCAATCAAACAATCTGCAGTGAAAGCTTTCACTGCAGCTGATCATTAACATATTTCTTCTCGTAAATGTCTGATTCAAACAGCCTTCTCTGAAGGCCAGCAGTGTTAGTAACGTTAACATCGAGGGGTGTTCTCACCAGCGAAGGGTCAAGGGCTCCGTCAGCTGAAACAGATGTGGTCATGCCGCTCTTCTGCCGGTCAATGCTACGGCTGCGCACGGGTCCACGCGGTGGGTGCAGGGGACTGGCAGAGGCTGAGCGAGGACACAGGTGACACTCTGGTAAAGGACACAGTCATCGCAGGGCCAGGGGAGCACAACCAATGGGAGGCGTGACAAGCGATCGAGTTGGGCAGCAAAGCAGCAAAGAGCAAAAGGGGAGAAGAATAAAGAGAGCGGATGGAAAGAGAGATGGAAAGTGGGAGAGAAAAACAGAGAAGAGAGAAGGGCAGATGATGGTCGGAAGAAATGCAGAGGAGTGTTTTTGTAAGGGGACAAGAGCACAAAAAAAAGCAATTTGTTAGGTATAGCACTTTTAGCAGGCATCAGCTTGATTTCTCAAGGTTTGATTGGGGCAGGAGATTACTGGAGACATGAAGAGCAGAGAGCAGCAATCTCACAAAAGCCCCAGATACTCCACAGGTGCCAAAGCTTCTGGACATAACATGAACAAACCTGAACACCCAGCACCACAGCACAGCACACACTACGCAATACCTACCACCAACACAGTACAACCAACACTGACACTACACACACATCACACAGATTTATTAGTACAATAAACACACAACATGAATGTTGATAGTGTCACTTGTTGTGTTCAGATACAGTAACTAGGTGAGTAATTTGCAGTCTTTGAGTCCTTCTGCTGAAGGAAATACTGTAGTCCACTGGCTATGAGCTTGCTGTGTCAGATTGAGGGATTAGCAGTGATAATCCCGAGACCTGGAGAACTCTCCCTGCCACAGCCTGGTTGCAATTGTGTTCTGTAATTCATTCTGACTGCATACTGAGCAGCTACAGTGACTATGAAACTTACCCTGCCATGAGCTACCACTGCGGCTGCTAATGCGGATGTGTCATGTTTCTGCTGGGGCTATACTTAGTGGAAGTTCTATGGCTGCTAATGGGTTTGTAATGGCCGGTCAATAAACACCACAACCTAAAACCAACACTAGGAATACAGTTGAAGCTTTGAAGTGAGTCACTACTTTACAGTATGGTCCTTTATATGCTTAGAAACATACAGTCAACAAGAAGAAAAGGCAGTATTCATCAGTGTGTTTCAGGAGCTTCAATAAGGGTTGTCTAGGGTTCAACGACAGCCTATGTGCTGCAGAGCTTTCCCATTTTAGCATAAAACAAAGAAATGCTTCATTTAAAACCCAAAGCATGCAAGTCATCCAGCGAAACATAAAAACCCACCTAGATGGGCACAGAGCATATTTTACTATAAAATGTGCAGCCCGGAATCTTGTAGCAAAATGGGGATGTACTGATTTTGAAAAAGGTGACTTCAAGCTTACATAATCTATGGAAATGCCAGTAATTACTATTTCAGCACCATGTGCTGGAATTCCCAGCACCCTGGTCTCCCTATGAGAACACATGCAATAGCACATCAGTCTCGCTCTGACGTAACAAGAACCAACCAGGTAAGCAGCTTAGAGCAAATCTCCCAGCATGGACCCTGAGGCTCCTCAGATGCAGAGAAATGCTCCCGGCCAAGCCTGCCCTGCTCGGCCCAGCTCAGCACACAACAGCCAATTGTGTTGAATCTGAATGTGCATGTGAGCTGGGGCCCAAGTGTGTGTGTGTGTGTGTGTGTCAATATTTACTGAGTACCTATGCACTCTCACATGAGTGTACTTTGCTACAAATAATAACTCTATGAACATCACACAAACAGCTGATTGTTACAATAGCTGCTTTTAAACAAAGAGGGCTGCAGCGACATCTATAATTCCACCACCACCAAGAGGCCACCATTTGCTCTCAAAGGACTATTCCAAAAGCATGAGGGTCTGCAGCAGGGCGTGGGGATAAGCTCAGATCTAGTGAAGTCATACTGGGGGTGACTGGATTGACTTTTTACGGATATAATAAAGGTAAGCAGGAAGGACCAGGATCTGTGTCTAGCCATCCTTCTTCTCTGTCAGGGTCTCCTGTGTGGAGGTTACCTGGAGCATCTGTTCCTTCAGCGGACAGGGCTGCGGCGCTCTTGCTCCTAGCTAGTGAGGCCTGGGTGGGAGTGAGCAGGCGACTAAGGACCCCTCCATCCACAGTACCGGCCGGAGGCCTGCGAGCTACACGGCCGAAAAACCACCCGAAAACAGTAGAGAAGAACAAAGAGGCCAAGAAGGACAGAGTGGGCAAGAATGGGGGATGACAAGGCAAAACAAAGAGGGGGTGGGGGGGGTGGGGGTCAATGACGTTTAGAAAGGTCACCATTTGATTTAACCAACAGGAAAGAATCAACATAGAAGAACCAAAGGTTACGGTTTGTCTCAATAACCTTACATGGGCTCCTTACCAACTGTCTTTATCTTGTTAATAAAATGAGGACTGGCAGTGAATGACAGTAAGGAAAGAACACCATGGAAGAATACTGGGACAGACCAAAGACTGATTGTCTGGTAACTGAAGATCAGTTAGGACAGTAGTTAAAGTAGACAATGAGGTCAAATCAATGGTTCCTTGAGCCAGGGGAAGGTGTGCTGATGGGAAAAACAAACCATTAGTGAACTTCAAAGACAGTAGAGGAATACTATTGGGTAGGAAGATGAGAAGTGAAACAGACTAAAAGTGAGAGGTGATTGTGACCAGACAAGAGTTCTTTAGCTTCTACTGTTCAAATTTTTCAATGGCTGAGTTAGAGAGGGTGCCAAATTTGAATCAACAAATTAAAATACAGAGTCCAACTACAGCTCTTTCAGTAGTACAATAGCTGGCAACGAGCAAGTCAGCATGTTATAAAAGCACTATTATACACCTTGATTTCACAGCAGACACAAAGAACTCTTGCTTTCATGGAATAAAATAATTAACAATTCCCCATTTAGGTCATTGCTACCTCAGCTACAAAGTAGAAGTCATACCAGGACAATTTAAAGTGTTGACGGGTTGATTTTGCCACAAGTCCCTAAACACTACCTCTTCAAAAGGAGATTGCAGAGTCACACTTCCTTTTGGAGCCCCTTACTGAGAGGACATCTGTTGTCGACAGACTTGTTTTTTGTTAGCTGATGAGAGCTAGCCCCTGGAGCATGGCAGCATGGCTCACTGCTCTGCACCCAAGTATGAAGCATCTGGTTTAGTAGTCTGTGATAAGGTTAAAGTCATGAAGAGAATGGTGTGTGAGAGATTTGGGGCTAAGTAACTTTAAACTAATGGTTTAATTGCAGATGAGAAGTCAGTATGAATGATGGTAGCTGTGTTGCATTAATGTTCAGGTTAACCACACAGAACATACATCTGTACAGGACAGGACTTTTTTTACAACTCATCGACACGAAGAGGATGACATGGCTATTGGACAAACAAAAGCACTGATGGTTAATGGCAATGCATAGACTGCAGTGAGTTTCTGTGGTCATTTCTGTGCTCTGGGGGTGCTATGGTGGGATGGCACTGACACACACCACACTGAAGCACGAGCCCAGTGACTTAAATCCAGTCATGACATCATCTGGGAGGGAGAAAACAATCAACACCCTGTGACAACAAAACAATACGCCGTGTTAGTGCAGACACACAACACACAACAAAACCATTCCTTGGGTGACACTGGTGAAAGGTTAAAACAAGATCAGTGGTCAGTGAGGAACATGCCACGGCACAGGATCTGGTAGAGTGAGACAGCAGAGTTTCTGGCACAGTTGGAACGAGCACAGTGTTCCCAGTAAATCACAGACAAATAACAGTGTACAGAAGCTTAGCAGCTGCTTAGGAGGTAATTCAGTAGTCAATGAGAGGGTGAAGGAGAGCATGGATGGACAGAGTGAATATGTAGCAAGAAGAGCTGACCAGTTAAAAGTCCTTTGTAGCTCCATGACACTGAAATGAGCCCGATGAGAATGTTATCCCTAAAACCTCTCAGTTGCAGACAGTATTGTTAAGGGCTTTAAAAAACCGAGCAGATTCATAATGAGCAAGCCATTAACATCAGAGCCACATGCTTGTTATTCAAAGAGGGAGGCTTCAGCGATGCAGATAGGGGCATGAAAAAAAATTATTGCTGATTGTTCATGCTAGCCACCTTGATCATCCGTTGTCCCCTTATCAGGCTTGGCAGGGGTCTGTGCTCTGCCCACACTTACTCGAGTGAGGGAGGAACTTCTCTTCTTCACGGAATGGCCTACGGACATGAAAGTGGAGTTACAGCCAAGCAGGCACTGGGAAGGAGTAAACAAGGAATCCCCAAAGACAAGTTTACGCATCATGTGCACTTCATTAGGTTAGGCTTCATTATGTGAGTCACCAGGCTAGCGCCGACAGCAGCTGATGCCCCAGTTTCAAAGTTGGCTAAATACACAGAGAAGAGTAACTGCCTCATCTGATCATACTACCTGATACACTCTAAATCAGTCTACAATATTAATAGTACGACAGGGGACCTATAGTTATGAATGTTTAACCCATTAGTATGTACAAAGTCAGCTTGCTATGTGGTTACCATAGCTGTGACAGAGCTGAATACTGTAATGGAAATATTTTCTCTATAACCTGTAGTGGTTTGGAAAATTGTGTGCTGTACACCATCTTAGTTATGAAAGCATAGTGTGGGATGGAGAGGGGATCTTTTGCACCTGTCTGTTCCACCTGAAGCTTTTTGCCGTCTTCCTTACTGGCACTGCCATTGCTAGGCAACCGGTTACAAGACGAACTCCTCGGCTTAACACCTGAGGGACAATGATGAAACACCCAATGGTGAAATCACACAACAGTCTTCTTGTGAATGGTAAAAAAGTCTCTCAGACTTTTTAGAATGTATTCACAGGCCTGGGAAAAGGAAGAGTGGCAGCATAATTATTAAACAAGTTGAGAAATGAAGAGGAAAAATGGCACTGGCAGCCCTTAGAAGCTGTGGAGAGATATGAATCAACTGATTGTGCTGATTTTTTTTCTGCAGGAATCAAATACACTGCTTCTGAATCAAAATCAGCCTAGGAATATTGTGACAGGCATCTACACCACTATGAGAGAACATTTGTTAACAAATCATTTGGTGCTTGGGACCCCTTAAGATTTGGAAATTTTGATTAATTATATTTTGCAGAAGTGCACAGTGAATGGATGCGGCAGAATTGGGAGGTGATGCTAATTTATCATTAGCTGGAACCAGAGACAGAGAGCTAAAGCATTTTTACCAGTCTGTCTGTGCTCCATTGAGCCTGTGTGCAAAATCCTGGACATGAAGAGGACAGAGGTCAGAGTTCACTTTAAGCTTAAGAGCTGGCAGAGAAAATGGGTTTGCTCCAGATTATCTACACCTTTATCACTTGGTAGATTTCAGTACACGAATAATCACAGAAAAACATTTATCTGGCTGATAATAGACCGTCTGGAACGTACTACCTTGGTTAAGACACAGCACTGGAATGCAGGGAGAGTGGGAGGAAGGGAAGGGAAGGAGGGAGTGGGAGAAGGAGCAAATGAGGAGGTGGGTATAGAGGAGACTTACTTTTGTCAGGAGATTTGATGAGGGTGGCAGAGGAAGAGGATAGGCGTTTGCTGATGCCAGCCTCGGACGGCTGTTTCAGGTTCATGGTGGATGTGGAGCGCTTGTCCACTAAGAGGGAGGAGGAAAGACAGACAAGGGAGGCGGGGTTTACACTAGAGGCTAGCCAATGGGGGAGGTGATTTGGGTGCACATAAAGGATTACAAGGTTCTGCAAGATCCTAATACCCCTAATATGCAATGGGTGATATGTGCCATCATTAATACGCCCAAAATAAAATTACATAACTGTATAGACTGATATAATATTCCTATTCATCCATTAATCTAATGTGCTACTAATGCAATGCACATTTGATGATAGATATTTAACAAAACAGATGAGATATAGTATATATTTACTGGTAAATATCATGTTTAACATGACAATGTACAGTTAAAAAAAAACATAACATAGTTGTTGTGGTTTCAGAGCCTTGTGGTTAGTAAACAATAGATGCTAATGTTTCACCACTCCAAAGAAGAGAGCATCAATAGCATTACATGATTCGAGCCAGAGAATCCAGAGGTGATATTAGTCCCATTTTTTGGCACATTCAATTAGGCTCCCATGCGAAGTTGCCCATGTGGCCCAGAAGTTCTCAACAGTGTGAATGAGAAACCTAAAGCTACACTTTCAGCTATTCAACCAGCCCAAGGCACATTCAGAACATACAACAACTGTTAGTGAAAAACTGCCAGTTAGACTGCAGGTGGGGGTTGGTGGGGTGAGGGGGGTGTTGGTGGGAGGAAAAGTGGGTAACCATGCTATCTGTAGTACCAGTGCCAGCCCATGCTGTGTTGCTACATTTGTGAGCAAATTATCAACAAATAGAACCTTGTCGACTCCTTGGTGGCTTTTCTGGTGAAGCAGGGGAGATAACTATAGTTACTGGAGATGAGGCGCTGGCATCAGAGTCTCCTGTGGGAAAAGACAGCTCTCAGGGAGGAGCGATAAAATACAAGAAGATGAGGCACATCCGTCATAAAAGGAGAGAGATGACGGAGAAACCTGGCTGTCTGCCATCAGACTTTATTTTACACCTAGTGACTGAAGAATACACTATAAATACACTGGCCTGAGTATTTACAACTTTGGCACCAAATTAACTCGGGAGACATCAGTTGATACCCCAACAATATGAACAAAATGTTATCTAAATGGCCCGTGTGGTTTGACGTTACAAATGTTATGCTTAAGCAGATTTCTGCAGAACACAATGGTAGGAGCTGTATAGAGGAGTTGAGTGATATCTCATGCATGTTGCATTGTGAGAGCATTACAGACTACAGGTACAACTGTTATTTACATGTAATTTTTCTAAATTCAGTCAATGAATTGAATTTTATGAGTTTGCTTTATTGAAAAACCAGAACTGGGCTTTTACAGTTGTTGACATATAGGTAACATCTGACAGCACCACTTTCACAGTTTTACATCGTAGTTTGGGCATTTTGATTTGAACTTATTAAGTTGACAAGCTTTAAAAAAATGTATGTTATGCATTTATGCCTAACTGACACCCAACTAGCCACTATCAAGGTCTAGTTAATATAGCTGCTTCTGATAATTTCTTGAAGTGATGCTATTTACCCTGAATGTGACTGCAGCATCTTACTCTCCTAGATTTTCCTGGTGAAAAAGTAAAAAGGTGCAGTCACCTCGCTGTATTGTATTGTTTTGAATAATGATAAGATAGACAGTATTTCACCACAGCTGGGTGAAACACAATCACAATCACACTGTGAATTTTCACATCTTTTTTCAAGATGTGAGGCACTCTCCACATATCCCAACTGCCTCTTTAAGGCCCTGCTGCAAGTGGATGATTGAAGTCAAACTAAACAGAAAAGCAAAAAGGAAAGGATGAACTTCTAAGGTGAAGCAAAGACCCTCTACCTGTTCGTCCATCTGAGTCTGTGGACAGTCCTCCCCAAGACCATCTTTTCTGCCTCTGCTCCACTCGCTGACTACGTTCCAATGTCCGCCGCATCACCGCCTCATAGTGCTCCTGCAACACAGCAAGGGCAGAGGAAGAGAAAATGCAAGTCATGTAGAGCAGACAACTGATGAACAACATTCATCTCTAAACCTGAAGCATTCACTACATTTAACTCAAATGAACACTACTTGTGCTTTGCTGTTTGTACTTGTTTTTGTTATTGTGTCTGATATTTGTTATTGTACAATAGCACTTCCCCTCTATTCTGAATATTGTGTATGGAGAATGACAATAGGTTTTCTCTTTTTTTAATCTATAACGGAAACACTGCAACATAAATTCATATTTCTATGCAAATGTAATTCTTTTTTGTCACGAGTCAAATTAACTGAGCAACAATAAGTTCTAAGGCTCATAGACTCTGCCTCTACCCAGGCTGCAGCTACCTTTTCCTCTTCCTGTTTCTGCTTCCTCTTCTCCTCCACAGCCAGTCGTTTCTGCTCCTCCTTCCTTCGCTGTTCCTCAACCTTTTTCTGACGCTCCTCCATCTGACGCTCCACCTGCAGCTTGGCCTTGCGCTCCCGCTCCATGATCTGAGACTCTCGCAAAGCTGACCGCACATACATGTGCAAGCATGGACAGAGGAAAAAAGTCATTTATTAGTATGTTGTCTTGTTATATGTGCGAAAAGCCTTAAAGTAATAATCTCTCTGTTAAGAACAACAAGGACTTCCTGAAATATCTGTACATGATGGAATTCATCATATTTAATAACAATTACCTTAGTGAAACTGCTGTTAATGAGAAAATTATTGGCACTAAAATACTATGATTTCCTGTTTTAACAAGAAATACATTTTGTTATCTCTGTGCATTTAACAGTGAAAACATCACATGCAGTTAAAGAGGTTAGAGCTGGCTTTGGCTAAAATAATTTCACACAAAACTGGCATCGCCCTCTTACCCTGTTGTCTCTCTGCCTCCTCTCGCCTCTCTTTTGCCACTCGCAGCCGGTCGTCTATTCTAAGTGTGGCACCGTCAATGACTGCAAAAACATACATGTGAATACAGTGTGTGATTAAAGGGTAAAATGTGTAGCAATGCATATATACAGAACACAAGGGAGGATTACAATGCAGTGTAGCATTACAAAGGCTTTGAATCAAGTAGGCAGATGTATGCCTGTGACTGTCATTAATGAGATTTGTCAGCTGCTACAGTAATAAGATGACGACTAAGGTTTACCTGCAGTAAGCCACACTGAGAGGGTGGTGGAAGTGGATTGTGTTGCATCTAATGGTTCAGATTATGGAAGACAATAGAGTGGTGACGGGGCAGTATCTGTGAGAACCAATCTGTTTCTGTGTCAAGGTGTGGTGTCATTTACCTGGCCTACACCCCTGAGGTTTAGCTGGTGTGTTGGTTGTAGGTCCTGGACTGTTCCCTGCCAGGCTGCGCCGCTCCTCAGCTTGTGCCTGTGCAGCTGCAGCTGTGTGTGGGAAAACAGACAAGACACCCATAGTTTACACACAGAGAACTGGAGTCACATAATGTCATGTCTGACAAAGCAGGTAAATCACATAATATCAAGGAAACAGAATAGCTTTAGATACTCCGAGCCAGTGGAGTTAAAATCAGCTGTTTTTCTCTGTGCTTTGTTTGCTCTCCATAGGAATGCTAGTTCTAGAGAGATCCAGCGGATTTGAAGGAATAGAACAATCCAGCTATTCAGCCATCAGACATAACCCCCCGCTCATGGTAAACCCTGTAGCCAGCCATACACGGCCTTCTGTGACAAGCTGGGAGGGATGGGCTGCTATAAGAAACATGTCTGGAATCAAACCATTGTGAGCTTCCAGGTAAAATGCTAATATGCCCAGGGGTGCACAGCATAAAAAATATAGGACAAATTTCCACTGCACTGGCTAATCCATCTTGACAAACCAGAATATCAACATAAGCCTTCATGTGTCAATGCATATATCATCCTTACAGCAAATTGATTTATTTTACTGTTTGGACTGATTTTCTTTGTGGATGTGATTTCTATCACCACCACAGTGAGAAAATATGAGTGTGCACACAAATGTTTTTTTCTGATACGAACAGGCTATCAAGCAATTTCAGATTAAGGCAGGGGTTACAAACATGCTTTTAAAAAGGTAGCAAATACATCAATTCTCTCCACCAGGACCACCACAGGGTCAAAGGCACTTTCTTCAGTCAAAACTATACACAAGAAAATCACAGTCAGGCGATACAAGGGGCAGGAAGGAAGGAAACGGTGCGGACATGATCAAGCTTTATGAGCCGTAGTATCAGCCTTTTCTCTGGTCTCTTTCCCTCTGTGTATTCAGCATTACAGATCTGCTGACTAAGGGGCAAAACGATGGTCAGTCATGTGATATTCACATTATTCATGAAAACTTTGAGCTGTGTTCTGAAAGTCTCTCACCATCTCCATCACTAACATAAAATTCTACTGTTGCCACAATCATTAAAATTAATCATAATGATAATTAAACTTTCAATCATTATATTCATACTTATGTCACCTTGTGTCAGTCCTTCTACAAATTTTACCCCATTTACTGTAGTACAAATCACATGTACTTAACATCCCACTGATTCATGTTTTGTGCGTTGTTTAGAAAGCTGTGGTTGGGCTGGTGAAAAGCCATGCATTCACATGCCTTACTAATGCTGTATTTTACCTAAATCAATGAAAGCAACAACAACTCAGAAGGTAGGAAAAATGTGGAAAAATAAATGAAAATCAGATTTGTTCATCAAAATGAGAGGGACAAAAACAGCTTCATCTGTCTGATATAGTGTCACAAAAAAGCCAAACTACTGTTGTACTCAAAGAGGAATGGTACTGCCTCTAGCTCATCTTCCAAAGGGGAAGAGACAAGATAAGAAACACATAATTTCTATTTGCTTGGTATAGCACGCTTGTGGCATGGTGTGATGAGTCATGATCATATGCACCCTCCAAGGAGGGCATAACCACACTAACAACACTGTCTTACTTGGGAGCAAGACTAAAACGTGACAGTCTCTATCTGCAATTGATGACAGCTGTTGTGTCATTCTACTGGCTCAACATGTACTGCTTCATTTTTTATGGTCTTGCTATGTTCAGGTTGTAGTAGCAGCTCCTCAATAACAAAGTCTCCAGTACTCTACATTTCTATTGTTTCTTTCCAACATAATGCAGATGTTCAATTTTAAAATCTGCTCTTCTTTGCCATAGGTCATATCAAAAATAGGGGTGGGTATAATTTTATCTGGCAATATCGATAAGTATCACACAACAACAATCACACAAATTTATATGATCTCTCTGCAATAATGTCATAATCAGAAATGTCATTAAAATTCTACAAATCCAGAGATTTTCTGCTACTTCAATAAAGTAAAATAAAAGTAAAATTCCAATGGTCTACACTCTACTACCTTAATCTCTGGAAAGCAGAAATGACAAGAGGCCCTGCTTAGATGAACAAATTCAGTGAAAAGCTTTGTACACGTAGATAACTATCAAATATGCTTTTACACCTGAACTGCACACGTCTGTATGTTTTAAAACGGCTTATTTAACTCACACACATTTTTGACAAAACAATCTTCTTAAAGTAGCTATAACAAACCATATATCAGGAAGACCAGGAGCCAAACAGAGAGAGAGAGCTAACAGGGCAAGTGGTCACCAAGGAACTGATTATCTGTATTCTGCAGCAGCATCAATGCTCTCCAGTCAATGATTATGAAAGGTCAAAGTCTGCAGTTGAGTCCCTGTAGACTTCCTCCATCAACTGCACTGGTGAGTAGGCCAAATGTTGGGTCAATGAAGATGCCTGTGATTTAACTGCACTTTTCAATACACAAGAGTAACTACTTTTACCAATTTCTCCACTAATCACCAGTTCTGTGCCACTGTGCATGTGGTGGGATCCCTACAACACCACAAATAATAGACTGAACACCAAACATACTAGAAAACATGCATAAACTCAAAATTATACAAAGTTTGCTCTGTATTTATTTAGCAAACTATCATGCCTGTGAGCAGAGTATCACACTGCACTCTGTTTAGCAGACAGTATAAGTTAGCAGACAGATTCTAGGACACTGGAGAAACCGCCATTAACCTCCTGACAGCACAGACATTCTCTTTTACTCAAGAGAATAGATCGGAAAAACAGACCAGGCCTAAAGAAGCTGATCTGTATTCTATTTCATGGGCATGAAGAAATCACATTCAAAATTAAAACACATTTATCTGTCTGGAACAAAAAAGATGCTAAACTGCTGAATCTTGATGGCTCAGTGATCAGTTATGCAGATCATGTAACTGAAATGTCCTGACCTTGAATCTGGCCCAGAATCTTTGTTTCACATCATATCTCACTTTTTTCATTTATCTCCACCTCCATATGAGGGCAAAAAAAGGCTGAAAAAAATGAATGCCAAGCACTCTGTAACAAGGTAACTGTTGCTTAGTGATTAACAGAGCAACTTGGGATGAATGAAGTGCCTCTCAACTTAGACCTGTATAAAGGCAGACATGGACTCTAAAATGAGATGATTCATAGTCAAATAAAGAGAAGAGAGTGGTAAAGCTTTGAAGGCTGACTCATCTGACAAGTGTCAACTTACAAGCAACAATTACTTCACATTTGGACTGTGTAATATGCAGTATATTTATCAGCAGAATCACCTTGTGAATGAATTGAGGCTCATATTGTAACCCATAGTTGGTAGATTCAGAGTACAGTCGATGAAGGGGCTATATTTTGATGAATCATGGCAGGACAGGATTCACGCTTCAAGCTAACTGGCATTAGCAAATGCACTGTTATCTTTAGAGGGAAGTAAAAGCAGACAGGAAAGCAAAGGAGCTGAGTAGGTAACAGCTGTTCAGCTAAAACTATACAGATTCTTGCTTTAGAGGTAAATCAAGAGCTTTAATGTCCAGTTTAATAAACCTTTCTGTCACAAACACTGATGGTGTTAAGATCTTGCTGAATTCCTGGGTGAAACAACCACAGAAGATGCACCCACTGAGTGAACCTATTACTTTTTAGAGATAAGAAAGCAGCAAAATAAGACCAAGTCAGAAACAGCAACCTTGGAATAAAAAAGAACATACTCTCTGCTGACATGCACATTCATGTGTTGATTGAAGTGCTCTGATGAGATGGGGGAAGAGGTCCTGTTTTCCCAACAGACCTCAAGAGAGCCAGGTGTGCTCACAGAAATAAAAAAAGAGCCAATCAGAAGGACTGTCTCTCATCACTCCATCACTATGGAGATTTGCACACATTAGCATACATCATCGCTGCTGCAAACACACTCTGCTTCAACAGGATAGAGGGACAAAATCACTACTAGTTCATCTGGCAACTAAATATACACCAGACTGATAGATGGAATTATCTGAGCTAGATAATCCATTGCTCAGTGCTCAACTATTTAAGGAAGTAGGAGATGCACAGAAAACATCAGAAAAACATTCTGACGGCAGCACATACACACTGAGGGGCTGCTGGGTTATTATGGCAGCAGTAAACACCACCAAGGGGTCCAGTGATGACCTGGCTCTGCAGTCCAGACAAAAACACTAAACAGGAAACAGGCCAGCCTTCATTACACTTCCAGTCTGATGCTAGCACTGATCAAATGCTAGTTCCCTAAATAGCAAGCAAGATCTTCATATTTTGGGAATCTCACACACAAACACACACAAGCACACACACAATATAAGAGAAAAGTAGGAGTTAGATTAGTTGGTCATGTATTTTTTCTGTCCCTACTGCTAACTGCAGCCTTTATAGTGCCTTGCAGCATGGTATAATTATGTAGCTTGTTGCACAGGAAGTGTCTGTGCTGCTTAATGCATGGGTGGACGGCCATTTGGCATTGAGAAGTAATGGCATGAAGGGACTTTTCATTCCAAATATAACAAGTGAATTTACTGTCAAAAACAACCTGAGCCAACAAATAGTTCCTTTTCTTTAATTTATTTTACCCAGATCAGAGAGACCGCCTTATATTGTGCTTGGCTGTACAGAAAACATTAACATTCTTGGCTTTCCACAGCACAGAGCTACGCATTGCTGGCTCAAGATTTCAGGTCCTCAGATAACACCGCTGATGCATGCTCACAAACATGCACTCACATGCACACACAAACACACTAGATCTTCTGTGGGATTACTCCAGACCTGTTCATGCAAAGGTAAGCCTTGGCTATTTCCAGTACTAGTAGGATAATGATTACACATCCCAGTTTCATAGGGACTATAGACTCTTGCAGAGATGGGTATTAAAAGGATTTAATCATTTGCAAATCCACTATTGATTATAATTATTAATACAATTCCTCTTGACTCTATTATCTGTTTCTTTAAGATAGAAGGAGTGTTAGTTACATGTTAGTTTTATTGCTTAATCTTGGTTGAGAAAAAATATGGTCAGTATGTAGTATAATATGGTCTTTATTAAAACGTATCTGTCTATTACAACCTGTAATTATTTGGATTATAAGCCTTACTAAACCAAAACAAGTTGGGACCAATAGTGCCGAACCAAACATCCTGTTCCAACATTTTATGAGAAATACACAAATTGTTACATCTTCTAAACCCCTCATTCAAACATCTGATATTAATGCTGTCTGTGGCTAATGCACCACAAACTTTGACACTGTGCCTCAAAGACAAGGTGCTTCCCACTTTTATGAAGTTGTCTGCAATCAACAAGAGAAAGTTTCTTGAGAGAAACTCTCAAGAGATTAATTTTTAACTGGCTTCAAAGGGGAATTAAGGACCAGAGTTAAAATGAAAGAAAAACAACACTCCCCCCCACACACACCCCAAAAAACTAGAAATAATTATGATATATAACCATAAACTGATGCCTTATGAACAAGACTTCACATGACACACTGATCATAGTTATAGCTTATACAAATTGACATGTTTTGCCATTCAAATCTTTGGTGTGTGTGTGTGTATACTGTAACACATCCTACTAGTCAATTTAAAACCTTAGAATGACGAGGGTGGGAAATTTGTGCTGGAAAAGCAAGGCTAAGTGGACAGATCCAAGACGCTGTGCACACTGAAACTGAGGCTGGTCCATTTCCTCCTCTGGTCAAATCCGACCAGTTCAGAAATATTTCTCATGCTTTTAATTCTGCAGCAGCAGATCCTTAGCCAGGATGAGGATAACCTTGCAGTGTGACTTGCAGCAGTGTGATCTTCCTTCATAATAGCAGGGTACATTTTCTCCTTGCTCACATTCTTGTGGAAATGGCCGTGCACACAAGCTAGATTCCTAACATTATTTTATTATTGTCAGTCCCCTGCCCTAACGGAGGGCTGAGCAAAACTTTTGTCCAGAATATCCTTTTATTCCTCACAAAGCCAGGACTCCATCATTTCAGCATCACTTTAAACTTGGTGGATATTTTCATAAAACCACAGAAGTGGGTGGATGTGAATACCAGATTGAAAATACTGAATGGAAAAGTGAAGGGAAACAGGAACAAGAGCTGCACTAAATATGGTCCAGTTGTTGCCAGGAGTAAAACATGCCTACACCCACACTGGGTATGCAGAAAACTCCCTCTTAACACTAAAAAACCGTCAGTCCAACTGCAGCTCGAGTCATAACAAACTGTGCATTCATGCCCGCAGATGCAGACACAGTAAACATCCATGTCTAAGTCTGAAAGAGGCCAGCTGAGGCATAGCTGAAAAGCAGTGATAAAGACTTCGCTGCCAGAATTGGCCCACACAGTATTATTTACATAAATGCAATGTGGCTTTTACTTATCACTGCATCGAGACATTTCAAGAAAAGCAACGTGCAGACACACGGTATTCTCCTATCAGACTTCTGTGTCTGACAATCCAGCTTTATCTCAAATTCAGGTCAGACATTGTTATAGTTACCCTCCCTGCAGACTGGAGGGGGCTATGCCATATGTCAATATATATGCATAACTGGCAGCCGATGGTTATAGGAGAGAACAGAGCACTTTGAATAGGAAGAGTTTTAAGCAGGAGGCTATAAAACTGCAAATGTAACGTTACCACGATCCGGCTGATCTGTGGTCAGAGAAAACAAGCTGTTAGTTTCTACTGCACCAACACAGATCGCTGTCAACTTTAAGAGCAATACGCTTCCTGAACTCTTCCTGACAGGGACAGCAGATCACTTTTGACAATAATCCCCGAGTGATGAGCAACGCTATCTAAGCTACTGTCGTTTGTCAGTTACGCAGCAGTTAGCTCCGTTTACAAAGCACACAGAGTTTGTCTGTGTATACTCACACATTCAAACATCAGCACTTCGTCAAACAACGTGATTAAAATGCGATACAAGCAAAGCTAAAGCAGAGCTAGGTGAGCTAGGCGCCAGACAAGTTAAGTCGTGATATGTCAACCGGTTCTGGGGAAATAACATAAAACGTTGCAACTTTAGCTAACAACTAGTAGTTACTTAACTTTCACTCAGTTAAACCAGCTAGTTGTGGCTTCTACGATAATATCTCAGTATCAGCTCATTAGGTTTGTTGGGTTCAAATCACTTTATAACGTGTAATGTGGGAAGAAGCAGCAGGTTTTTTCCGCGTCCATTGTCGGCAGATAACCGGACAGCGAGCTAACGTTATTAGCCAGAAAAGCTGGCCGCGTTACAACACGTTCAAATAACCCGGTGAGCGGCGGCAGTTGCCAGCAAACATCACAAAGTGCTTACTACCCCGCGAGACACACGTGAGTTAACAAGTAACCACGACTGCCAAGGTTTTTCTTACCCATTTGGGCTCGCAAGCCTTTGAGAGTCGATGCACCCTCCGCCATTTCTATGAAGTTTTCCTTCTCTGTTTTTTCTAAAGCAGGGGCGCGTAACACATCGCAGCCGGTAGGACTCGGACACCACGGGGACGTGGACATCAAAGAGTAGCTGTAGTTAAGAGGTCTCACTCTGACACATTTTCGCGTCTCAAAGGGCGGAAGAGCAAAACACTCAAAATGCTGCTGTGTGAATGGAAACAATTTCAGCTATCCTACTGTAACAACCTTATATATTTGTCAAAGCCATTCATTTTAAACATAGAATACACAGTATTTTAATGTTAAATTAGTTTGACTTGAAACGACTCAAACAACATTTTTAAATCAATTTTTTTTTTTTTAGTTTGTGGACAACAAACGCAACACTGCACAGTTTTTTTTAATTAGGTCAAGAGCTTACAGTAAAAAACAAATCAAACATGGCGTCTTCGACATGTAGACTCTTCCACATCCATTCTCAAGGACAATGACGGGAGAGACTGTAGCATTTTTCGAACTCCTTTCTGTTTACGTGATACTTCTAACCATAAACGAGCAGTACTTAGTAAGTAGGTAACTATAGCAATAATATGTGACAAAGGAGCTGACATGTGTGACAAGTAAAAGTTCTACAAACATAATTTCACTTAAGTAAAAGTAGCTTCAAAAGTATCAACATCAAGATATACTTAAAGTACCAAAAGTAAAAGTTATGCTCCTCATGCAGGGTGGACCGTTTCATAATAATGTATGTTACTGGATTGTGTGTATCGATGACTGCGAGACAGATACTGAACAGGACTTAAGTAAAAGTACTTACTTTCCACTAATGACGAAAAGTTGCGCTAATACGCCAAATATTACTTAGTAGTGATTCATCTTTTTAATACACGATCTAAGGGGGTGTCAGAAAAACACACACACATTTGCCATGACTGTAAAGAGCGCCCCCTAGCGTTAATGAGCTAGTTATTGCGTGTTAATAAATCAAAGCGTAGAGATGCTGACAATACCAGCGAGTAAGTTTCAGTGATATAAAAGCAGATATAATACTTAATGGAACAAGAATGTTCAGTTAAACAAATAGAGTATTTTCATGATATAAAATATTTTTCATCAGGATCCTGAGATTAAGAGTTTTCAGAGCAGAAGGAAGATAGATCGTAAATAAGACATTTCAATCATCATTTGCTTTTGAAAAGTAGCAAAAGAGAACAAGAAATCTTATCCTTACCAGATTTAATGTGCTGAAGAATCTGCAGGATTGGAGATCAGGGAAAATGGTCAGTTGCCAAACTTCTCCCAGTGAGAGAATAACACATTTTCTCAGGGCTCTATGTTCTTTCTCTTGCCATGAACACTGCATCCTCTGTCCTGGTCTGTCTCACATGCTTTAGCCAGAGGGCCTCTCATCTATTTTACACGGTAAACAGGAAGTAACACCGCATACAGGGTTCAGTTGCAGTGACCTGGATATTGTGTTATTTAATATGCAATATTAATGACTTAAAATGATTGATTTATTCAGATGGCACTTGTAAAACACACAAAAGAGACAACAAGGTGTTGGAGGTCAGTCTTTCAGGTACAATGATATCACATTTCATTCAAAATTAATCAAGTTCAGTAGGAAGAATGTCTTTGTGTTTCAACAATATGTGTCAGGCGTATTGGGTGATCCAGTTGGTAACAGTGTCATCATACAAAGTGGGTCAGAAATACTGTGTAACAGTTGGAGTCATGGTAACACATCCTTAGGGTCTAAGTGGTCATTTGTTAACCACAGCTCTGTGTATCCTAGCAACAACTTCAGGATTAGGCAGGAGTGCAGCAGCCTGGGCCAGCTGGGGCAGCAGTGTGTAGGTGGAGGTGCGCAGATATTGAAAGAGGTCCTGGAAGCCCTGGAGATGAGCGATGACCTGAGGTGGGACGCCCAAAGACCACCCCAGTCTCCTCAGCACGTTCCTGTTGTCGGCGGAGTCAAACAGCAGGGACAAGTCCTGGACTGAGTCGTAGTCGAGCATCTCAATACTGTGACCTGGGCAGAGTCAAAGAACAATCTCCAGCATGAACTTTAGAAATGAGTCCAAAACATACCCACAAAATTCATGGGCCCTTTTATGGTCAAAATCAGTGAGTGATTTCAGTTATTCTGTATATGACACAGGTGCTATGGCTTGAGGAAAACATACATACTCTGAGCCAGCTCCCATATTGCCTGCAGTTTTTGCTCCATCTGATATTGACATAGATAAGACAAGAAGGTAAGACAAAGTCACAACTTATTCTGATAACTGATTAATACATTAGTTTGTAAATATATATTATTAATATCAGCCATATATGTCATTAATCAAGTAAAAGACCAAATCTTTTCCAGTTACAGCTTTTGTAATGTGGAAATATTCTTGCTTTTCTCTGTTTCATATCATTACAATGGAATACCTTGGGATTTGACAGCATTTGACAGATTGATCAATTAATCTGGTACAAAGGCATAACAACTGCCTCTCAAAATCTGATACAGACTGTGAACCTTTGAACAATAGTTCTCTTTTCTTTCTTTCTTTCTTTCTCTCTTTCTTTAAAAGGAATTCTTTAAAAGAACTCAGAAAAACTATTGACAGTGAGGTCTGTGGATTACTTGGCACATTGCCTCTGGGAAGGAACATTGCTACTGCTTTTTCCAAATGTAATTTTTCCGTGCTTTGGTCTTCATTTCATTCCAGATGTACCGGGGAGATGGCAGAAGTCTGAGCAGTGGACATATTGAAATCTCAACAAATAAAACCAAAACTATCTGCATGGCTCAATGTGTGCAGACCATACTAACCACATGACCTTACAGCAATGGTATTATTAGAGTCACTGTTTAGTAACCACAGTATATCAGTATGATCGCTACAAAATTCTGTTTCATTTTGAATTCTCAAGCAGTGAGTTTTTATGAACAACAGTGTATTTTATTTAGAGGAAAAATGTGCCTTTTTAGCACTATCACTGCCATGAACCTAACAATATAGATGTATTAGACCACACTACCTCCTCTGTGGTGTAACAGCTGCTTTGCTGGTCCCCCTCTGTGATGTCCTCTTTCCTCTGACTGGAGGGCTTGATGTTGGTGGTGACATTAATCACAATAGAAGTAGGATGCACCTCATTCTCATGGTTCAGTGAGTTTGGGCCTCTGGGAAGGGATGCAATTATTGTAAACAATTTCTGAGGGGATGATAGAGGTAAATTGAGTGAGAAATTGTTTAGTATGTGGTATTTGGAAAATACTGTACCTCGAGGAATCATCAGCTGGAGCAGCTGTCTGTGAAGGGGCCTCTGATTGTTCCACTGTTCTCTCTGTGTGGCTGGACAAAGGTGAGTACTGAAGATCTGCTGCAGACAATAGTCCCTCGGGCCCAGAACAATACTCTGGAACCTGCTCTGAATATTGCAACAAGTGTATATGGTCCGAGTTTAGTCAAACAAACAACAGACAAATGGAGAGAAATCTCAAACATTATGTGTACAACTCACTGAACCTCTCAGCAGTCAGTAGAAAGGTCCAAAGCAGCAGAGCAGTGAGGAAGATTGAGGAAGCTGTTGCTGAACCAATCAGGACCATTGAAAATGTTTCTTCTTTTACTCCTTGATTAAACAAATACAAAATCTGTCAAGTCAAACTGAATGTAAGAAACAAGTATTTTGTGAATTTTCAGTTACTCACTCCTCTCTTCAGGTTCTTTGAAATTTCCCTTGGGCACAGTGACCGCTGTCAGAGAACAATACATTTAACTTTTCCTTGCCTACATTTCTGGAAAATCACCATCACCAATCATCAAAAAAGCTATTTATACAAGCTCATTAAGACTGTGCTGTCATTCAGTCCATGGTTTGTGTCTGGATCGTACCTGCTTTAGAGCCTTGAGCTGTGAAAAGCAAACACTCTTTATGGACCGTGTCATGGTTGTAACAAGGCACACAGGGCAGCTCCGCTTCCCCAGTCATACTCCTGAGTTCATAATACCTGTACACACAACCACATTCGCACACTTAAAACCTAAACAAATTCTAGCCCTTATCAGGTGACGGATGTTTAGTTTAGCAAGCTGGCACTGTGGGTGTATCTCACCCTGGGAGGCACTGTCCACACAGGGCATCACTGGTGGGTGAGCATGCTGTCTTCTCCAGACGGTTCAGCAGATTGCACTGGGTGCATCTTCTGCAGGGAGCCACACTTGTATCAGGGCTGAACTTCCCTCCTTCGCACAGCATACACACACCTTCACCACCATCTCCAAAGCCACAGTCCTGAGAATGACGCACAATTTAGACTTGGAGCCAAGATCTACAAAGAAAAAAACAGTGCTAGCACTTTAATGTGCTGGATGTGTTACTTCTGAGAGCTGTTCTCCAGGCCCACACACAGGACATGCAACACAGGTGCCATTAGGGTGTAAGAACTCTGTTTGATCACAGCTCTGCTCAGATTGCACCTGCATACACCAAACCTGAAGAAATACACATTTAAAATAAGCAGTAGGAGAGAAATACTTAAATCTGAGTAAAGGTCCTGCATTGCCAGACTATTATCAGCTTAATGTACTTAAAATTGTAACATAAAACTAAATAAAGTGCTTGTACATCAATATTCTACTTAAATACAGTACTTGAGTAAATGTACTTAGTTACTTTCCACCATCGAAATTAATGATAATCAAGGAACCATACAGCATCACACAGTCAAATCTGTAAACTGAAATTTCTTTGAAGGTCAGACTAACCATAAGCAGAACAGCACAGAGACAAACTCCAATTGGTGTGTCCATGATCCTTCACCAAGTAGTAACCTCTTCCTTGCCACAATGAAACCGCAACCTTAAAAAAAAGTATGTATTCTCTCTGAATGAGGGAAACCCACATATACATAGCTGATAACAAAAGAACAGCATATCCTCAGAAGCTGCAGTATAGCAGGGAAAAGCAATAAAAACTTACTGGCAAGTTTCAAATGACCTGTATATATGTAAATAGCGTCCTCTCAAATCTGCCGCCCCTACCAGTGGTCGTCAAGTGTGGTTTGCCTCCCTTAAAGCTGCTCCCTGTTCAGCAGAGGGGGACAGTGGTGGGAAAGATCTTTGGGAATCCCCCTAATTCTGCATCACTTGTGACGCAAGAGAGGTTCCCAACTAGACTCTCAACCAAATGCACCAATGAATGCAAGACTTTCAGGTCCCCCACCTGGGCACCCCACGTCACACCTGGTCTTCTCACATTTCCTCAGGGGAACCCGTTTTTTTTTTTTTTTTTTGGCTTCAGCCGCCCAGACAGGGAGGGACGGGGGAGGAGGGAAGGGAAATAAAATGCATGAATGAGACCCTTGTTAACAAGCCTGTTGCCAACAAAGATGCTTTGTGTGTCTGCGTGTGTCTGTGTGTCTACAAACTGATATAAAATCTTTGATATTGCTACCAGTATTGTATTGTCCTTTGTCATTACTTCACTGAGGAGAGACAAGCTAAGGCTGAGACATATGCTGTGAATCATTAAACACTCCCCAAACTGAATTAGATGTAATTATACAGTTGCAATATACTGTTTGACCACATAGTGGTAGCATGGAGCCATGAAATTGACCAAAAAAACATCAGGTCTTTCCTTGTTCAAACACCCTGACAGGATATTATGGGCATAAAAAAGGTGGAGTTATTGACATACATTGGCTGTTTAAATTGTTCAGACTTAAAGGAGGGCTGCATTATGGACTTGCCATTCTTTCAGGTCTATATTGCTGAGAAGAAGGCAGACATGGCCGTCATACGTCACACAGAAAAGCCAATTAGATTTGTTTGTGCACTTATCACCTGAGGATTATTGCAAAGCTCAAGAGTAATACAAGAATATTATTTTGACTGTTTGCAGAAAATTTACGCACACCCTCACAGACCTGTAGTCTGAGCCAAACCAAGAGCATATTAAACTTAATAACGTTTTTATGGTAAAACAGCGTTAGAAGCATTCAAAATCTAGATAGATGACATTTTATATTTATATGACAAATCAGAATTTTAAAAAAGGACGTTTGCATAAGAACCCTAAATATCAAGCTTGTTATACAGTGGTGCATCTGTATCATCTACATCTACACAAACAAGGGTGTGTGTCAACAACTGTTTCTCAACATCCCCGAGTCTTGTCTTTAAACTTTAAGCCCTGTAAGGATAATTCTTCACATTAAAATTCACTAAGTCACTTAAATTCTAATACTAAAACCAGGCGCAATCACAGAGCATTAAGAGCTTAAATGACAGAATTCTGAGATTCACATTTGCAGTGGTTTCACAATGTCATGATTTTAATGTTATCGTGCTTGTTAGTTACGTTTATTGCCAGTGATTAATGAGTAACTCAAGGAACTAAAGGGAGAGGGCGTGGAGGTCTTCTTATAGAGAAATAAAGTGACGCCAGTCAGCAGACTTGTGGCTCAGCCAGCTTCACATAAACTGATACTGACTGCTTAATTTCTCACAAAATAGCTTAAAATTTGGATTTGACCATAGCAAGGTGAGGAGCATGGTAAGTCTCAGTTATTTATTTGGCCACATGGATATAAGCTAGATATGTGTTATTTCTTAATGGTGACTGTAATAAAAACAATTTTTAAAATTATTGTCACCTTTCAGCAGATGACCACTTGACTGATACTGAAAGCCTTTTGTTTGCTGTCATGAGCTCCCCGTCTCCTCTAACCATCTGCCTGTGTATACAGCTATCACTGTGTCTTCTGGGTTCAAGTAAGATTTCAGACCAATTAAATAACTTTAAAGTGCTTGACAGTCTTTGAAGTAGTACAAAATATCACACAGAGTAATAGCTGCAAATACAAAAAGTGTGTCCTATTGTCTTTTTATTGTATTTTATTTTACTGCCATTTGTGGGGGCAATTAAGATCTGAACTGCACTGAAAGCCACTGAGAATAACTGCTTGTTTGATGGGATCCATTTAAAAAAATTAGATCTCATATTACTTTCAACATTTTTATGGTTGAAAACTTCTAGTTTACATATTCATCTGTCTGTGTCTTCTCTACCAATCTGTCATTACAGATGCCTCTGCTGGTACCAGCCTGTGGGGTAAGAAGGGGCAGTTTGGTATTCGTCCGTGCCTGTGGCAGCTAGACTCCAAAGTTGTGGTACCGGCCCTTACAGAGCTGAGCGTATGCATACTCTTACGCCACAAAATTGCAGCAAAGTGGACAGCTTTTGTCTACAAAGCACCAGGAGGTATAGATGTAGAGCTTGGGCTCAGGGGCACAACTACACAGCTGACTGTATTGCTGTTTGGAGTGGAACAGACCCTGGAAAGCAATCTGAGACTGAGGGAATGGTACTCTGTCTGTCTCACCTGGTCGGGCCAAGCTCAGAGGCTGAGGGTCTACATCAACAACACCATTCTGGGTGAGGCCCCGGTGAATCGCACCCAACGACTGGCCCCAAACGGCACGCTCACGTTGGGGGTTTCTCACAACGTGGACGCAAATGGTAAAGTGCAGCCAGAGACTGGGAATGGCCTTATCGGTGAGATTGGTCTGTTCAGGATATGGGCCAGAGAATGGAATGCTGAGGACCTGAGGAGGCAGAGCTGTGCAGATGGAGATGTGGTGAGCTGGGACCTCGGGCAGTGGACACATGACTGCTTTCCTCTGCCTGACAACAGCCTATATTGTGGTAAATACAGTATGACCTCTTTCTACTGCATGTCACATTCATTCCCTTTGAGCTGTCTAGATTTAAAAAAATAGAGTTTCCTAACCAGTTTTCCTTATAAGGCAATCTACTGTAGGTGAGAGTTGAATAAGTGTGCAGATAATACACTGTGGTTCAGTATTCACAGTTAAAGGTCAAAGAAAAGGTAAACCACACATTCCTTAGTTCAGCAGTGGAAGTGCATATTTTAAAGCAGTCATTTTCTTTGCTTCTTTTTCTTTGCCTAGCATGGTCACTCTACAAAATCAAAATGTGGACACTGGCATCTGGAAACTGTTCAGTCACACTGGTGGGAGTCACCAGAAACTGGGTATGAAGAATTATTTGAACATGTCATTGGAATTTGGTAGCCACTGCCTCTGAACAAACCATTCAAATTAATCTTCCTCTATTGTCATCTCTTATCAGCTGGAGAGCATTTTCCCTCATAACATCTCTGTCCATGACATTTCAGTCTCATCCCCAAGGTAACGCAACTTTTGTTAGTGGAACACTCCTCTCAAGTGGCAGTAATAGAGGAAGTATACAGGTCATTTATGTAGGTAAACGTACTTAAAGTATCAAAAATGCCCAATGTGAATGTTATGCTAGTATATACTTCTACCACTTTCAGCTGGTTTCTCATCAATACAGAATAGCTGTGTGTGTATTGGCAGTAAATGAGGTGATTGGTACTTTATAAGTTTAAATGTAGTGTATACTCTAACATGACTGCAGTCTTTGAGAGCACTCCTGTCTGTAATTTCTGTTATCTGTGTATCCATATAGCCATACCTGCCGCGTGGTTAATAATTCAGCTGCTCTACATGTGCGACAACCTCAGGTACAGCACTATTAAGAGTCCTCAGTTTGATTTTCCATGGAAAAGAAGCAGCAATATCCTCAAATACGATCTGATTAGAGAACAGATGAAAGACTTTTTTTTTTTTTTTTAGAATGGGGCAATGTTATTTACTGAGGAAATGAATGATGTATGAGAGCATTGAGGTATTATTATATTAAGAGCAACCAGCTGTGATTGATTGAGTAAAATCATACAACCCCTTAATAAAGATGTCTGTATTTTCAGGGATCAAGAGCGTTATCAGACTCCACCTGTGACATGTGGTGAGATGAATTCAAGACCTATAAAAATGTTCTGACTTGAGAAGGATCATAATAATTGCAGTGCACATGAGGTCTGCATGGCACAAGGGAAGATGGACAAAGCCAAATATTATCCAAACCTGTAGGTGTAGTTTACATGTAGATTTAACTCCTGTTCTTGTGGTTTACTTCCAGTTTCAGCTGTGAAGTCTATGTGAATGTGGATCCTGCTGCTAATGTAGGAGAGGTTCAGACAGATATTGCTGCACGGTTGAGTTTGCCCTTCTTTTACAACTTCCTCAACCTGACAGCTGACCCCTCTAGCATCAACATACTTCCTGTGGGTACGTATAGTCTGTGCAGCACATAACAGGCCTCTCATGTACACATGCAAAATGCATCCATTGTTGTATTGTATTGTATTGTCTATTGTCTGTCAGATGTTGTGCTATTTCTAATTTCAATTTTTATTTGAATGTTCTCCTTTAAGCTTTTCCAATTACTGATTTCATTTGTTTCTTTCAGAGTTATTCCCCATGACAGAACCATCAACAACTGTCAGTACTGGTGTAACTACATCGGGTGAGGATGAAAGAAAGAATGAATCATGTCCATGTGTAGTGCTAGTGCTTTCCAGCACTATGGACTTTGACATATTGGTTCATATACACAGTAGTAATTTCACTGTGCCATTCCATTCACAGAAACTGGTCCGACTCAAAGCCCTCCAGCTCGCCCAGCTAACATGTCGACGACAGGAGAGCCAGATCTCAATGAGACTGTAGGTCAGTTCACCAAACAGCTCAGTTAATGCAGCTTCTTTATTCCTCTTCAGTTATGATCTTTACCCTCCCACAAGAGGACATTCTTCACATTTTTGCTGTAAAGCAGCATGAAGAACAAATGCTGCCTAGACAGAACAACTTTTTTGCAAAATGTTTTTCAGTTTGATTCAGAATTGCCCTTTGAATTTGTCATTATTGTGACAAAACACACAAACCATCTGTCTTTTCTTCCCTGCAGTTGGGCCAGATACATTCTTTAGAGTTAATATGAACTTAACTATGACTGACAGCCCTACAAACCCAAAGGATATCATTGAGAAATGGGTAAGAAACTCACATTATTGCAGTTGAAAACTATTTTTCCTGAAAATATACTTACACTGAATTGTTATCCACTGACATAAGGTGAAGGAAGCTCTGGAGGTGAATCGAACCATGCTTGTACTGAATCTAAACATAAAGGAGAATGTTGGCAGGTGGGTGGCACAGGGTTAATTTATTGTTGCTTAACTAGCATCCTGTTTTTAATATTGTCATATTAAAGCTCTGGTTGGTTTGTAATCATCTGTAACATTTCATAGGAGCATGGAACAAAACAATGGACAGAAAGTGAGTGTGCCCTTCAGTTTAGTAGCAACAAATGAAAATAATATAAATGCCATTCATTTTACAGTTTTGGGTAATCCCAGGAATAATATCACATACCACTGCAACAGTTGATATTTGCATTTCATTATCCCTCTGGTCTCTTCTCTTTCAGACTTCCTACAACCAACAAAAACAGTAGGTGACTGGAGAGAGACAAGAATTATTATACTAAAAGCTATCTGCACTGCCTGTTTTGTCATACTGTACACAACTTAATTTGTATTTCATTCAGAACTGACTAAATTGAACCATTGTGGTTCAAACCAATGTTATTGTTACCATTAACTGTATGTTTCATTGACAGATACTACTGTACCTTCCATGTTCAGGAATACAACCTCAACAGTGTTGCAGAAATTAGAGCTTTCATTAATGCTGCACTGACATCAAAGTATGAAAATGGCCCCATTGTAATTCAAGCTATGGATGTGGAGATCAACCACATAGGTATGATGGCTTTCTAATAAGAGTAAGAAGAGAAAGATATGTTTAGTTGTGGAATAAGACATGGCAACATCAAGTATTTCCTTTTCTTTTTCAGTGCCAAAAAATTGCTTGGAAGAAACTACTTCAACTATCTATGGGGAATATATTTGGCCTGAAGCATTTCCACAAGTCAACCAAGAAATGGCATGCAAAAAACCAAAGTCTGAAAGAGCTTACAGGCTTTGGTAAGACATGACCAATTTCCTTTTTACCCAGAGGATTTGGTATTTGGCCAGAGACAATAAAAACATAATTACCACATTGCAAAATTATGAATCCAAACTCATGTCAAAAATGATTCAAAACACTTCTCTATTAGCATAGCTTATCATAATGTACATAAAGATTTGACATTTTATTGTTTGGTATTATAAAGGAGAGTGTTACACAATGTCTAATAATATACCATTTCTTGGTTTATAATTGAGACAAACTGTAATAATATTCAGGGGTCTATTCACACCATGCTGAGGGTGAGTCATTCGAGCTGATATTCATCCTGGTGATGAAATATGTGGAAAAAGTAGATTTTTGGGGGTTATATTGCTGTATTTACTTGTACAGATCCTGTTCATCTTCGTCAGAACAATCTGTTTCCATAGAGACCGCTCGGCAAGACGAGAAAATTCCCTCAATTACATTGTCCTGTTCTAACCAGTCCTCCCACTCTGTACACAAGCTCTGACCCCACACACTTAATGCTCATGGATCCCTGCCAGCCTGCAGCTCAGGCGAAAATCAATTTCCTATGAGTGAATTATTAGTGTAATGAAGGGCTTCAATTTTCCTCACATCATCTCTGCCAAGTTTAATACAAATATCACTCTGGGGGAAATGATTGAGTAATATGGATAATCAGTTTTATGGCCTCTTAGTGAAAGACTGGCTTGACGCTTATTACGACAATCATCCACAGTTGACAGGTGGTTTGTATTTTTTTTTACCACCCTTTGTTGGAAACTGACAATGATCTTACTAGCTGAGGAAGCAAGCTAGAGGTAGAATGTACTTTGTGGGACAAATTAAAACGAGAACCCAACCAATCAGAAATGGACTAGAGAGAATATTTATTGTCTTCTGCCTCTTTCAGTTCTGTTCCCTCTGACTGTCTTCTCTTTTCAGTAAGTTACACGTTGAAACTGACACAACCAGCTGGGCTGAGCCTGATATGAGACACTGCAAACAACTTGTGATCATATCAGACCTTGACAATATCACAGTAACTGCTGGTGAGGTCATTAGTCATGTACAAGTCTATTCTTATAATACTGTATAAAAAGGAATAAATGCAGTTTCAGAAAAAACATCAACTAAAGCTATTGTATATATATACACAATAAAAAGCATTTATGACATTACTGATTTCTAGGTAACGCAGCTGAAGTTGTGGACATAATTCAGGACCTTGTGGATGTTCAGTTAGGTAACAGCGACAAGCTCACTTCCTCTGAGTTGAATTCAGTGGTGGAGAAGCTCAATGAAGTGGTTGATGTCAGTGTCATCCGGCCTACTGTTGGTGCTGACATTGTCAATATCATTGCTGATCTCCTGCTTTCCAAGACTAACGTCACACCTGTGGCTAATATGTGAGTAGAGAGGGAAATGGGAGTTTGGTCAGTCTCAGTAGATTTTTTCTTTTTTAGTATTATTGTCTTGTTAATCTATCTGTCTTTTGTTTCTGGCAAAAGTATCCTTAATCTGACAGATAGAATGGGGGACAATATGGATTTCCAAGGTGAATCTGTAAGTGTAACAGCTCCCTCACTGGCACTTTCCATGATCAACGCAGATGCAGATAGATTCAGTGGCCTCACCTTTGGCGCATCGTCAGTTTCATCTGTCCTGATTCCAAAGGTAAGGCATTATGAATGTGATGATATACTATTGTGAGGGCATTTTGATATTTTCGTAACTCCAAAATTGGTTCCACCTGACTGCTTAAGGTCAATTTGTGTTGCATTAACATGCTTGAATGGTCAGGAAATGCAGGAAATAGAGTTAATAAACAGATATTGTGGCCTTATGGCACATTAAGCTTCAATGAGAAAGCAAATGACAATCATGGGAAAACTAGTAGTCAACAAAAAACAGCTTCAGTGTCAAGATTTAGATTTGAAGCACCATTTTTAGATTGACACAGGAAATAAATGTTATATATTTAAAACGTAAATACGCTGTAGCATTGTGATTCACAAACATTATTATCAGTATCATTATTTTTGTCTTTCAGACCTTTGTGAACAAGAGTTTTGTGAGTGAACCACTCCCAAACACCAATGCAACTATCTCTCTGCCCTCCACGCTCTACAACTTTTTCACAAGAAACACAAGTCGTGTTCAGTTTCAGTTTTATGGAACAAATGACCTCTTTCAGGTACCCTCATTTAACTCTTCTCTTGCTGCTATTTGTCATATTAGTCATCTAGTTCAACATTTGGGAAAATACACTTATTCGCCTTCTTTCCTGGAGTTAGATCAGAGAATTAATACCACTTTCACATCTGTGGAGTAAAAATCAAGCTATAGTCAGGAGCTTCGCTTAGCTTAAAGACTGGAAACAGAGGGAAACAGTTAGTTTGGCTCCACCCAAAAGTAGCAAAATTCATGTGCCAGCACCTCTAAAGCTCAGTAATTTATACATTATATCTTGTTTGTTAAATCCTTTTCTAAAAGCGTAGATGAAAAACAAGAGTTTTCTATTTCTTGGCTGGGTGCAGTGACTTCCTGTTCTTGCAGTTTGGTTTTTAATTGATTGATTCGACTCAACAAACAAGATATGGTGGATGGATTTTGTTTCCTTTGGACAGAGCCAGACTGGCTGTCTCCTCCTGTTTTCAGTCTTTAGGCAAAGCTAAGCTAACCAGTTCCTAGCTGTAGAACTTTTTTAACTGCACAGATATGAGAAGTATTGGTCTTTCTATTTAACCTAAGAGAATGAGCAAATTTTACCAAAATGTCAAACTATTCCCACAAGAGACAACAACAAAACAAATGTAGAATCAAAATAATTTTTCTTCTAAAACCACCACTTTCCCCGCTATTTACAGATTAAATAATCAATAGTTTAAATATGACAAATCTGCGCTCTTTCTGTAGCATATTTTATTGACCAATGAAGTCAGTAAAACATTGCTACCACTACTTAACTACTGTAATTTATAGTCCTGCCACAGTTAATGTAACCACTATTTAATGTTTACCAGGACCCATACATGAATGCAACACAGAGCAACTGGACATTGAACTCCTTTATAGTATCTGCCAGTATCAATAACACTCATGTCTTCAACCTGACGGATCGAGTGGTGGTGACCCTCACTCATCAAAACCCCAAACTGGTGAGAAATTACTGCCATGCATTTCAGCTCATTAAGAGGAAGGGTTTTGTATTTGATCGTCATCACTTCCCTGTTATTTATTTATTTTTTTACAGCCAGGAGACAGTGTACAATGTATGTTTTGGGATTTCCAGAAGAACAGTGAGTTGATCATTATCTATTGTATATATATTTTATGTGTTTACATTTGGATTTAGATGATTTGTAGTCGGAGCCTTGTAGAACTTTTTAGGAACCAGTGAGATCAATCAATAAAGGCCCCTGAACACCTGAGCTTTTAATCAAACATCATGCGTGTTTTTGTCGGTGTGTGTTTGCGTGTGTCTGTGTGTCAGGTGGGCAGGGTGGTTGGAACAGCAGAGGTTGTGAAACGCGGAGTATTTCTTCTTATCAGACCAGCTGTCTCTGTGATCACCTCACACATTTCGCTGTGCTCCTGGTGAGTCATTGGGCTGCTTTTTATAAATTAAACCAGCTTCCACAAGCACCAGCATAATGTGTGCAGTCTGCTCAGTGGCTGACTGCTTTTCTTTCTGCCAGTGATGCAAGATGATGATGTTAAAGCTACAATGTGATTTAAAAAAAATGTAATTTCATGATTATTTTTCAAATAATTATGATGGTTAGGGTTAGGGGACACTAACATTGGATAAGTTAAAATACTGGCTTTAAATATAAATGTTGTCCTCTTTGTATATTATGTTTCAGGATGTGTCGCGTACCGACACCAGTGAGACTGACAGTCTGATTCTGACTTTGATTTCATATCTTGGTTGTGGTATATCCTCCATCTTTCTGGGCATCACTCTACTCACCTACCTCGCTTTTGAGTGAGTCACATACACTGACGCTAGTGACTCATCACATCGAAACAAATCGCAAAAGAGAATGAAGGAAGAGCCTTAATATGTGGAGACTGCACATTAGCTGTGATGCTGCTGCATTGTTTTAAATTAGAGACTAATATTTATATATTTATTTAAGACTAGTTAGTGAAATAACCAGAACACTTTAAATTTACAGTATGTGTGTTTTATAATAAAAGTTTTAATCTTAAATATCAAAGTTCATTCTTGATTTTGGAAATAAAAATCTGACAAAACAGTTCCAACTCAAGGACCGCTTACCAGCTTTTCTGGAGCTTTCTTGATATTATCATGACACTGTTCAACACTAGACCTTGAGTAAGAACTGTTTTGTCACTACAATGCCCCATGTTTTCATTTCAATGAAATCTCTGAATGTATTTATCCTGTACACTTCAGGAAGCTGCGTCGGGACTACCCATCGAAGATCCTCATCAACCTGTCAGCCGCCCTGCTGGGGCTGAGCATGCTCTTCCTTCTTAACTCCTGGCTCTCATCCTTCTCCAACTACGGCCTGTGCATCGCCACCGCTGCAACGCTGCACTACTTCCTGCTGGCCTCTTTCACCTGGATGGGCCTGGAGGCCATACACATGTATTTCGCCCTGGTCAAGGTCTTCAACACATATATTCCTTCCTACATCTTCAAGTTCTGCGCTGTAGGATGGGGTAAGGCAGGACTTTAAGCACTCCTTACTAAAAAGGCAAAAGTCCAGGGTTTGTTCGCTTTGATTGGCTTATTGGGATCAGGAATGCATTTTGATTGGTTGGGGTTGGTAGAATATGTTTAGTTTTCTCTGATCTTAGTGAGCAGAGTGAATTTGGATTTTGTGTGTGTTTTTTTACAGGTGTCCCTCTGGTCATAGTTAGCCTGGTGCTGGCTATAGATAAAGATGCTTATGGCAACGCTATCGCTAAAGAGGCTACAGTCATTGAATCCGGCGACCCGTTGTAAGTACAAGCACTGGGCTGTAGTTGAAACTCTATTTTGGGAGTCTGAATAGTGTTATAAAATTGTGAGATCTTTAGATCTTAGGTGCCTGATAAAATACATAAAATGAAAAGTTGTACCAGGGATATTGAGAAATTTTCAGAAATCACTTAGTGGCATCTTATGATGGCATTCATCATAAATCCTAGTGTAAATGACATGACCAACCCCCCCACCCCCAGCTGCTGGCTGCAGAATGATGTCTTCTTCTACGTGACGGTGGTGGCATTTGTTCTTCTGATCCTGCTGTGCAACACCTCTGTGTTCATCGTGGTTCTGATCCAGATCAGACAGATGAGTGCCAATAAGCCCTCAGCAAACAGCCGCAGCTCCCTGCAGGACTTGAGGGCAGTGGCCAGCCTCACCGTTCTGTTAGGCCTGACTTGGTCAATGGGCTTCTTTTCCTTTGGGCCGGGTAGAGTGGTTCTGATGTACCTGTTCACCATCTTCAACACTCTGCAGGGTGAGTATGAGCTGTAGTTTGCATTAAGTAGTTATTAGTTACAGGGGAGCATGTCATTTACAACACATTTATAATTCTGTTATGAGGACTGCGTTTACTATCTCTGCTGTTGTGTCCCAGGGTTCTTTGTTTTTCTGTTCCACTGTCTGATGAAGGAGAATGTGAGGAAACAGTGGAGAATCCACCTCTGCTGCGGACGTCTCAGACTCAGTGATTACTCAGGTACCTGTTGTAAAGTGAAGCAATGTTTGCGGACATACAGTATCGCAGTATATTGGCCAGATGGTGATGGGATGTATTTCAACAGAGTCATGGTCCATTGTTTTCTCTCTTTTTTTGTCCCCTGTGTTCAGACTGGAGCCACTCTGTAACAGTGGGTGGCCACGGCAAAAAGAGCAATCTTGTTAACTCTAACTCTGGCGCCTCTAACAGCACCTTCACCATCAGGAAGATCTCAGACTCCTCCACAAGCTCAGAGCAAAATCATCGCCACTAGGGGGCATGAGTAGGCTGTTCATTTGTTCATTCATTCAGAGATGAACCATCTCTGTTATAGACTGCTCTTAATGTATAACTGAGTGGTTAAAGCCTGGAAAAATATTCTTCTCTGTGTGTAAAAATAGTAAAGTGCTGTAATGTAAATGTAATGTAGCAGTGGAGGTTGTAAGATGTTTTCATGTAAATGGAATGGAAGGGAAACTGAATGAAAAGGACAGTCTCATGTATTTTGGTTATTTGTAAGACATTAAACCATCTTTCTATATAGTTGCTCTCAAATTTCAGTAATATTTATTCTGCTGTTACTGTGATTAAAACAACAACAAAAACATCAGTTTTGTTGAAACCTTCTTTTGTGATTTAATGTTTCCAGTATACTTTTGTCTTTGTTTTGCACATGAAATCTGCACAATGAAAAATAAAAAATAAATGAGAAACTATGGTTTTTTGCCTGTATTTTGGATCAGAAATAATGTTTTGTTATTTCCAATGATAAAAAGACACTGGCGTGAAACTGGCGTTGATCTGTTATTGTTACCGTGGGCATTTAAAAAAAAAGGTTATGAACAGCTGAAGATATCATAGGTTCTTTATATATGTCTTTTTTGTGTCTGTGATAAGTGTATTTGGTAGAAACCTTGCTGTGTAAAATATTCATGTTATACTGTCTTACAGCTCAAGAGGTTTTACTTTATGTTATTATATCCATGACCATTTATTTTTTATTTATTATTTAATATGACACCTAGCCTCATACACCTGCAGACATCTCACCAGCAAATAACTTTACAGCTACGGTTAAACTGTCTTCAACTTCTTGACACTATGGCTGAGGAATGTTATAATAAGGTGGCGTTCAGGTTCTGGAGGAACTCGCTGGATGGCATTCTGTTCATAGCTGTGAAGCACCACACGCCCTCCCAGTCTAACACATCAAGTAAGTCTGCAGGATCTGTGTGCGAAAAATGTTTTGTCTGTAGCATAGAGGAAGAGAGGGAAGGTGACCGATGGTGGTTCTTCGAATCTAATCAATGACTCTGATGTTTAAGCTGAAACCAGGAGACATTTTTTCCAACAATTTTGACTGCTGCTCACCTTTGCTTTGATCAACCAGTCAATGCCAGGACTCACTCCCTGGTCATCTTTGGTCAATCATCAGGGCAGGTAAGGGAAGTGAGTTACTTCAAATTTAAATGTGTATGGAAAAAATGATGATGGAATTATTAGATGTTCATTAAGGTTATATACAACATTTTATTTGCTATCACTTCTATGTGACTATGTGTTCACTACTGTTCAAGCACAAATGTTGATGTAATCCCTGAACAGCTTATTGTACAAACTCACTTGCCATTATGGAGACTGTCATGCACTGTGAGTACAAGATGTTACTAAAAGACACAATTTCTATGGCCATAAGATTTTCTAAAGTGAAAGGTGTATTTTACTCTTAAAATGTTTGGACATTTCGTGGGAAATTAATCAGAGTGCCTCAAAGGCAGTCAGCAGTCCATGACATGAATCATCCAGGACAAGTTAAGTGTAAAAAGTGCTTCTGATAAACAGATAAGGAGGGAATCAACTCCACTTAAGAAGAGTTCAGTTTGACGTGCCTTTTCAACAGTAAGTTGACGTGATCTTGTTTTGTCTCTGTTTTCAGTCACGACTGACCCATGGAGGACAGAACAGAAAGTCCGAAAGCTGTGAAGGTGGAGGAGCATTCTCGGTGTGTCATCCTGACTTATTTCCAGGGAGACATCAACAGCATGGTGGATGCTCACTTCACACGAGCTCTAGGTAAAACCTGCAAGGCCAAGGCTCCGGCAGCAAAGGCAAAGAAACTACGTAAAACTATTAAATCAGGTAAGCACATAAAATCAACAGCTTGTGACCTACCTGACTACAAACAAGGCAATCAATCCCATCCATCCTCACTGCATGGCTTCTTTCTGTGTCCCCCTGCAGAAGACACCAGCTCCTGTCAGGGCAGTGCCCTTGACTCTTACACAGAGTCACAGGCCCCTCCTTTAGCAGGACGTCTCCTTGCCTTCGGCCCTGCAGACAATGCCCCCGGCTCATGGCACTCGCTCACCACCAGGGCAGGAGAGGGCCCAGGTTTGCCATCCATCGCATATCACTCCCTGTCCCAAGAAGGGCTGAGCCTCACTGGACAGCAATACGCCACGTCCCTGCTCAACCTGCTGCACAGTGACCGGGGTGAGATGGGACCCGGCATAGCCTCCAGCTCCAAGCCAGAACTGCTTCCCAGCTGGACGATGCCTCAAGGGTTCAGAGAGTCTGTAGACCCTGCTGTAGCATTCGAACCTGGTAAGTCTGCAGCTACAATACAGCATCTTAGAAAAGCTTTTCAATCAGTGAGATAAAAATACCTGCACCTCAGATAAAGAAACTGATAATGATGAAACTATGTGGCTCTGTGGGAGATTTCCAAATCCCAAATACATTATTATTATTAACAAGTTGCATGATGGGAAGTGTAGATTTCAGCATTTTTGGATGTTACTGGAACACAGCATGAACTCCTAATCAGTAGCTACATGGCACGTAACCCGTGTTACTTCCTTATTATGCACCTGTGTGTTTCTATTTTTATGAAGTACAGGAAACTCATTAGTCATTACTCGACTGATAAGTACCAGCTGCGTTTTTCCAGAGCATATTAACATTAACATTCATGTTCATTTGTTGGTCATGATGCATACCTACAGAGCAGGCGTAATGCACTACCTCTTCACTTAAAAGCAACAATTAAGCACCTGACTCAGAGTTAATCAATAGTAGAAGTAAAAAGTATGAAGTATGAAGGTTTACAGATCATTACACAACCTATCATTAACTAATCTTATCTGGTGTTCTTTATGGACTACGTGTTAGGGATGTGTTTATTAGCAGTTAGTTCCAGACTTCCTTGTTCATTCCTTGGCAACTGCTCAGAAATTTGTCTGTGTTGTTCTAAGACATGCTACTGTTTGAAAAAGATACAGACTTATTCATATACAGCCATTAGAGCTGAATTGAAATCATTATGTTTCGTCTCCTCTCTGTCAGAGCGGCGTCTGGACAAGAAGGATTTGTACTGGTACTGAAGAGAGTGACTGGAGCAGCAGAGATAGAGAATGGCTTCGACTACACAACATACGTTTAAAACAGCTGCCTTTCTGTTCGTTCAGGTGGCTGTCAGCCGTTTTACTCGTCCAACAGGCCTCTTGACTGTCATCTGAGAAGAGACTGCAGCGCTTCCATTCCCTTACTCTCTCCATTTCTCAGTGATATGACCTCAGTACGTCAGCATGTACCAACTGGAACAACCTTTCTAAAAGGGAACACTCTCTGGCAAACCTGTTCTTCAACTCTGACATTCCTCTAGTAGATCTCTGAGCACTGTATATGTTGTTGCTCCCTTTGCGGTGGAGTTGGATGAAGGGCATTTTCTTGTGCCTTTATCAGGCACTTCTCTTAATGGGTCTACACCAGTAAATGGACCAGTATTACATTACAACATTGTGAGCCTCTTGAGTGTATAAATATTGATGTTAATATCTGTCTGTAGTTGACCTGAAGGAGTTTTAGTTGTTGATTTTAGTGATGAAGGATAGTGATGTAATGTTAATGACTTGTTTTCTGTGTACTGTACAAAAATGGGATCATACACAAACTTAAAAAAAGTAAAAGTAAAAACTGTAAGAAGTGAAATGCTCATGTTCTAAAAAACTATCAAACACCATACTGTCAGTGACTTTGTGAAGTAATGAGCGTCAGAGAGCAAACCACACAAAGTGAACAATAGTGACACCTAATGGTAAGATTGATACCACAATCTAAATTATGTACTGTATACGATGTTTGATATACAAAGACATAAAAGACATATGATGACTGATGGAAAATAACTACCATTTACTCAAGTGCAATTTTGACAGACTTCCACTTTATGCTACATTATTCTTCCACTCTACCGTATTTCAAAGGGAAATATCACATATTTTATATCACTGTATTTTATTGACAGCTATATTTATAGTTACATTTTAGATTAAGATTTAACATCTAAAACTCTCTAAAATACACATTACTATAGAGAAAACTACCCAACAGTGCAAAATAGTTAAATTAGCTTCAGCTCACCCAACTACAGCAATACAGTAACACTCAAATAATAATGATCAACAAAAATAACAATATGACACTGACACTGGCTATTCTCCTCAATTAATAATTTTTTGATACTTTGAAGTACATTTCGTCACTGATACTTTCATACTTTTAGACTAGTAAAATTGATGAATGCAGGGCTTTTACTTGTAATGGAGCAGTGTAGTGTTTTATCCAAACTTTTGCTCAGGTAAATTATTTTAATACTTTAACAGACAGCCAATCACACCCTGTAACTGGCTGTGCTTGATTAACAAAGAGATAATCAAAAATGGCATTGGGAAATAGAAATAATTTTTGTTTTTAAAATAAAAACTGATGCAATTAAACTAAAAGCAGGGTTCTCTGGGTCTCTTTAATTGACAGTCAAGTTTGCCTCCCACACTCCAACCCAGGAACAGGTGTAAATGTGTTTTCTTACCGTTGAACAGAGATCTGCTGCTGTGTGGAGTCTAATGAGTGAACTCACCAGAGCTACATTAGAGTGCAGCTCAAACAGTGAATTCCTAAATGACACAGAAAGTGTCAGGCTTCAAGCTTCAATGTGTGAGTACACACATTGCACATCATCATCACCGTTCTCAGCTCTATTCACCTGTTTGTGCCTTTGTCTTTTTACACATCCACCTGACCTGTTTCATTCAGATGGTGCAATAGCCTAACCAAAACTGTGGCCACTACAGTGGCTGTATTGAATTAAAAGTTTAGAGGTCTCTCACACACATATTCACACTTTGGGTTTGTTTTTTTTGTTTTTTCAATACAAGCTTTGCCTGAGACTTTGTCAGGAGGTTTATTAAAGTTCTACACCTAGATGACACTTTTTGAAAGGTGTTAATATTTGGAAGTAGACAAGGTAGCTGAAGTTTACTATGAAGTTAACTTGAGGAAGTTAGGAATGAAAATAGGTCATAAAGTCTGGTCTAGTAGAAAACTTGGCATTTTAATATAATCACATCTGGTTAGCATGGTGCTAACAAGACTAATGGCCTACATCCATGTTACAGTAGGAGCTGTGTGAGGCTGTAGTTAGGCAGAGTACTACTTTGAGCTTAATGTTACAATTAGCACACTCACATGCTGACAATGACAATGATAGCATGCTGATGTTTAGCTGGCATGATGTTCACCATCTTATTTTAGCATGTTAGCATGCTAACATACTCTAATTAGCAGTAAACACAAATTACAGCTGATGTAATTAGTTTTGTAAGTATCACACAAACTGATATTTTGACAAAATCAGACAATCACCATTATAATTCGTCCTGAGGGAGGCATGACTGTTAAATTTTATGACAATCAAACCAATAGTTGTTGAATCATTTAATTCAAAACCACAGATGTTAATCTCATTGTGGTGCAAGAGGAAGTGGCAAGTTGGATCACAAAACTCTGGGCACCATGAATATTGGTATAATATATTTTCAGCCAATCCAAGCAATAGCAGTTGAGATGTTTTAGTCTGGTCCAAAGTGGTGAACTATTTTCCATCCCTAGAAGCATGCCCATAGCATGGCCATTGAGAAGCTGAAATTCATGTGCTTGAAAAGAAAGATTTAAATACTTCATTTCTGAGTTCCTCACACAGTAATTAAATAAAAACAAGGGACAATAAAAGCTTTGTTTTCACACGGGACTGGATTTGTTCCTTCTTATCCATTTCCAGTCATAATGACACTGGGATTATCCATCTGCAACACATCGTAAGTCAGATATGTTCAACAATTTGCTCTTTTTAATTGTCAGTCAGGAGACATGATGACAATATCCACATCTAACTGCAGACACCATTCATGACCACAGATGGAGGTGTATCTGTCTCCACGTGATGAGGGGGGATTATAGATGGTGCTGTGCTAATATTAGTTTTTCCCATCTGGTATTGCATAAACCATGGTTGGGTTACCCAACTGGCTGACTGGGCAGTGTTCCTGAGGGCTTATGGACCCCCAAGCCAAGTGCAGGCATTTCATGTGACTGTGCACTGTGCCCAGAGATCCAACATCTCATAATCAGGCTGGAAATATCTCAGCTGTCGTCACTGATGAACATTCACATAACACGTTTGTTGGCAAGAATTGTGCACAAAAGTATTTGTGTATGATGCCTACACAGTCTATATATAGACTTCTTATATATAACCAGTCGTCTGTTTATTACGCACACCTAGCTAAAATGAGTGCAGTCTGATATTGTAATTAATCCTCTCTTAAGGGAGGATTAATGTTCAGTTTTATAAAAAAAAAACTGCCTCAGAGAGGTCATGTTGGAGGATGTAGTTTCTGTTATTTAGCCTGCCCTCATGGTCATAAATGAGGTGGACAAAAGTGTGTTATCTAAGTTTAGATAATGACCTGCTGCTTGCTTTTTATATGTAGTGGCCTTGAACGCAATGTTTGGAGTAGTATGGAAGTTTAGAGTATAAGCATTAGCTTACATTACTTATTTCACTTAATGTTTCCTAGCCTTTAAATGCCTCTGTTATTCAGAAACCATCTTGCAAGTACATGTGCATGATAGGACAAACTAGCCTAGAGTTTCAATGATGTCACTATTCATATGGTAATGTGTCATTTGACCACACTGGAAACTTACTGAAGATGGTATTTAACATACGGTAGTCATCAAGACATTACAATTACCAGGCATAATCAACATGAAGCAGGACTTATTTTCCTGTTGAATCCCATCACGCCAACATTATTCAGACCTGGCTCAGATAATGTAAGCTTGACAAAACAATCCAGCGATATAATCTCACTCAGTAGCTGTGCCATAACACTGTCTTTTTAGGTATTCTGTTGGTATTTGGCTGAAATTGCTTAATCCTCACAGTCCTTTAATTATTAATTGATCTCTCCACTTTTTAACCTTTCCCTCAGTATCATCACCCCTGAACATTTTATCAGATTTTATCTAATCTTTGTACAAAAATAGCTCAAGAACAGTGGGCTGTTGCAGATAGCTGTTCTTAGTGTATCTCCTTCTGAAATTGGTGTGTATTCAGAACTAGTTTGTTCTTGTTGGAAATGTGGAGGAAAATCCTTCAGGTGGACTCTGTCTTCAGAGGAGATGCAGCTAAATCCCTCTAAAATTTCACTCTATGATTTTTTATGGTATGAGCTAACCTTGCATTTAAAGAACTCTTATTCAGTGCACACGCTGCAACATTCCTCATCACATCCTCCAAAATGTATGTATGTATGATTCTCAGGTTACCTGCTAACACATTAAATCAGAGTTACATCAGCTGTAGAGGAGGAAGCCTGAAAGAAGCTTTGTCCGTTGGGTCCCTGAACAGTCTCTGATCCTCATTTGACTTTATTTGAAACACGCAGCTCCTAAAGCTTAACTTCAGACAGCGTCATAGAAGCAATGCACTCCAGAAAACCAACCAGGACACTGTCGTCCTTGACTGATCTGAGTTGCAACGTCATTTCTGTTTGTTAAAATCATATGTCATTGTAGCTGACAGAAATTTAAAAGGAAGTGAATGTTATGTAGCATGTAACCGAGACGTTTTACAAAGGAATAAGAAAAGCACACAATTACACAAAAGTTACATAAGCAATGTTTTGTTTAACAGAATTTCCTTTTTGTTGCCACACCAATGCAGACATACACTGATACAGATGTAAAAATTAATAGAAAGCGCAGAGAGTAAATCTGAAACAAAACCCTGCAGGCTTCTAATTCAAGATCAGTAAATAAAAGCAGGCGCCCATTAGAGCAACACCTCATTTCTCTTTGCCTTATAGGGCTCACATGTGTCAGTGGTGTAACAAAGCCAATATCAGGTGCAAAAGAAGCTGCAGCAGCTATGGATTGAAGGGACTTTGGAAGAAGATTGGCAGCAGGCGTGGAGCAGGAACAGGAGACAATCTGCAGTTCCCCAGGAGGCACTCATGGATTCAGCAACCATTCAGGCTTGAAACCATAATCCCTCTTCCTCCCTTGTGCATAATCAGGCTGGTCAATCACTACTGACTATTGACAACTGATTTCCATTTGTTCATTCTGATTTGAGTGATGCAATCCATGGCTGTGAACATCATGTGTACTGCATGGCAGATGTCCTCACTGCATTAACGTGTAATAACATCTGAACTGTTCCAATTTAGACTTAAATTTTCTACATGATCTGAAAGATGTTTCAAGTTTCTATAAGTTCACACAATCCAGAAATGGATGGGAAGTGGTGGCTGTCTGTAAGGACAATTTGGAAAATGGTTGATGTGATTTAAATAGGATAAAACACACAAAAACATTGGTTGGTTCATTGTGTGGGAGACTGTGCAGAAAAGAAAATGCTGATCAGGTGCAAAACTTTCTTTGTTGGTGACTTACTTTGTGCTCAGTTGAACCAGCTGTATGCGTCTACACACACACACAGGAGAAGTCTGGCACAGAAAGCAGCGATGAATATGAAATGCACAGCTTAGCAAAAACCATGAGACCAAAGTTTGTACTTCTGAAGCGGAACGCCGGGAGTAATTCTCTCCAGTGTGACTGTAAAAATTAGAACTTCATTTTGGATAATCGCTTGATCTGGCCTATATCTGCCGTGAAAAATCCGAAAAAACCCAGTGGAAGTCGGTGTAACTGTGCGAATTTGATTCACGTCTGAAAATGAGCTCAGCACAACGCCTTGAAAGGCATTGCATTTGCAGCTGGAAAGCAATAAATTGGGAGATTTACTCTATTTACACAGGCCATTGTGCTCAAAAGGACACATTATAATAACTGGAGAGAGTGTAAGAAAGAAAGAGAAGTGTTTGTGTGTGGCAGGGAGAAAAGGGGGTGGGGGTATTTGCATTTGTTATAAGGGTGCAGGTATAAAGAAGAGCACAGGGCACAGTCAACTCTCCTGACACTCTTATGACTGTGTTATATCGGCCCTCGCAGCAGGCAGAGCTGCTGTACCGGGTCTGTGCAGGACTTCTCGCTGTTTATGTGTATGTGTCGGTGTGTGAGTGAGCGTGAGTGTGTGTCCGGCTCCTCTGCCCCCCTCTCACTGCTATGGTCGTCCACATACGCGGTTGTAATTTCAGCACCACAGACAGCTCTCTCTCCAGCTCCAACCTCAGCACGGACGCCACTCTGCGGGACTCCCCGACGACGTCCCAGAGCCCCGGCGGGCTGAGCCGGACCGGCCACACGGTGGTGGCGGTATGCCTCGGCTTCATCTTAGTGGCGGGAATCCTCAACAACTTCCTGGCTCTGCTCGTCTTCGCGAAGTTTCGCTCCCTCTGGACGCCCATCAATCTCATCCTGTTGAACATCAGCCTGAGCGACATCCTCGTTTGTCTTTTCGGGACTCCCTTCAGTTTTGCTGCGAGTCTGCACGGGAGGTGGCTCATCGGAGAGTACGGCTGCAAGTGGTACGGGTTCGCCAATTCCCTCTTTGGTAAGTCACACACGTGCAGTGACAGCAAATATAAAACCTTTTGTCTGTCTTCGACTGTTTTCCACTAACTTGAGTTAAAAGTTGATGAATTCAGAAAGTTTAAAGTTAAACATGGCGTTACTGATGATTTAGTCATAGGCAGATATGGAAGAAGAGTTTCTATCGTCTAAAATCTCAACGTGCAATGTAAGTAGTACCTGTACAGTCCATGTAGTGGACAATATGTCTCTCTGAAATGTAGTAGAGTGAATCTGTAAAGTAGCATATTGTGAAAATACTACTACAAGTATCTTAAAATTGAACTTAAGTACAGTACATTAATACATTTATTTTCCTCAGCTACTTTCCACCACTGGTTGAATCAACCAAAAACAACCATGCCGGATTCAGTGTCACAGATTTGAGTTAAACAAGGGAGGACATCACAGAAGACAGATTCTTCAATTTCTTTTAAATGACTATATCATCAGTACATTTGACTGACTACTTAAGACTATGGTTATTTGAGAATTTAAGACCAAACACAGCACTGAGATTTACAACACCACGATGAGGAAGACAGTGACATACAGCACTGCTGCAGAAGTGAGGATGATTCAGATCCAATGTGTCATTTGATGGACTTAGTTTTGCTCCCTTGACCTTTTTTTTTTCCTCTTTTGAATCCTGAACACCACCCCCACCATACTCTACAGCACACAAACACAGCAGGCCTACAGAGGGCAGATAAGAACTTTAACTAAAGCTTTCAGTTGAAGGCTTTGTTGCAGCTGAGTAAGAGCTTTCTTCAAAATGTGCATCCTGTTTTTGTGCTGGTTGGACAAAAGAAAAACTTGTATAATCTCATCCTATTGATGAGTCACAGCTGACATACATACACACACACACACACACATATATTCATACACTATTCAATGTAGAACAAAGATAAACACACAATATCTCTCACACACACATTCACAAACATTGTTAAATGTTAAAGGGCAAATTCAACCTAACATCTGACCAAGACTTTTTGACTGAGAAGCTCACTTTTTAAAAAAAAATTCAACTATTTGTTCACGTGGGTGAGGAGTTGTGAATAACAAGATTATACCTTCTCTCTGCTGGCAGACTGGGGGCATTCTGGGAAATGTTTGTGATGATGGTGCTTAATGTCAGGGGTTGAATATCTGCACCAAAGTTCATGGTGACCCATCCGCTAGTAGTTGTGACATTTCTCTTAAAACCACAAATTAAACCTCATGGTGGCATTAGAGGAAATTGATCACCAAAGTTTTTAGGATCTGAGCCAAACTGGTGGACCAACTGATACTGACCACATCAAGCATAGGATCCAGTTTAGTGTTGTTGCTGAGAAACGCTGTTACAAATATTAACTAAAATGCTCTCTGATTATTATATCTAACCTATTCTATGTTTTCTCCTCTCTTTCTTCACAAGGGATTGTGTCCCTGGTGTCCCTGTCCATTCTCTCCTACGAGCGCTACACCACCGTGCTGCGTTCCTCCCAGGCTGACATCTCAGACTTCAGGAAAGCCTGGTTCTGTGTCGGAGGCTCCTGGCTCTACTCTCTCTTCTGGACGTTGCCGCCTTTCTTGGGTTGGAGCAGCTATGGGCCAGAGGGACCTGGCACCACATGCTCCGTCCAGTGGCACCTCCGCTCGCCCACCAGCGTGTCATATGTGTTGTGTCTGTTCATCTTCTGTCTGCTGCTGCCCCTTCTGCTCATGGTCTACTCTTACGGCAGAATCCTTGTTGCAATCAGGAGGGTGAGGGTCACCGTTGTTTCACTTGTCCTTCATTCTCTGCACAGATGGGTGACATATTAAAAGAAAAACCTACATACCAACATAAAATCTCTTAGTAAGGTGCTGGGCCACCACCAGCCAGCAGAATAGCTTCAGTGTGCCTCAGTATTGTTTATACAAGCCTCACAAACTCTACCAGAGGGATGGAATACCATTCTTCTAAAAGATATTGGCGTTTTGATGATGGTGGTGGAGAACGCTGTCTAACACGTTGGACCAAAATCTCCCATAGGCATTCAGTTGGGTTGAAATCTGCCAATTGCATATGGTTCACATCATTTTTGCACACATCAAAGCAGTTAGTGACCTCATGCCCTGTGTACGGAGGCACGGTCATTGTGTTTCTCCACTCAATTTGCAGGTTTTTCCATTGTTGTATTTAATATGGCTGGACACATTGTACAAGCACATTATCTTTGGCATTCTCTGTGCTGTCAGCAAACCATACACACATTTACAAAGGTTCAGTATAAAACACATATGGCACAAACTGCATGCACAGACCTGTAATTTTCTCAGGATAATGTGCTGCCTTTCACCACGTCCATCTGCTCAGCTATGAAGTCTTAATAGCTCTGCTAAAGTGGACTCCGCTGCTTGGGACGTAAGATTGTGGCTCAGAGGTTGACTGATGCCTGTCAAACTCCCATGAACACTTGGTCATGTGTTTTCAAGGTAATTTCAAGCAACATCAAGCCAGATAATCCTAGAAGCCGGAGCTCTGTGTTTACAATCTTACAGTCAATTTATCTAGCAGGAGATAGAAATAGGGAAAATGTCTTCGGGGGAGCGGGTGGCTTCAGAACCCAGCTGTGTTCTTGAGGGCAATGATCCCCCCTATCTGTTTCCAGTGACTCATCCCCACTGCGGTGGGGCTTACATAAACCTGCCAGTCACACAAATAAGTGATAATAAAGGGCTCCCAACTGATGTTGTGTCCCTCCATGCTCTTGGCTGCTACTGCTCCTATTAATGAATCACCTAGAAGGTATTTTTAGGTTGTGGAAGCACCCCGTTACTAATGGATACCTGCTATTATGTAAGCACCTCCATCCTTTTTTTTGTGCCTCTATGCACCTAAGGGAGTCAGAGCAGGGGAGCAGAGGAGTCAGGGCTTTGCAGACTTGATTACTGTATTGCTGAATGGGGGTTGGGGGGGTGGGGGTGGGGGCTCAAACGCACACTACTCACCCTCCAACTGAGCCCTGCTTTAGGCTTTTCTTAGAAATGGAGCAATCAGTGTGTGGAGCCTACTGGTGGCTTCTCAAAGGTGACTGAAACTGACACGTCAGAGGGAGCGATGACATTTATTTCAACAGCATCACGGCGGATCAATCTTGGATTTTTTTTTCTTCGCATGACAGCATCGCATTTAGATTGAATTCACAATGCTGTCTGTAAAGCTTCTTCTGCGAACTCACACACACTTCACATATTTATTCTTACCTAACTGTGTCTTTTTGAATTGATAATGGACACATTTCCAAACAAAAATATACTATTTTATTCCAAAAGACTCATTTGAAAATATATATGTATTTCAACTTATCTACTAGAGCACGATTCTGTAGTCCTCTTGAGTTTATCTGTCATATTTTAGTCTCTCTGTTGAATTACATGTTAAGTTTTGCTATCAAAATCAGCTGCTACTGTGATTTAACTGAGATGCTTCTCACAGTCTCTCTGTAGGTAATATTCAAAACAGAACACAAGTTCAGCTACGCAGAAATCACTGCTGATTGAACGTTGTCAGAATAGTTATTACATGATAGGAGATCGAGGACACAGAGCAACAGAGGTTATGACCTAATTCCACATAACGTGAGTGGTAATTGAGTGTGTGACAGATATGCAGTCACTTGACAGAGAGGGCAGGGTTTTCTCCTCTGGGGGCAGGGGGGAAGTGTGTGTGTGTGTGTGTGTGTGTGTGGGGGGGGGGGGGGATCATTAAGCAGACATTCTCATTCATTCATGATGTATGGTGATGAGCATCACAGTGGTAATTACACAAGGCGGTGACCACAGAGGTATGAAATCAATACCAAGGAAGTGACAGTCGCAGCAGATGAGACACAGCTGTAACCATTTGGCTTACGACATATCTGAGCTAATTTTAGCCCACATGTACAGTACATCAGAGGAAACCAGCAGGACAGATGTAATGAAACACGCCAGAGTATGTACGTATAGTGCCCACACTGCTGCTGGCCAAACTTAAACCATGTAGTATTTTTCCAATGATTGTTTCTATGGATACTGTAACATCTGAAGTGATCTACTAGATCCAGCAGTCATTCACAGATCACATTGCAAGTCTAATTGTTTTCTAATTGAATTTACACTACCTTGTAACCTTAATACATATTTGACAACAATTGTCAACTGTTAATTTGGCTTGTCATTACACAATAGAAAATGTCAACAGGTGGGATCCTTATCAGGTGAGGGAGGAGTGTATTTGCATGCACTACTGCGTGTCTTTTTTTTTTTATAATACCACTGGATGGGACCAAAGACAGAAATTTTCAAATGCTACATACACAGTGTGGATTTAATGTAATTAGTCACAGGACAATGTCAGAAAAACAAAAAGCAGCAAAACATGGCAAAGCAAGGAAAACTCAATATTTAAGTCTGTAATGGGTAAAAATTATTGTCAAAAAAGATTTAACTGCTGTACCTCTTCCTCTCCTCTGTTTTCATGTCTCTAGGTGGGTAAGATCAATCTGCTGGCAGCTCAGCGCAGAGAGCAGCACATTTTGGTGATGGTGTTGTCCATGGTGTCCTGCTACATGCTGTGCTGGATGCCCTACGGCATCATGGCCCTGATGGCTACCTTCGGGCGGCTGGGACTGGTCACTCCCATGGCTAGTGTGGTGCCCTCGGTCCTGGCCAAGTTCAGCACCGTCATCAACCCTGTTATCTACATGTTCTTCAACAACCAGGTGAGAGACCTGGGCAGGGTGGTGACGAATGATGACCCAGAATCCCTGTCTCTGCTGCATTTGCCACTAGATTAAAGTGTGTTTTACATCTGTTGTATATGACTGACTGCTCAGCTGTGCTTCTGTGGGACTGAGGATGCAGCTCAGTCTCAGTCATTTTACTCTCAGTGCCTTTATCACTATTCATCAGGTACTACATGCAGCACACTAGATGGCATGTTTTCTTTCAAGAGCTCTCCTTCCCCTATAGCCATTTATGGCCATGACATGTTTCTACTGAGAAATACATGACATTTTTATCTTGAGGAAACCCTGGCAAAGGGTTTTTATTGTCTAGGTTGCGCATAACCATTGCTTAAACAGCATTTCTGTGACTATATTTAAATGTTTAATTAGGTCCTGCTTGACACTGCTGTTTGTTCAAATACTGGTTAAATGAAAATGTTCACTTTTCCAACCAAATATATCCCAGTTTTAACTTTGATGTCTAAATGTCTTTTGACCTGAAAATTACCTAAACCACTAAATCATTGCTTACTGGGAGTGATCATCCTCTATTTTGTGCTTTTACACAGTTTTATAGATGCTTTGTGGCCTTCATAAAGTGCAGCAAGGAACCCAAGTCTGTTCAAGGAGAGGACCACCCAACACCGAGGACACCGTTTTCTGGCTTCTTCCCCATTCACAGACAAGCCCCCCTCTGCTCTGCGCAACCTCAGATCCACAGCAGCTCCAGAAATGCTGCCCTCTGCAGCCGGCACAGTGAACGCCACACACTTGTCGTCCACTACACTCCATAAGGGTTTTTGTCATCTTTTTCATCTGACAGACTGTGAAAGTTAAAACTAATGTGTTTTTTTTTCTGTGAATGAATGTCTAGGATCCAAAGTGCAACTAAAAGACACATATTTGCCTTCTATCTCTCAACACCCTGCCATTGATTTTACATATGAAGATGAATGTCACTGTCAGCTCTTTAACATTTGAATGTAAACTCAGTGCCATGCAGTTCACCCTCTTACTTAAAAGCTAATTTTACTTGGTCCTGTGTTGAACTTCCAGCACACATGGAAATGCCAGTGTACAGTATATGTTTTGAATTTATACTCTGGAAATACGTTATGTATGTGTTTGACAAGTTATAGCAGCTCTCAGTTCTCTGAGAGACTCTCTGAGCATGTACATGTTTTTACATTTCATGCTTTACATAAAAATAAAGTCCAACCCTGCTTATCATTTAGACATCCACCTACAGGTGTCTTTAATTCTGTGACATCCTGTTTTCTTGTCTCTTTTTCCACAATATGGAATATGCTACTTAATGGAGAGAAAAAGGGGTAATTTAACATAAGGGAGACCGAGTATTTATACATACAGACAATATGTATAAATACTCAGTATGCATATGTTTACAGCTGAGAGTATTTTGAACCACTAGGGGAGGCCATGAGCCATTGCAAAAGATGTCTATATCAAACATGCTATTTATATGAACATTTGCTGTTGTCTCCCAGCAGCTGAATCACCACAACTATATATATGTACATAAGTATATAAAAACAATTTATGCAGTTTTGCATGTGTCAGTCATTATGTAGTGTCATTTTTTTTATTAAAAAAAAGGGGGAAAAAAGGGGAAAAGTTCAAGTTTAGAGAAATCAATAAACTTTTGTGGATCAGAAATGCTGTTTTTATACAAATTCGTGACTGCTTTCTGTTGTATATCCATCCATTTCTGGTGTGCACTGTACAGCACACATACTGTATATTAAACATATTTAGGATATTCAAAGCACCACCAGTACTGGATTAACTTTTACCAGTAGTGTTACTGTTATTTTTGTATGTGTGTGTGTTTGTTTCTGTTTCTTGGGTTATTTACCCAGTATAGCTATTTTTGAGCCTGTGTTAAACACAAGAAACTCATGTTTTACCCTAAAACTATCACAAATGTATTGTTAGTTAAACTAAAATGTTAGCTGTTCAACAGTCTCTGTATTCAGTTTAACTATCATACGATAATGACGCAGATGTAGTTAACTAAGGTTTTATACAGCACTCTGTGACTAATTGGGTGAACATGCCACATTAGAAATGTTTCACAGTAGCCTCATCAGGATGTGTGGCTACGATGAAAAACATTAGTGGGTCACATCCCAGACAAGGGTGCGACCACAACCAAGCAGAGTTAGATATTCTGTGGTTATTTTCACAGACTGACTACCTTGCCACGCATCTGAATAAACTTCTTTCAAGTCAAAGTGAACTGAACTGATATCAGGAAACATTTAACAGGCTGTACTGATCTGTGGTTTGGCCAATGCATACGTTTTAAAAGGCAAATATAATCAAAAATAATTAAAACAACATTGTGAGAAATGATTGGTCATATATTTTCTCAAGTCACTGAGAAATCACATTGATGTTTTATTAAGAGAAATGTCTGGTAAATGTGTTATTTCCTGCTTCTAGTATGACTCTTAAACTCACATGTATTTGCTGCAGCTGCCCTGTCTCAAAAAACGACTACAGCATCAAAACTGAGTGAAAATACCATTGGACATTCAATACATAGGTATTCTGGGTATGCTCTATGTAATGTCACCGACTTTAAATACTATTAAGTTATTATATGCAATACTACATTCCACTACGTATCATAGGAATTTGGTTTTTACTACTAAGAACAGAGGTGTTGCCACACTGACATAGAAATACTGAGTAATTCAAGGTCACATAGCATTGTGACATATCTTACAGAAAGGAAGGATAAAAAAAATGGTAGGTATCTCACATGTATGCACACATACACACATGCACTCACCAAAGGTCACATCTTCAAGGTTTCAGAGCTTCCAGGAAGTAGCGAGAGTAAAACTCAGTTGCTTGTGAGAGCAGCAGTTCATAAGTGCATGGCATGTCAGGGACGCCAGGCAACTCTAGATTTCACCACTCCTCTCTACCATGATCAACACTTACCAGACCAGCCTGGCTCCTCCGCCGGTGCCTCCGCGCCTCAACAGGTCCCACCCGGTCCTCATCCCGGCTCCGCTTCCATCACCAGGCCACAACAAGCCTCTCATCCGATTCTTGGTCGGTGTAGTGGTGCTGCATTTACTGCTGTCTGTCGGAGGATTCATCTATTTGTACACTGAAAAAATGGTAAATATTCTCTCTTATAGAAGAGATAATGCTAACTCTACTGTGTGTATTTTTAAAGTAATTATGCAACAATCTTCCAAGGCATTACAAGTTAAAATATTTATACTTCATATTTTTATTTATAAAGGTGATGGTTTAAAAATATATATATTTTAAAAAATCTTCAACTACTATTAAACTTAAAAATTAAGTTTAAATAAAAGAAAAGACAATTAATAAACAATTAAACAATTATTTCAATTTAATTTGCAAATTAACTCGTTTTTATTCTAAACCATGAAACAACCGTATGTAGCACTGCACATTCTTTTGCTCACACCAGGGTACTGAAATAGATCTGTTTAAATTCACACATCTGATCTGAAACACAGGAAATGCTCTTCAAAAAGCAGGTGAAGTGTCATATTAACAGCAGTGTCTTGTTACAAGACAAGCATTTTGTGACAATGTTTTATGAATATAGAAAGATATTTCATTAGGAATATTACACATATATAATATATAAAGTATCATAGGAGAATCTACATGCAGAATATTGTACTACCTGTTACTGATCTACTTTATTCATCCCTACAGGAAAAACAATCACCACAAAATCCTCCCTCAACTGAAGGAGGAAAAGGTACATTCATGTCATTTGTTTCTTCTTGAAAGTAACCTTGTACATTAAGTTCCATACAAAAATCCAGTCTCAAAAATGTGTCTGACCAGATCTTTACTCTCTTCTCCAGCTGCCTTTCACTCAGCAGAAAAACAGGAAACTTTCTACAAAGCCTTGGCAGGCATGGTGGTTCTCTCGGAAACAGAAGATAAAGCTACACGTGAGGAAACTATAAAATTTATATATTTAGAATTTTAAAAAATGTGATCAGAAATGGCCAAAAAGTTAAGAGTGATAGCATTTTCAAGAATATTGCTTTAACGTCTCCCTCTATTTCTCCAGCTGGTTATCTCCAGTGGGACACGAACCACTCAGTTCGTAGGAACATCAACTACTTCTATGGCAGTTGGTTGACCGTCCTGCAGTCTGGTGACTACTACGTCTACTCCAGGGTGACCTTCTCCAAGGGTGACGCGGTGAACCCGCTGACCAGCAGAATCATGCTGAGGAAGAACAAGACAGAAAAGGAAAAGATTGTGATGCAGGCCTACTGCAGCCTGGGCAGCCACCCTGGGAACTCGTCTGGTCTGTGCACGGCCACGCAGGGAGAGGTGATCAGACTGGAGAAGGGAAACCAGCTCGGTGTCTGGACAGAAAACCTTTCACTGGTGAGCTATACTGAAGGAGCCACAACCTTTGGGATGTACCAACTGTAGGACTTCTATATGAGCATGTGCACGGACCTAAGCTGAAGACTTTTTAGGTGGATGGATCTGGATATAAATCTACTGAGAACACTGTTAAATACTCTGGATCAATAATATTTTTCGTGGATTTCAGAGACGAAGACCACATTCCTAAACTATAATTTATTAAATTAGACATAATTGTGTGTTATGTCGTTTCTGTGGTAGTATTGAGAATGGTTGTTCTGTATTTATTGATGTAAATGAGACTGTATGACTGTGAAATGAAACTTTTCTATTTAATCTAAAATATTTCTCCTCTCATCAGTTTGTCTTGCATCTGCCCATTTAAGGAATGAGTTAGAAGTAAAGGAGATACAGACATTAGACTAAAACATCCAGACTAAAGCACCACATATTATATATTTTTAGTGTTGGATTACACCGGTATACTGTGTGCACATGCAGAATATTTTAAATGGTGTAAAAAAAAAAAAAAAAAAAAAGTGTTGCCATTTTTGGTAAAAAAAAGAGAAAAGTTTTAGTTAGTTGAAGACCACCAATACTCTTCTGACATAACCAAAATAGTCCTCAATTTCCTACTCAAAACTCAGACTTTTATCACCATAATGTACAAAACCCACTTCATGATGCGTTCTAGTTCAGTCTGTTCCACTATGGTTTTGAATTTCTAGGACGCAGGAAACCACACGGCAAACATGCATCTTCTCATGATGTTAAGCCACAAGAAACAAGACCATTCAAGATGTAGGTTACCACTTTAGAGGGTTAACTATCCTCAGTAATACTGATCATTTTGAAAGTGTATATATATATATATATATATGTGCATCAAGCTGCTTGTGGTTTTCGGTGGTATGGGAAAGATCACCTCTGTGGGAAACAATTTCAGTGTCAGCATGTGATTATTTTAAGGACAACGCAAGTGTTTTTCTAAATCACCTACATGTTATTCTACTGCTGATAATTATCTCAGAGCAAGCTGCAGACTTTCCACTTTTGTCATATATTTTTCCCTCTTTCCAAGCAGCCATTGGTTTCCATTCATTTCCATACAGTGCATGAATCATTATTATTTTTCAAACTCTTGAAACTTGAGTTGTGTAATCCATCACAATGAACTTTAAGTTTTCATTCCTGCTCTTTACTGTTGTGCTGGCACAATAGACACAATGACAACAAATGACTATAGTGTTATATATTCCACAGAGTTAAGATTCACTGTGATGTATTACACAACTAAAGCAATATTTGAGTCAGTGCCATTTGATTACTATGTAAAACTGAATTTAGACCATTGGTGGCCTAAAAGGGAGGAAAAAGTCTTATAAAATCTGAAACACTACAGCATGGTTTGATATATAGTTTTCAGTATTTGTTTTTTTTAAAATTCTGGATTTGTAGTAAATGAAAGGGGGAAAACATGAAAAATCACCTGTGTAAATGCATACGTACAGTTCAGACGCTGACCTGGTTTTTTATTTAATCACTTCCTACACCATATTCTACAGGTATGAGTTAAAAGTAACTTTAACCTGCTTGGTGACTAATACAAGGTTTTAAAAATACTGGGTGAGTAATCTAAAAAAGTTCTACCCCTCCTCGCAAGACATAAAAAGTAGAATGCAATGCAGTGCAAGTCTAAAGTCAGCACTTCAGACAGTGTTTCATATGAGTAGAACAGCATGGAAAATGTGAATATCTATGGAGGTGTGTACAGATGCAGAGGCGACGCACACTCTCACAGGATGTCATCTATTCTAGTCACTCCTTCCATGTAAAGGGTTTCTTGCTACCGAATCTGAATCAACCTACAAATTCCTGAACCGCACATGTGCTGAATGCTGCATGGAAAAGCCTCACTTGGTGGATTTTCCAGTATGAATGAGGGAACACTCGGTTCATGCTGTGTGGTTCGTAAAACGGGTTTGAAATCTTTTGGAGTTTTCCATTTCTCACTTTGTGAAATTGATGTCGAAAGTTAAACTCCACTTGTTATATTAAATTTTTAATAAAAGAATGACCATACCAAACATAAAGTACAGAGTGTCTAGAAAAAAAAGCAATACAATACTTGCAACAACAATAATTGCATAGAACAACCTTTCAAAAACAATACACACAGTGGTCTGGAGACGTAATTTCAGATAAAGAAAGATGAAACCGGAGTTCAGCCCCCTCCCACCAGTAAGTGCTCACTGAGGCTATTGGGAATTGAAAACTACAGTAAGTTATACTTGATGAAAACAATTTAAAATACAGAAAAAGCAATGTTAATCTCAACAGCAAAGATATGATGAGACAGAGTCACACATCTTTACAGGTGGTGGAGTCTCTGTAAGAGAATCTGCTTGCTAACTGTATGTCCAGACAGGAACAGTGCACCCATGCAAGAATTTACCTTGCTTTAGTGCCCTCGAGCAAGACAGCGACTCTGCTGCAGGTGTACCAGTGCTGCCTTGTACCCTACACAGTGCTCTGACCTCCCTGTAAAGAGGTGCACCAAAAACAGCACTTCCCAACAGGGGTTGTACAGTATTACAGTATTATTACATTTTGTATCATTTGTAATGAAAATTTGGACCTGGTCAGCGAACTTGAAACAATCATCAATAGCAAGAGACTTGATTAAATAAAGGCAAATGGAACATAATGAACAGCCTAACAGTGTGGTGGCTAAACCACATGGCCTGGCCCTTTTTGGTTAATAAATTGGGTTAATTAATTAATTATTGCAGTTTCTCCAAATCTGGCCAACCATGCTGGGACTAACCCAGAGGTCAGTCAGTAAAGCAGTCACTTATTGCATTTCAATAGCATCCACTGCTGCTCTGCAGTAGATAACAGTGTTGACAGTGCACACACAGCTCAACCACATGAGGAAATGTACCGCTGTGGGTCCTTGCAAAGAGGCTGCATCTTAAATAGCAAGCTTTGTTTTTCAGACCCGATATACGACCAATAAGCTTGAGCCATTCTCATTAAAATATTACAACTATCCATCTCCGACACTTTCAGTATAAATCACGCGTTTAGTCCCCGTCTGGTCTTAAACTCTCTTTAAGTTTATTGACCCTTTTGGGAGGCACTTAAACAGTTGAGCTCTACTCTATGCCAACAAATAAATCTCTCTGTTTATTTCCTCAGTCTGTCTCCATCAGCTCTGCAGGAACTTGCTAGGAGGCCGTAGAGGATGCACACAAAAACCTCAGACTCATTATTTAATAATTCATATTTCCTCTTTTGTGATGAAAAACATGTCTATTTTCCCTTGGCCATACAAGGATATTTTTTCTGCCTTTACACATCAGTGTAGTTTAATAAAATTCCAGACAGATATAAAGGCAGCAAAACTATATCTATAAGGCTAACACCACAATTAAATGATTGGGTGAACAATAAATAAAGAGTATTTTTTTAAAATCCAAAATAAAGCCTGGCTAAATATGGTAAAATGATAATTGAATATATTTTTAGTAAGAAGAGCAGGGGTGACATTATTTACGTTCTCTATAATAAATGATACATAGTTAAGCCTTTTCTATTTTATTATGCAGCTGCATCCCTGATAGCTTTGGACTATATATCTGAATATCTTGATTATCACATTTCTGATGCAGAATTCGTACTGTAGAAACACTGTACATTCATGCAGGTTTTAAATAAACAGTCAAGGGAATTGCATTTGGAAACAACTGAATGTAAGACAATGAGCTAACCTGTCTGACTTGCTTAAACGCCTACAAAACAGCCTGGAGACTCGTAATGTGAATGTCTAGGACGTTAGAAAAATGCCAATCACACATGCTCATGAAAGCTCAATAAATCCTTCTCCCCCAGTCAGGGCCCTTGTGAGAAATAAAATATGACAATGACAAAAACGTCATGATGTGAAGAGAAGAAAATCTGTCCCCTTGGTAACAGAAGTGCATGCAAGAGAACACCCATTGGACTCGATGGCTTCGGACTCCTTTTCTATTTCCAAATAAAGCAAAAGAAGCAGCGGAGAACTTGTTTTGTCCTTGTCCAAGATTGCTCTATTTTCTGGGGAGTGTTCACAGTGCTAGTAGCCGGGAGGCAGTTATGTTTGAAACATCCCATTTTGAATCAGTCTTGGTTTAGCTGAGCTGCTTCAGGAGGAAGCATATTTGTAGTCTCATCTAGTGAGGCTGGATCAGGAAGACAGATAAGATTTCATCATAATGTCAAAATCAAGCTCCTGCACTTGAAGCGAGGGAAAACTCCAAGTATCGTCGTCAGAGAGTCCGACTCCGCTATGTGTGATTGAAATATGGAGACGCGACATAGACAGATACACAAAAACACACACGCACACCTGACTCTTCCTGTCCCTCTGCAAGCATGCTCACACAAATGTACCCATACACTCACAGCCACACTAGGATGAGGATGGCGGTAGGGGATGTGTTCAGTGGCTGCCATCATCCCAAGCACAATCATTCTTCTGCTTGGCCAGTTTTCGGACCACTCTCTCCAGCTCTTTCCGAGACTTCTGCTCCTCCTCCAGAAACTGCTTCATCCACTTATTCTCCTGTATAACATCCAGACAACAGCAGTATTTAACAGAATGTGTGACTCAAATATACAGGCCCTATTTAGCCTTAATAGGTTGCACAGAAACATTTAATAAATGGTTTATACAATACTTTAATGAATATTGGCATACGGTGGCATATTATAGTATGTTATTAAGCACTGATTAAATGTGTTATAAAGCACTGATTAAATGTTTATCAGGGCTTATGAATGCAAAATAGGGCAAATGTAGTTGTAGTGGTAAATAATGCAGTAATATTTTATTGGTGGCATTTTATATTTGAGTTAATTTTTTCCTCAATTAGTTTTGAGTACTTTTATTTCTAGTTTTCAATTATTTATACATTTGAATTTTTAGTTTTCCCTTGAAAATCTACAATTATCATGGGTTTACTGTTACTTTTGATGATAAAGTTTACTGTAAATAACATTGGAAAATGTTTTTATGTGTTTATGTTAAAGAAATGAATGCCATAAACATTGTTATCAGATTTTTTCATTTTCAGGTATTGATATCTGACCTCGTCCTCAAAAACAACAAAAAAAAAAACAATCCTACATCTGAGTACATTCAACTGTGTCTGTAACCCACCAAAAATGTAAACAAGCACAGTCTGTTAACAAGTGGGACAGAAAGGTGTGTTGCTGATATGAGCGACATTGTCTTCACACATTCAACACATTCAAGCACATTCAGTGCATTGGTCAAACAAAACTCGCACCTTTTTCAGTTCGTGAACCTCATCCTTTAAAGCGTACACAGCATCAACTAGGCTCCTGAAAGACAGAAAAGAAAATAAAGCACCATTTCCTAACACATTTGTATACGAAGGTTATGCTGGCTTCAAAATCAAGGTCATTCTGTAAAGAGCTCATGCCTCTCATACAACCTGAACAGGATCAATATCATATTTCTGAATCTAATTACAGAGAAAATCAGATCCAAACACAAATAATGACAAATTATTTTTGTCACAAGTAAATGGAAGTAATAATAACATACATTTTCCTCAATAACTGTCTGCCCGTTTTCATCTCCTCCACGATGATCTTCTCTTTCCTCTGGCAGAAGCACCTGAGGGATGCACTCTTCCGGGCACCGCTGCATACACACACACACACACACACACACACACACACACACACACACACACACACACACACACACACACAGAGTGTGGAGCTTGATTCATGGCTTTTATCAGTTTATTTAGAAGACATGTGCAATTTAGGAAGATTCTGAATTAACAATTGTCTGTTTCTTTAAAAAAAAAAAGCACACACACACACACACACACACACACACACAAACCTGTGGTTGGGTGCAGGCTAATCCTGTGCAGTGCCTCAATCACCCCTCGGTATCGGCGTCCCTCCTCTAGGCTGTGCCTGACAAAAAGCACATATTATCATGGCTATTTACACTTGGGGTTTACGGTTGGGCAGGTGGTGTGTGCGTCCACCGTATTCCTGGGGTCTTGTAATGCCACACTCCTGCTATTCATGTAAAAATGGGCTGCAAAGGACCTCAGAATTGGTTTCTAAACTGCATGACACACTGTCGCGCTTATTTACAGCACTTTTTTGTCCACACGGTTGAATTCCAGTTATAAACTTAAGCTATGCGGCTTTTTAGTTTCTTTTTCAACATCAAAATAACGTCAATTATCTGCGACCAGCAGCATTAAAACCAAAAACGCTGAAGGCATTTGTAAAAGCCAGCGGTCCTGTATATGAAACTCCAGCTCCTATAATATGGTAGTAAAATCAAACTCTACTTTCCTGGTACAGACCTCGTCGTCAGAGGGCTTCCGCTCTTTCTTCCTGTTGCCCGGCAGGAACTTCTTCATGGGCCGCGGGCTCTTGCTGGAGTCCTAGAGGAGCGCAACGTGAAAATTTAGACCATCTCTCTCCTCGCACACACACACACACAAACACACCAAACACACTAATACACACACCTGTAAAAGCCAAGACTCCAAACCAAACAGAATGCAAGCTCACAGGGATGCGCATCCCTTATAAAACAAACAACATCAAGGAACAAAATAACCATCAACAAACAAGGCAGCAAGCACATGGTGATGACTGTGACCAAACCACCCATTTATTCGATCTGTGCTAATGTGAATCCTTCCTGACAGAGTTATACAAAAAAGCATAAAGAAAACCAAAGATTTAATAAAAAAATATATCCACATTTTTACAACGTACCTCAGGGCAGGTCAGGGCAGAAGAAAAAAAAAAAAACCATTGTACATACTCAAGCTTTACCTGTGAGCTCCAATGTTTACAAAGACAGGGAAAAAAGGTATACATTATTCTTACACTATATAAAACCACAATGATGTGGTTTTATGAGTGGCAGACTTTCTTTTTCTCTGCTGGGTTGATTTTAGGGTGAAAACAGGTGCAATGACTGCTTTCTCGCCTGGGTACATTAAAAGCTGAGGTGTGATGAATAATTAAGTTACTGAGAATAACTGCTGATGTGCTTATACGAGTCTGACACTATGGAGTTAACTTGCGACTTACGCGCAATACTTTCTCATAATGCTTTACACACTGTGTCATTTGTACCACACCCTTGGCTGGAACGGAGAATCACAGGGAAATACGCAATGGGTAATAAGGTAGTAAACCCTTTCACGGGGTATCCTGAAACTTAACCGCAGACTCTTTAAGAATCAGGAGGAATAACTGACTGAATCACGTCTCTCTGAACCTTTGAAGAGACTCTGGGATTCACGTCAGTGCAGCAGCAGCAGGTGTTCTGGGGACTCAGTGGGAGGAGAGGTGGCGTAAGGTGGCGTGCAGAGGGCAATTCGGAGGCACGCTGCAATTTTGGTGCCAAGACTGGCTGCGTTTCACACCATCCACCTGCTTGTAATACACCGGCGATGGATTAGGCACAGCGCACACGTTTTGTGATATTTCAAAACTGAATTATTGATTTTTATGGTCACTCCAGAGTAGAGGAAATTCACAAGATGCTTATAGACACAAGGAGTTTGCAGTTTTGTTTAATGCCACCTGGCGAAGATTGGTGTGTTTCATTGTGATGTCTAATAAAACTGTGCACCATTATGCATGGAACAGTTCCCACCAGGTTTTCCAGAGACATGAGCCCAACTTGGAAAGAGAGAGAGATTATGTGACCTATGACAGCATATTTGGGCTACTGATTATTCAAATGTCACATTTGCAAATACATTTAGGGATGAATGACAGTAGATTTGACTGCACTTTGCATTCTGTGTCTAGATTTCCAAAATAGCAACACTAGTACAAATTACTATTTTTTTTTAGATGAGAATATTTTTTTTTTTGGTGAGTGGCGCTTTGACTCACTACAGGGAATGAGAGAAAGAGAAAAAAATGCAGACGCGCAGGGCCACAGAAAACAGGAAACCAACAGATGACAATGAGGGACGAGTGAAGCAAACAGAGCAATGGCATGCTAGCTCAACACTGGGGCAAACACACACGCACACACAGGCAACCCTATCCCGCCCCCCACCCCCACAACCCAACCCACATCCTTACCCACACACACGGATAGAAACACAGTGTAATCTACCCTTACCTTCATGATATAAGACATCCTCTACAGAAGGCAAGAGGGAGAAAGAGAGAAAAAGGGGAAATGTGCATGAAAAATACGATGAGAGAAGGATGTGATAGAGAGTTAATGGTGAACATTTTTACACCCACTCTGCCATTCACCTATTCTTTGTCTGTGCAGCATAGAGTGATTATTTAATGTAAAAAAAAAAAAACAACTTAAAAAATAAATAAAGATGTGGAGAAATGGGGAAACTGGCAGCAAGAAGGTTATGCATTCAGAGGACTATGCATGCAATCTCTGCATGGCAGAGAAAAAAGACCCACGTAGCTGCAAGCCTGTTTTATTCTCACATGGACAAGAATGAGTTTATATATAGAGTTTATATACAAGTATATTTAGTATTAAAGCATATCGAGGCTGTATATATATATGTACATATATATATATATCTCAACACATCACCAGACTGTAGGAGACCATGAAAACTGAAAGTTTTAAAGTGCTGACTGATAACTACTGTATGTGAAAACTTGTGCCTCCCACGAGGATGACAGAGAGAGCGTTGTCACTCTCACCGAAGACAAGCCAACTCATAAGCGGTGGTTCAACTCAGTGCCAGTCACAGACTTGGTGATCTTGCTGCTGTTACTGGAATGAACTTCCTCAGAAAAACAGCATAACCTCTCATGTTTCGGGCAGTAGTTGCAAATCTGTCCTATCTGCTGTATAATCAATAATGTTATACTAATATTTGCTGCTGCTGACTTCCACAGTCACCGTATGCTTTATGTAGCTGGCCCACGCCTTGTTCAAAGTGCTAATCTGTACGTGGGAAGCGTTTTCCTGTTGTTATCACAGCGCAATACAAGGCTTTAAGAGCCTGTGACCACATAGAGTTGAAGATTATTGTAAACATGTCAAATGTCACCAGGGAGTGGTTAATAAAGGTTTTGTTTCTTTGATGAGCAGCACAGTTACTGTGTGATCGGACCACTCAATCTATTCTCATCTAATGAGAGTACTTTTACCTGCTGAATAGGTGTCAATTAATGGATTAAAGGTGTGTGAGCATGTCAGTTGTACTTGTGTTACTTGTGTGTTTGGTGGAAAACTTTGCGTAAAACAGAAAACTGGAGGGTTGAATAAAGTAGAGATAGAAAAAGGAACAGAGGGGGACTTGTAGAGGAGGGGGACTTCTTGTGGTTTCTGAGTAGCAATTTACTGTATGACTGCTTTTGCCGAGATGCATATCAAGCTTGTGTGGGTTTGTCTGCGCTGTTTCTTCAACGTCCTACCTCTTTGTAGCCCAGTGCAGCGGAGGGTTTGAGGGGAGGTGCAGGGCGCAGACAGCTGAGAGACCAGGGCTTGCTGATCTTTGGAGGCTCCAGGGGGCCACGGCTGATGGCGCTGAGGCTGCCCAGGTGGGACAAGTGAGTAGGGGTGCCGACCATGCTCAGTGGCTTTCCTTCTACAGTCTACGTGGGACAGGCGAAGGAGAGAAGACAAGCGAGTGTGTGACAATCATATATGCAGTGAAAGATGAGTGTCATGTTTATCACTTTAGAGTGAGAATCTCTTCAAAAGGTTTTTCACACTTCAGCATGGTGCAGGGTTTATTGTTAGTACTGTTTTGACTTTACACTGTATATGTGTGTGTGTGTGAGAGAGAGTGTGTGTGTGTCCTGACCTTTGAGATGGTGCCTGCAGGGCTACCTCCTTTGGAGAAGGGCTGAAGGTGCTCCAGCCACTCCTGCAGCTCCTGAGGACTACTGCAGAACACTGTAATACGATCGATCATGCTTCCTGCAACATGCGCACAAACACACTTCCTTCAGTGAAAGTTACATACGGCTGACAAGAGTCAACACATAGCAAAACCACAAAAATAGAGATCTGGCAATTATGTCAGTCTATTTCAGCAATTTAGTATTTCACGCTGTGTGGCTGTAGCACTGTTTATCTGTTAATGCTTTATCTCATTTCATGTGTGCAGTAGACTGCTCTCTTAGAAAAAATAGGGCAAGTCTATTACATTTTTATTAACTGTGTACAGACACCAGCAGGACTATTTTACCGGGAGACGGGCTACCTCGGTGGCTAGTACAAACTGAAATTTTCAGAGCACTGTCCTATGAATTAGTTAGTTGAGGTTGAAGTGACAACTCTTTTGAAGCCACAGTCCCACAGCTGGTCTGAGGTTCAACTGATTCTACTGTATTACTGCTATATCCTCAGCTAAACTAACGAAGATGGGTTATATATTTCTCCAGAGCTTCAGATGCAAACCTGTGATTTCAAAGGCATAGTGGGCAGTGTCTGCATCCTCTGCATGTCTTGTTACTGTGGTGCCTGTCAGTGGCAGTTTTCCCTGAATGGGACAAAGAAAGGGAGAGGACATAAGACATCATGTATGTAGCCATGGTATGTTGTTATCACCTGAAATTCATGGAATAAGATGGAATTATGTGCCCATAAAAATGATAAGTGGTATTCTCACTCAAACTTTTAGTGGTGTCTATCCACGCAGATAGTTGTTCAAATATTAAGAGTTGCTATTAAATCCTTTAAATTACTGCAAATGAAATTCCATTCACCACCATTTCACTGGGGAAGCAACAGAAATCTTGGACACAATCTGCTTCACTATATTCCACTGGAGGTAAATTGAAGATCATATTAAGGATTAAGGTAGGGGACATATACACTGTAGCTCACCTGATAAATAAAGCCACTCATTCGGGGACTGGCAGAGAGCATTACCAACACATTAGGGAAAAGCATTAAATAGCGCTCCTCTTTTTCCTGCAAGAGAGAAACAAGAAAGACTTAGTTGCAATGTGACCTTTTAGTTTAGGCATGCATGTGCTGCAACTAGTTAGCTGTTTAAAACAACAGTCTCCTTCACTGACAGGAATGTGGCTGCAGCCGCACCTGTTCATCATATTGCTCATCAAAAACCAAATGTGTGCCAGTTTGTTTTGCACCCACTGATGCGAAACCAACATTAAAGCTGACACTAGAATAATTTAGCTCCAGGTAGCAACTAGTTACCAGTTTAGCAAAGCTGTTGTTGTCTTACATGAATGGAAACCGAGATGAGTTAACAAGAAAGGTTGAGTTATGAAACGAGTACGGTGACCGATCTGGTGGTTGGAAAGCGGTTGGCAGTGATTATAACAGGGTGAATCCAAGTCTATATGTTGGGCTTTCTTCCAACCACCAACTCAAAGTCGACCCCTACACAGAAACCACACAAAAAAGAGGAGTTGGCTTCTCAGTCTGCGAATGGCCTACATGGGTTTCTGTTTTGACACTTGTGTGGGGATACTGAATTAGCAACGAAGGAGCGCGGTCTTGAACACATGATTTACAGACACATGGAACCCTGTCACACATTTAGGAACATTTCTTTTAAATAACGACACACTGTCGGGTTAACCCGTAATAGTGAGACTTTGCGTCAGTCAAACGCATCTGGAGCACTTCACCTAAAGGTGACGTTCACACTTCCTCTGTGCGCTTACCTGCATCAAAAACAACATGCATTCTAAATCCAGTAAAAAAAATATTAAATATAAAATGAACCAATATAAAACATTTTTGATAGATGACTAAGTCACATCTAACATGGGACACACGAAAAGGAAAAACTGTATTTTATTTATCTTTATTGCATTTTTCTTTAACTTAAGAAAGCCAATGCAGCAGTTTAGATAGTGGAGTAAATTTGAAGACAGTTATGACAATTGAATGTCACCACAGGAAAGGTACCCAGTCAGTTTAACTGAAAAACAGGTATGATAATTTTAAGGTTTCAAGAAAAGACTGGTTAAACTATACCAAAGAATTTAGAAGATGAGAAAAGAAGCACACAGAACTGTCTGTGCATTCTAAGGCAAATTTTGTGCCCAGTAAAGCAGTAAATCCTTTGACAGTTTTCTCCCTAAGATGCTTATCTCTCCTCTTTGACTGAATGGAACCCACGGGACTAATCTTCATGTCTCACTAGGACTGCCAACTCCTACCAATTAGATAGCAAAAAAAGGACTACTGATGTTAGTTCTGGTCACCCAGCACTGCGTCAAACCAGAAACGTCTCTCACCTCACTGGACCCATTTTTCACGTGGACCTGGGACATGTAGGCTACGTGACCCAGACTCTTCATGCTGTCCCCCTCCCAGCCCCGCACTGGTTCCGACAAGATCTGGAGCTCCAGGTTTTTGCGCTTCCGCAGTTCCTGGCACTGCGTCTAAACATGCATGCGGATACACACACAAATATGTATATGCATTAGTCTATGAAAATGACACATTATTTCATAATTCACCGAAACAGTTAGATTCACAGGGCTGCTTTGGACAAATATTATTATTCATATCAATTTGCAGATTTCTGGATTCAAAGACTTTCAGTCCAAAACCCATAATGTCAAAAATGTGACACCTACTCTTGCGGTTTTGTAACTTTTAGAAATATTGAATAATGAACAGCAGGGGATTTTCTACCACCATGGGTATGGCTTCAGACAATGTAACTGATTACTTCCGATATTTATTTATTATTTGATGTCTATGTGTTTTTTTCTTTTACTTCTTTCTCAAAGGTATAAGGAGTAACCTGAAACATAAAGAAGTACATTTTCAGGTGCTAGGCAGGGGTTCTCCCTCTTCAAGCAGGAAAAATGACAATGCAACATCTGCCATTTTCCACTGCGCATTATACAAGAAAGGATGCAAAAAAAGGTTCAGTATACAGAGCACTGCAGAGAGGTAACTAGCATTTCTTAGTGTCTGCCCACCCAACCACACATTCAAAACACACACACACACACACAAAAACCGGAGACTTGCAAATTACAATTGTCAGTGGCGCGTGCATGTGTTTTTTTTTTTTCCCCACTTTCCTGTGCGGCTCTGTTGAAGAAACACGTGTGAGTCACCTTATGTATTCTTACAAAGAACTCAGAGCTATACTGGGGAAATTGTGTCTCAGAATAATGTTCACTCAAGTGCAATGCGGTTGCTCATTTCAAATCCAACTCCTCTAAGATGGCATTTCAGTTCACACCCACAATAGGAACAACCTTATCACTTAACATGCAGCAAAAAAAAAAAAAAAAAAAAAAAAAAAAAAATGTGTCTCAGAATAAATATTCACTCAAATTGCAATGGTTGCTCATTTCAATCCAACTCCTCTAAGATGGCATTTCAGTTCCACCCACAATGAACAACCTTATCACTTAACATGCAGCAAAAAAAAAAAAAAAAAAAAAAAAAAGCACACACACAAAGCAGACACATTCTAACTGTGACTGTGATACTACGACAAAGAGGGTGACATCATAAACACAAAGCAGTGTCTTGAAATTTGCTGGGGGACAAAAATCAATAAATGAACAAAAACAAGAAATCCAGAAAATCCTGCAATCCAGTAATTGAAAATTGACATGAGAGGCTTACAGGTTGTTTGACTGAGGCTTGTTCTGCGCTGATAAAAAAAAAGAAAAGAGGAGGCCTAATCCCTGCTGGAGATGAGCAAAGATTATATAGGTTAAGGCTCATTTAAGTATGAAGAGCCCTCCGGATTTCCACACTTACCACTAGGCTCCTAAATGCTGCTGTTGCCTTTACAATGTCAGTGTAGTCTGGGTGGGCTTCCTGTGGTGGAAATGAACAACACATTAAATCATACACAGCAGCTCAAATCGGGCCGCTGCGCTCTAAATCTGTGTGAATACTAGATATCCTGTGATATAGAAAGGAAGTCAGAGACTGGAAGACAAAGACTCATTCACAGGGTTTTTAGCTTTCCATTTATATACACTGTCAGATTTTAGTGGTCAGTTCTCTGTTTATTTCAGTATATATTTAGGCATTTCATCCTGTACCTCCACATGTCTCTCCAGCTCCTGCAGCAGGGTCGGGTACTTGTCGAGCCTCATGAAGGGCTTACTGAGACTGGAGGTCAGGGTCAGGATCCCTGGAGCACTTGCTCCCTGGCTCTCCATGAACTTGTCTAGTTCGTCACTGTTAAAACACACACAAACACACACTTTTCATGCACAGTTCTGGGTAATGATTTTTTATTTAGAGCACTCTGATAGGTCAAGGCTCAAAGACACTTCAAAGATGCAGATTTCTGATGACAGGAGAACTCAATGGTATTCAATATTAAGTTGATTTTTTTCACTAATATGTTTGTGAGTGCAGATTGTGCACATAAAGTAGGGCTGGGATGATAAGAATGGTTTTCCCTTACAGTCAAATTTTGGATATGTTATATACTGCAAGAAAGCCATTTATTAAACAATGTTATCTGTGTGGGTTGAGTTGAAAAAAAAAAACAACTGCTAAATATTCATTTGAAAAATGCACACTTTAAATCATATACTATATTTATTCACTATGTATAACACATAGCAGGAAACCACAACATCATATACTGTATATTGATTATACGCCCCTCTGTGATACAGAGTTAAGAATAGTAACAGGATGTACATAAAAGAAGATGACAGGACTACTCTCTTCAGTATTTAACAACAGACAGAGTTGCAGTTTGGCTTTTAACAGCAGATAGCAGCAGTCGACCTTAACTGCCGGGGAAATAGACCCCCACAATTTCATATAACCCCAACTTTTTCAGAAAGTTAGAACCAGTAAGAGCTAAAATACAAAACAGCTTCCTGGCAACATGTTGCTATATACTCGATTCATTTCCATGGCACAGTATTAAAATAATATTTTTGATATGATACTCATTAAATAAAATCAATCACTCTCTAATGAGTTGTGGAAAGTGGGTTTCATACTGTATGTAACCACTTTGTCTCCATTTATGTGTCATTGCTGCAAAAAACACCATCACTGTGATCATATATCAGATCTGTGGTCAATGTGTTAAAAGACCACTTGCAACTCTGATGGTGTTAAGAAAGTTAGAAAGACGCAAATTAGTCAGCAATTTGTTTTGGGGTTTTTTTTGCAATTTCGCCGTCAAATGCAACATGTTCACTTCACTGTAAACTTGCCAACTGGGTTAGACAGATTCAGAACTTAAATCATACAGTATCCTGTAGCAGCACTACCTGGTAACATTGAGTAAATGTGAATGTGACAAAGAAGGGCACTTTCTACTGAAACGCAAATGTGCTTACTGTGAAAAAGCGCCTTGCTTGCCTGTCACCGTAACCACAACTATACATCCTGTCAACAGACAGTTGGCTTCTTCCTGTGTGTAATTCAACATAACCTGCACCTCCCAGTGTAGAACCTGCCGAGCCACTTCTACATTACTCAAGCCTGTATCGTTTAAACTGCACCATGACCATTTTACCATTTCACAGTGACTGTGATCTGTGCAATGCAGATTCATAGCAGCAGTTCCCGCTCAATGAGAATGATATTTATTAATGAGAAATGGAGTGAAGGAAACTTTCAGCACACAAGAAGTTGGTGCAGCTGCTCAGAGTCAGTTCAGTTCTCCTGATTTACAGATGGGAAGCCTGACACCTTGTGGCTAAAAGTTAAAATTCAACTTATCAGCAGAAAACAACATGCAGTAGTCCTAGAAATACCTCAACGGTGACCCATGACAATTTTTCTCAGGTTTATAAAAGAAATTACTGTGAAAGTATATGTATGTAAACGAGGTTTGAAGGTATCTTGGTTGTTATATTCATGGTCTGAAACCTTTTTTTGGCCTTTGACATTACGGGGAGCACAACCAAGTTGTGAGAAGTTTGATCAAATATTGATTTTCTCTTCTCAGACTGTTAAATATTCATCATTTTTAAGAGCCTCAAGACTATGCAGACTTCACAAGAAAAAAGCTAAAATAAGAGTTCAAAAGCTCATTTCCTAGTGAGGAAATCAATTCATGACCCGTTCAAGATAAGATAATCCTTTATTAGTTGTGGGACTAATAAAGGATTATCTTATCTTATCTTATGAATTGAACGGGTCATGATCATCTTGTGACTCTTTGTGGGAATCCCAAACCCTCGGGTGGGAACCAGTGGATCATTGTTTGAAAGACTAGTACAAAGTTGTAGCCCTCATCAGTTGAGTGAGTCTAGCACCATGAGGGACATTTAAGTCAATAAAAAACAATTTAAAAAAATGCAGGACTGTGAGCCCCGAAAGTTACACTACATTAATCAAAGTCGTTGTGATGAGACAGAGGGGCTACAGACCTGTGGTCAGTGAGGATGCAGACAGCTGAAGGGTGGCTGGAACAGTAAGCCAGGTACAGAGTCTTGATCTGACACATCAGGTTTAAATAGCAGCCCGCCACTCGCTGCTGGCCCTCTGGGACTCTGCAAAGTCGGAGATACGGGGACAAGGTCAGAGAGGTAGAAAGAGTGAAGAAAGTGAAATAGGGTGGGGAAAGGAGAGGTATGGAAAGAAATCAAGAGTTTGTAATGATGACATAATTAATCATTTCCTAATAACTGAAAAGCTGCCATTATTCAGGCTGTCTGTAAGATCTATCCTGCCAAAGACGTTTTTACTGACAAGGAGCTTACAAGACTGTTCTTGCATTTTTGAAAGCTCTGACTCAGGGCAATCTCTCAACAGATTAACAGATCACTACAAATACAATAATATCTTAAGATTTCTTAAACAAACAAACTTAAGACATTTCTAGGCCTTAAGCTAAAAAATATATGAAGTACTTATTGGAAGAATTTAAGGGTTATTTTTAAACTGTACACACCTCACATTCTTGCAGGCCTTCTTCAAAAGCATACCATGCCTTCTTAGATGTATGAACATATTTTCCTTCCCCCAAAGGCAGACATTTGTTTCCAGCAGTTTTGGAACTCAAGAGTTTCTCAACCAGTGCAGGAATGCACCAGAGGACTTTTTCAAATCGATGTGTGCAAAGATAGCAACTTTGATTAATTTATATTGGGTTTCATACTCACTATGACAAATTGCTTATTTAAAACAATATTTCAGTTTTTGCTAGTTGACATTTGCTTCATAGAGAAGTGAAAAGGAAGAAATGCCTAGGAGGAAGGAAGTGATTGCAAAAATATAATCAAGCATGGTATGCTTTGCAGAACACTTGGCAGCGATGTATAGTTTGTGTACAGTGTAGTAAATGAGCTAAAAAATAAATGAAATCTAAAACTGTCTTCTGAAGGCACTTGAGTATGTCTTACAGAAGAAGCACAGGAGAGTGTACACTGTGGTCCAAACACTGAGATAGCTCTAACTGAAGTTGAATATAACTGATCAAACTATAAAGGTTTTCATGGAGGTCCGTGTCCAGCATGACTTACTTGGTGCAGTCTTCCAAAGCCACACATAGTCCTTGCTGGAAGGTGAGGATCTCCTCCAGGTTTCCACACAGGGTGGCGCTGTCAGCACTGCTCAGCCTGAATACAAACATATTTAGCTTAATTTGAGGCAACAATGACTGTACTGCAACATGCACAATGAAAGAATACAATATTGACACATTTCTGAAAACCTTAATTTCTTATGTAGTGTAGTAGAAATTAAGACAGTGAAATTCAAGAATTTTTGGTTCATCCAATCAACCCAGAGATTTTCCTGGTAATCCACACTGCCCTCTGCCTTAACTTGTGCCCATTAATGGATCTGTCACATTTTCTCGTCATTGCTCTTACTTGTCACTGGCTTGCAAGGGTCGTAGGTAACAGCTCAGCACTGTTTGTAATTCTTTGACAAACTCCCGCTCATGTTCCAAGATGTCCTGTACCACCTGCAAAAGCAGCACAATCAGCAGCATGCTTCATGTTAATGTTGTCAGACTTCAGGAAAACACAGTATTTCCAGAATGTAAAATCTGCTTTATAATACGGAAAAAATGTCTGAAAATCTGGGTGATTTTTTGTCTTTACTGGTCCATAGTACTACATCAATACTTTATTTTTAGTTCACTTAAACGGTGAGAAGACAAAGTCATGCAGGGGCAACAGAGTGTGATTTGAAATGAAGAAGTTACTTATCTGTTGAGTTAAAAATGAGACAACGCAACGAGACTGATGAGGGCATACTGATTAGAGGGTCATAAAGCATTTGTGACAAACATGAATAATAGAACAATGAACTAGAATCCAGAGCTCATCTCATTTTTCTTTAGTAACAGAGTGAAATACGATAAAATATAAAAAAATATGATAAAATATGACTGAGCAAATAACATGACGTCAAATATATGATGTCCTTACTGCTGTGTTTGATCAGGACAAACTACTCAGTATTTATTAATAGTAAGCAAACCTGCATTTTGACCACCATACATACTATATATATTAACAGACACACAACACACACAAAAAAAATCAGCTTGAGTTCGATCTGTATGAACAAACTTGTTAATGTAAGCTAACTGACAGAGAATAGCACACAGAAAAAAACCCCACAGAATTCACACTCACCACACTGTAGTAGTTCTTGGTCAGCGGAGTTCCTTTAGGAGACACTGGCTTCTCTGTAGAGGAGATAAGTAATGGTAAATAAGGACTGTCGAGTTCCTCAGAACTAACTCATAATAATCCGAAAAAATGATTTTTTAAAAGATTATACTAAACATTCAGGTAATAACAAGAAACTCATAGATCAATTTGACATTTTATGATCCTTTCTTAAAGAGAATACTTGTTAAATGGTCCACACAAGTTACAGTATACAATAGATAAAAATCTTTTTTTCAGACTTAAAGCTCATTTATACTCAAAAATAGATATGTTTATGGATATAGAGTAAACCCTCTGTCCATACTCAGTGTTCATTTCCTCTGTAGGGCTAGAGTTAAAGCTTACAGAGCAGTACCATCAGAAATCATTTGGGCAGTGTAGCTAATAGTTCAAGCGAGACATGACCATAGGACTTAACAAATACATTTTTTTAAATGGTGGATAATATTAGTGAAATTTAATGGCCTCAGAGACCACCGCTGTCTACAACACTGGGGGTACATTATTATGACCTCCTCCACTGTCACCATGTTTATCGCTGGCATGTGAGTATGTGGGCACTGACGGTTGCATCATTTGAAACAGACGCATCTATTTTCGTGTGTAAAGGAGTATAAATAAGTCAAAACAAGACCTCAGCATTCCTGTACACACACATTTTATTCACAGTTAATAAGTGTTTATAATATGTGTTGAAACACAAATAATGTCAAAGAAATCATGTGGTCATATATCTATTTTGCAGAACATTTTTCATCATAGAATTTCTTGCCACTGCACCATAATATCTACTATAGCAAGATCATTACACTTCCAAAATAAGGTGTTAAATAGCACCATCAAACTCATGAATTCAGGGTCCTGATTGAGTGGCCCAACTCACCGCAGGGTTTGACCTCCCGGACGTAGTTACTGGGGAACCAGCCTGTCTTGCCGTTGAGAGTTCCCTCCCACCATCCTCCCTCCTCCTGCCGCGTCACAAGGATCAATTCACCTTTACTGAAGGACAGCTCATCCTCGTTGTTCTGTTTGAAGTTGAAGCGAGCCTTCACCATCAGCTGCCCACCTCCGCCGTTCTCAGACATCTCCTGGTTAGAGTGGATGTCATCAAACTCAAATGTCATGGAGTGTGTACTAAATGATCCGACAAATTAAATGCAAACAATGTACAAAATGGGGAAAGCTTCAAGCATGAGAAGTGAGAAGAAAGCAGAAACACAGACAGAAAGACAGAAAATGTAGATATAAAGACAAGAGACCATACCACTGATTTGGATTGTCTACGCAGAGAGCCTTTGGATTTGGCAGAGGAGAGTGTGTGTGAAGACGTCGACTGACTAGGAGCGGGGGCGCCGGACTGCGGACATGACCTCTCAGCAGCACAGTCTATGGACACACACAGGGGAAATATGAAGCTTCTGTTATTTCGGTTGAACTGGCATTTGAACTTCTCCTTGAAAACACGCACCCACATACACAGCAGCATCATCATCATCATCATCACAGTTGACGCAGGTGCACATACTTTGGAGGATGACAACTTGATGATAATTCATGCGAGTATGGTCCGTTTGCTCTGCACAGCCTCAGGACAGTGAACATGCGCACACACGGGCACACACATTTACAATGCCAGATAGAAATCATCTGATTTAACCAAAACTGGCAAAGCACTCCAAAAAAAGATCAAGCAGCTGCAAAAAGGAAGGCAACATGCTGCTTATAGATTATTATATAAATATGTCTGAGTGGTCACTCATTCAGTCTGTGTGTTATTTAACATAATTTCCTCCAGCGCTGCCTCTTATCCGACATGCAGTCTAGAGGGTGACTTGTGGAGAGAAAAAAAATCAAAATCAAATTTATGTTACAAACCCTCTACAGTGTCATCGCTGAGCCACTGCAGCAGAGGAGCAGTGATTTAAGGTCAGTAGCTGCCAGCTGTCCTGCAGTGTGTGAGTGCAATCCTTGAGATGCACTGACGGAGGTAGCAATTTTGTTGCCAGTGCTCACTTGAAAAGTGACACATGGCAGCCCTGCAGCCTCTTACAGGCTAACGAGCAGGAACACACCCACTGAAGGCTCCCTCTCAAATGCCAACTGGATGCCAGCCAGGTCAACTGTCTAATCCTATTGAAAATTACAGAAGAATAAAAAAATAATGAGCGTGCACCATTAGCCTTAGTACCTTTAATTCAGATCCAATAAGGAGTTCAGCTCAGACACTATAAAATTGACAAACGCTTCGGTGCACTTTCACTTACAGGCAGTAAAAAGTGCTATGGTAACGCTTTTTGTGTGATCTTGTTTTATCAGCATATCATCTGGAATCTATGTAATGTATGTTAAGATGGGAAGACTGCTGGAAAGTCCCTACTGTTTTCCATATGCTGAGACGTCAGGGTGCATCGCACTGAGGCATGGCTGATACGGTGAAAATGACACTGAAGGCAGAGGGACAGTCCACATGTACTGCTTGGTGGGACTCGTGGATCCCACATGCCACTCCCCACACACACACAGAGAATCCTAACAAGCCCGTCTGTCAGCTAAGCTCTGTGGTTACCGCTGTTATTTCTGTGCGCAAGCAATGTTCAAAGCATTTACCCTAAACAAACAAACGCTGAGCGCAGAAACTCGCGGGGCAGGGGAAAAGTAAGGCCTGGTTGAGGAACATGAGAAAAAAAAAACACAGAGAGGTCCTCTTGTGTTTGATCGCATCAGCTAACTTGTGACTAATCCACTTCAAATCAACTTCACTTCTGAAGATGGGAGCAACAGCTGCTGGGCACAGACAGTCTATAAAAGATTTGCATATCAAGCAGAGCCCAGCACCAGCAGTGGCTTTTGCTCCACATCTCACATTGTGACATGCATCCTCTCCTCCATTTATGTGCACTCAAGAGATTGATCATGCATTAACAAAGTGATGGCAAGTGTAACAAATCACAAAAGGAATTAAGGTGCAGCAGGTAACGTCATGTAGTGTGGAAACAATTAGCCGATTCACTGATGGATCAAAACACTGAAAGTGAATTCACAATAATTTTGATGAGGAATTAATCATTTAAAGTTATTCATCAAGCAAAAATGCCAAACATTTCCTGCTGATAGCCTCTAAATTGTGATGATTTTGGGCCTTTGTCTGTTTTACGTAACTGTAAATCGAATATCTGGATTCTGGCTCTGGCAAACTGCAGTGGTCTATTTTCACAATGCTCTGACATCTATAGACTGGTCAGTTCATCTGAAACATAATCAGCAGAATAATCAACCATGGAAATAATCATTAGCCACAGCCCTAACATCATAATCCATCTTCACTGTCATCTAGGTGCATATCTCGTTACTCTGTTTGCATACGGGAATGTCACACAAACGCATGTTCTCAAATAGCCCGGAACATTATGCATCTATTATAAAGCATGCAGAGGTGGCAGATTGGTCTAAAAACGCTGACTGAATAATTCTATGGCTGCTGGGTCTCAGGCAGCTGCAAGCTGGAAACTAGGGGGAGGAACTGGTATTACCTCTTCAGTGCCCCCAAACAAGGACTCTCGAGCAAAGCAATTAGCCCTAAACTGCTGTGGGGCTGCTGCACTGCGAACCATTTTATGCTGCGTCCTTATTGAGGAAATGTACTTGAGCGGGGGTGGTGGTGGTGGTGGTGTATGTGTGTCTGAAATGCTTACACTCACACATACAGTATATTCAGTCACATAAGGCATTTTGCGTCACACTGGAGCTTAATTTGAATGTTCAAATAAAATCGACAAAGACGGCTATTATTCATAGCGTATCAGGCTATGGATGCACATGAGTAAATATGGTACCCAGCATGACACAAACACACACTGCCATGCCAGCTGCCCATGGGCAACACACCCAATCATGATTTGGAATGGCTGCGTGGACAAAAGTGAAAAATGCAAAAAGACAACCATCATAGCATATACATAAGGAAAAAGACATCAGCTAGCCACAGCTAATACGTAGCTTCACACACTGTTTACTCATGACAGGCTCATTTATGGGGACTGACGTTTACACCAAGTGTAAATACTATCAAGCAGTCCGCAGTTTGGGGAATAGGAAGTACAGAGAAAGCTCTTACCTTGTGTGGCAAAGTTGACCGCCAGCAAAGTGGTCAGTACTTTGCCAAAATTCTCGCCAGTGTATAACCACTCTGGTTCAAACCCCTGGATGGAGAAGGAAAAGAGAAGATGCTATCAGACCCAAAAAATAAAAAATAAATCAGAAATCCCCAAACCATCTGTCCATACAACCTGGAATGCATCAGATGTGGCAGAAGAGTATGTCAAAATTACAACTTTTTCCACTGATTGCACTGATCTGAGTAATGCTTGCTAAGTGCACACAGACAGATAGAGAGAGAGAGAGAGAGAGAGACAGAGAGAAAGAGAGAAAGAGAGAAAGAGAGAGAGAGAGTCATTCCAGGCTGCAACACAAACAATAGAAAGAAACACACACAATGAAATGCACACAGGGTTTTAAAAAAAAAGAAAAAAGCCTATAACAAGACCAAGATAAAAACTGACATGTTGAGCACGACCCATATTTTGTGACTTAGTGGTTTGTAATAAAACAGACAGTACCAGACTCATTTGCAATTCGTAGATGCTCACACACGCACAGTCACACTGCCCGCCCGCCCGCTCGCTCTGTCTCAGACAGCTATCTTCTTTCCTCCAGCGTGTAAGGTTTCACATTTTAAATAAAACATCTTAAATATAGAGTTTGAGTAGTACAGCCTTGGTCATGAGTTGTGTATGACCTCATTCAGAGTTAAAGCAGGTGTGACCACTACATCTTTAGGTATGGGACCAGCCTTAGGGTTCTACTTGATTACCAGAATTTACTCATTTTGCTTTTCATCTTGTAAAAAAAATGGTGAGGATACAATGTTAGCTTTATGCGTAATGATTTTTGCACCACTGGTTTTAAAAGTAGAAAAGATTGGAAAAATCCATTTGCACTGATAAAACAAAATGAAGGCGTAAATGGGTCTTACATCACCGTATTGACCTCGATCAGAAACAACTGTTGTCAGGACTGAGACCTTGACCGTGGTTAGGGTCAGCAGTTTTGATGACACGTGTTATGAATACATGTTACTCTAAATGACTGTTGTCGTGTATAAAATCAGAGCAGACAAATCATCCCATGCAGTTAATAACACAGCAAAAAAAAAATCTGAGGCCTGGAGCAGTAATTGGTGCTTCCTCTTTCTGCATCTCAGGGCAGAAGTGAAAGCAGTATGACTGCTCTCTTTGTGCAGTCACAGGACAAGCAGTCACTATTTGCTGTGGCAAAAGAAAAAGAAAGAAAAAGTTCCCTAACCATGATCACATCACTGACCAAAGGATGGGCAGGGCTCGCTGTAACGCCACAGACATCCCCTGGCTGATACATTTGACAGTGACTCTCCAGAAAACCTCTGCCCATGAGTTACTGGCTGGCCGCAAAAGGTCTAATTATGGGCTAAGGCAGGGATGATGGATAAAAGCAAAGGGGACCTCCCAGACATAACAAGCCAGCTGGGCAGAACTACTGAGCCACTTGACTTTGCAGTGAGCCAGGCTTGCTGACTCAATTAGTTGTTTAAAGAAACCAACTGATGTGATTCAAGACCAGAAAAGATTATTTATAAAGCTGGAGGAAAAACTGCTGTCCAGTTGTGGCAGTCACAAACAGGCTGGTGCAGAGACAGAGAAAACTCCCAACATCTGCAAATGATTCGACCCTTTCTAATAGAAGGGACGTTTTTAGCAAATACAGGCCTGCAGTGTATGCCCATAGGGAATTTATTAACTTGCAGCAAAACAAACAAAACAAAAATCAAGTCACTGCAGCGCGAAAGAGAAATGGCATTTTATTGGAAGTAAACACTGTTGAAACCTAAGTTGTGCCCATTTAGGCCAACAGTTCCCCTCTGATGTGGTCAGTGGGAGTGACTGACAGCATGCCTGTTAATGTGGCTCACTCCACATGGACGTGTGAGGAAAACATATGCCAAGCAGGGTAAGCTGGGTCACAACACAAGCAAGAAGAATGTGCGTTTAAGTCTCCTCCGTGAACTGCAGTGGGCTAAGAGGGATAAGTAAGGAGATAATGACAGAGAAAGATCAGCCCGTGTCAAAACACACCGTAAGGTTTGGTGCATGAAACTTGACAGACAACACACTTGAATTCAACTTACCTCCACTTTCAAGGACGAGCATCCTCTTAAAAACTCCCTGATGTTGGAAATGCAGTCGGCTTCAGTTCTCGGATCCTGGCAATACTGAGCACACACACACACACACAGACAGACGAAATAAATATATAAACAAATACCTCGGTTTAGTCTATGAGATAGACATCTGACACAAGCACTTAGCTAACGCTCCGGACACGCGCTACTGTCATTCTAGTTACATGTAAAAGCGCATAAAGTAACACAGTCGTAGTAATCCGAGTGGGGTAACCCGCAGTTTGACAAAATAACTGTGGATTCTTCCTGCGTCTCCTTCATGCACACATAACCATAAACGCCACAGAAAACGTCAAAGTAACCAGATTTAAGCAAAACATCCGCTCACTTTTTCAACTTTCAAAATAAAATCCCTTTTAACCTCCGCGTTCCAACAGTTAAAAATATATATTGAAGGGCAAAGGAGACTTTTCGCTGCTTGTAATAAAAGCCCAACCATTTCTTTTAAGAGCAACGTATGACAGTCGGGAGAACGAGTAACAAACTAGGCAGAAAAGTAAAGCACGCAAGAGAGAAGTTACTACTTCCGGTTTTATTCTCGTTGTTTCCAATTGCGTTGACGCCGCTTTCTGAAAGAGGTCGCACCGGGAAGAGCCGAGTCTTTCAGGAGGAAGTGACGAACCGTCTTTGCAACTGTTATTTATCATGATCAACTTTTGTCATCTCGACAACTAAACATATGCGATTCACGTTGACTGTGTTTCTCGCGTTATAAATAAAAAAAAGTTGTTTTAAACAGTGTAGTGTAGTTGAAATCCCCCTCCCTGCTCCCCCTCCCCTGTACGGCCTGTGGTCATGTTTCACGCTCTCTTGCTACTCAGTTTGTCCTGCTTTTGGTGGGTGTTCACACCGACTCGTTCGTGTCAAGAATGCGGAACATTTTTACTTCGCTCCACAGGAAACCACATCTTGATATCTCGCATCTGAAAAGTCGCTAAAATGCACCTTTAACTCGATGCACAAAGCGCCTCGCGCGGAACGACAACATCAAAAAAAACTTATGCGACCCCGAGTACCGCGAGCTACAGGGGGGAAAAAATAAAAGGCCTGCTGCAGGGAGAAGTTCTTGTCGGTATCACTTTCATCAAACCCCTCCCTTCCTTACAACCAGAGCGGTTGATCGCTCTCCATTTGTTGACTTAAGTTAACTTAAATCAGCGACTCACCTTGGGAGTGAAGCCAGGTATGAGCCGCTCCGTGAGCTTGCACAGGACGACCCCATCCTTGAGCGATGTTTTCAAAAACTCCTCCGGGTCCGCTATATTCTTCTTGGGCGAGCTGAGCACTCCTAGTGATATCAACCACGTTACAGTCTGCTCCTCTGGATTCATAGCTCCACAAAATGATCATTGCCTAAGCACGCATTGCTAAAAAATAAATAAATAAAAAACTGGCGGCCTGTTCCGTATCAATATGCAACTCACATCCGCACTTCTGCTACAAGTTGAAAAAAAAAAAAAAAAAAAAAAAAAGAGGGGGGGGGGGGGAGGACGACGCTGTTTCTACACCCAAAACTGATGAACACCCCTAAAAAAAAAAAAAAAAAAAAAAAGAGGCGGTGGGGGGAAGGACGACGCTGTTTCTACACGCAAAACTGATGATCACCCCTACTGGCAAATAGGCACCTCAACAATAGACAGGAGTCTCTTTTTTCCCCAGCACATGCTGGCAGAGGGCATTTTTCTCTCATATTATATTACAAGTTAAACCGCAGCAGGGATCAGAAAACACCACCAAGGACCTGATATCTGTTGTGCAGCAACATATTTTTTCCAAGAAAAAATATGCCACCTACTGTACTCTGGATATGTGATCAGTGGGGCCTGACATGGGAGTCTGCTGACATTCAATGTGACACTAGCATGGGAACCCAGAGCAGCTAGTGTGGTTTAAAATTCTGCTGCAAATTGCTGAGTTTTACTGAGTTTACACTGCGACACAAGCTATATGACTATTGCAATGTCCACCTATGAATAATTTATGCTGACTGAATATTTACAGACATCACATGATTGCCTCACTAGATCTAAAACTTCAGTAACTTCACAGTGGAGGTTATAAAAAAACTATTACAAAAAATCAAATCAATCAGTAACAGACACCTTAGCTCCATTTAAGACACTCACTTGTTAACATCTGAAATACTTTTGTGGAGAATTGTACTAATTGCATCCCACTTTCATGACAAAAAAAAACAACAAAAAAACAACAAAGCTCTTTTTAATGCCTTTATTGAAAACAGCAGATTGTTTATTTGAGCAAATCCTCAGTCTGTGTTCTTCCACTCTCAACACGTTGATCCGCTTGAAGACTCAACCAGCACTTCCACCAGAAGCCTGTGCCAGCATCTGAAATACAGATAACATTAAAAACAACTGATTACATATCGACAGTTGAGAATTCATGACCTCTAATGATGTTCCTCCATGCTAACTTCTACTGGTATAGTTCTTAGGTTGTTCAAAATACAGTTAGTTAAGAGATTAGGACTAGTCTGGTTGGTGAGTACCTGCACTGGTGCACTGTGGCTTCATTGGTCCAATGCCTTGAGGACACAATTCAGGTATGTTGCAAGGGCAGTTGCCTTGGAGAGCCATTCATCCTGCAATGAGAACACAATATTAACAAATTGCCCTAGTCTTAATCATGTATTTATAAAATATCTTAAGATGATATTGTAGTCCTTGGTCCGACTGCAAATTCGCTTCAGTGATTGTTTCCAGTTTGGTAGTTAGGACGATGGTGTTCTTCCAGAGGTCTCCATTGTTTGAATTGGCATGCTTGTGGAAAAGGTTTTGATACTGAGAAAATGGCTCTTAATTTAAAAATGGCTTTTAATTTTTAACCAAGAAAAACTTGTTACAAATAACTAGATAAAAAAATGCACTGGTGCCAATCATTTTACTGAGGTTGGACGATTGGTTTGGCAAAAAAGGGTATTGTTTTGAGGGCTCAGTTGGCAAAATGGCTGTTAAAGGTCTCATTGTTGAAAAGGGACGAAATGTCTTGGGATGCTGCTGCACATTTGACAATTTTAGCTGATGAAAACGGACTACAATGGAAAAGGCTCATTTAGACGACCTCCTTTTTTTCTTTTTTCCCCTGAGGCAAAAGTTGTCTTGAACAGCACCCTTTTGAGTGGAGACTGCAATACAGGACAATGAGAAACTCATTTACAGATGAGAAACAAAGAGGTTTGCTTTGCTTACCAGCTGTTGACTATCAGTTGAGTTGCATTTGGTTGTTGTTGCCTTTGGTTTTGTCGTTGCATGCCATCAAATGGCTCTAGGGTGATGGATCCATTTCCAAGGGAACTACATTGGAACATTTTGAGAGTAACATTTGCCTAACCCTTGAAAACAGCAGCGTCCAGTTGGAAGTACATTTGTGTTAAAAATGAACTCAACTCACTTGGCTATTTATATAGCACAAGCAGTGACTCACCTAAGCTCTGCAGAGAACTTGGTAAAGGAGATCATCTTGTTCATTAGCATTCATGTTACTGTCTCTGATCTTGTTTTGAAAATCGATGAGCAGTGGTCAAGGTACAACTAAAAGCTTTATTAGAGTAGGAAAGCCAGACTTATAGGGCATTGCAGATTCCAACAGCACTGAATGTACAAAAACGAACACTCACTTGGTAACTGTACTGTTACATGAGCAAGAGAAATACTAAAAAAAAAAAAAAAAAAAAAATTTACACATAAAAAACTGGGAAAGTCAAGATACAGTTCAAAGCTAAGCTTCATATTTCCACAGATTTAGACATGGCTAGTTGGTCTTGTTGTCAGATTTCTTCCAAAACACGTGTTTTACTGTGCACGGAAACTAACGTTTGCTTTAATGTGATTTCCAAGTTCAGTTCAGTATCTGCTGCGAGCCATTCCTCTATCAGCTCGATTGCCACCGCGACCACCACGTGGCCCTCCACGACTTGAGCTGCTGTATGAATCACGAGGAGGGTAGCCTCTCTCGACAGGGGGAGCTGGGCCCCTCTCCTGCCTGCCCATTCGCTCACCACGGCTAGGTGGATATGGGTCACTCCGACTGCTGGGGTAACTGTCACGACTGCCATAGCCATCCCGGGAACTGCTGCCATAGTCATCGTAACGACTGCTTCCACTGCTCCCACCATAGGATGGTGGGGGGCCCCGTGATGGTGGGGCGCTGCGAGAGTTACCTGCAGGGTCAATGGGTCAGGTAATTGGCAAGGTTTAATTTATACATTTTCTTGCACTGTCAAGTGCTCATTTTTTGCCAATAGAATTCATTCTGTGACAAATAAATTTAATGGACGACATGTTTAAATGTCCCATCATGGTAGCGATCCTAAATTTAAAATGGATATTTAGTTGATATGGGCAGTAACATATCCAAGCACATGGAATAAATGGGCAGTGTTGCCCATGTCAGCATGCCATTGATTTGAGAAGCCATTTTCCTTTTAGAGCTCCAAGAGTTAGAACTGCAGGTTAAGGACGAGGTTTTCAGGAGTTGTCTTGATGGTTTTGTGAAGGTTACTCCTTGAGGGAGTGCTTTGCTAGGCAGCACATTCTGAGTGGTCAACAGATGTTTCCAGGGACTTTTTGGGGCTCCTTATGGTTGAAAACTCTCTCTGGGGCACATTAAATATTCTGTGTAATTTCTGCATGACATTGCCACAAACATTCTTTTGATGAATGCAACGGTAATGAGACATCTTTTCAATAGAATTTCACTTTGAAGTTGAGATGCCAATGGTTATAGCTTTCTAATAGAATGAAAATATGCAACTTGGGTTGCAGGTCAGGGATGCGGCAAAGGTAAAGGAAAAAAAAAATTACGAGGCTGCCTGCAATGTCGTTTCCTCTGGGGAGGGGAAAAAACGGCAGCTTCTTGTGACTGGAGATTGCGGGAGTCAATGCTATGATTTGGTTGGTTATTTGTGCAGCTCTTCTTTGTGCCGCAGCCAGTTATCTTTTGTTGTTACACTAATGGAGTCATATCTTACCGTAACCATCATATGAATCTCGGTAGGAGCCACCACTTGGACGGTCCATATAACTTCTGGGTTCGCGGCCTCCCCCATAACCATCACGATCACTACACAATAAAAGGAGTTGATATTTGATGACCAGGTGTGGTACAATCTCATTTTCTAACCTTCAGTATCAACTCATACACATACCTGTATCCTCTTGACATAGACCCATAGTCATCTCGGGAACTGGAATTGGAGTATTCTCTGTATGAGTAATCTCTGGGAGGGGGTCCATAGTCCCTTGAATCTCTGGAATTATAATCCCGACTGGAGTAGCTGTAAAACAAGACACAATTAACTGCAGAGTTGTAACTATGATGTTAAATATTTCACTTGGTAGCTAACAGAAGAGTTAAAATGGTTGTAATATGTCAAATTCTCTATACAGTTACAGTGTAGTTTTTTTTAAATTACAGAGTTAAGAGTATAAATTGTAAGCAGAAGTACACTGTGCAGATATTGTAAACAGATATTTTAAATATCTTTTTAATCTCAACAAATACAAAAATCTTTTTGCAATGTCCTACCTGTCTTTTGAGTTGTAATGGTCATCTCGAGGTGATGGATAATCATCCCTCCTGGACATCATGGAGTCTCTGCGAGGAGGCGGCGGACCATAGGGATCCCTGTCCCTCGACATGGGTGCTAGTATATGCAAAGCAAAGACAAACCGACTCATTAATCACCAAACAACCCTGAGATACAAGCAGCTCATCTAGCTACTTGGAGGAGAGCTAGAAGATAAATTTTGAGACCTTTAAATCTTTAATTCCAATCCACATCAAAGCAGGGAATCAGTGGGTATCCAGCCAGTACAATTGACATAGTACCAGCAGAATTCCCTCACACTTACGTCTACTCATGGGACCAGATGGGGCAGGTCTCTTGGGTGGGGGGCCTCCATTACGTACTGGGGGTCCTCTCTTCATTGGAGGGGGGCCTCTGGATGACATCCCTTTAAAGAAGGGTTCTACACTCCCTGAATTATCATAGTAGTCTTTTAACAGACAAGATATGAAGATATTAATATACTGAGTTCAAACAAAGCATTGCAGAAAATACATTGAGTGAGATTGTCTTACTATTGTAAACATTCTATAATTTTGCACACTTAACCGACCAAATAAATTCATGAAAAATAACCTCTGGATGGTGGGCCCCTCATACCACCAGGCCCTCCCCGGGAACCACGGGGGCCTCTGGGTGGACCACGACTGCGCGAGTGTATGGGTGGAGGCCCTCGTCTGCCACCGCTCTCAAACTGAGGCTTTGTAGCTTGCTCCACTTTGATAGGTTTGCCATCGAGAGACTGTGGTAGAGAAATTAACAATTGCAATCACAGTTCCAAGCGGATTTCTTAAAGATCATGGCTGATTAAAGACAGTACTTACCTTTCCATTCATCTCGCGAGCTGCATCTTTTGCATCAGCAGGACTCTCAAAAGTAACAAAGGCAAATCCTCTTGATTTGTTTGTTTCACGGTCCTTCATCAAAAGAACTGAAATGAAGAAATGTGGAGTGAGAAGAGAGCTTGTACTTTGTGACTACAAGTTTCAGCTGATCACATTTTTAACTGACATCAGTACAACAAAAACCTGTTTTACAGCAGTTTAAATTTGCATATTCTCAGTTCTGACCCCACTTTACTGACTAAACTAAAAGCCAAAACAGTATGTTCCCTTCACTGCGCAAAGCTCTTTTTTTATTATTATTTTCTGCTTCAATTATCATTTTACAGTAACAACTTCTATGGGTAGCTATAAATAGGCTTCATGTTAAGTGATGTGAAATTGGTGACTGGAGTAAGATGGAAAAATTAGCCAAATGTGCACCACAATAATAATAATATTTAAAAATCTAGACAACTTTGTAACAAAAGTTTAAGTTCACATGAATATTTTAATCCATTTTTAAACACGTCTAATATCAAAAATAGGTACGAATAAATTTTCACAGATTTTTAAAAACTCACTTAGAAAACGGGCCTCACTGAAATTCACCCAAGCAGACATTGGGTAACTTTAGAATTACAGCCAAGTTAGAACATACATTTGGCCCACATTGAAAAGCATGGACCAGCAAAAACTGACCAATTTGAAAAATATCTGAAATACAGTTGAATGTTTTTAACATTTTATATTTCATCCAGAATGAAATACGGTAATAACTGAGAATAAGAGTGGCTCCATTCACACCTTCGACAATCCTGCCATATTTGCTGAAGTACTGCTCCAGGGCCTTCTCGGTGGTCTCCGTGTTCAGTCCACCGATGAAGAGCTTCCCTGGTCGGTCTGCCTCTGCCATGCTGCAAAATCCACCACCTGCGACAAAACAAGGGTCGTATTAAGTCACTGGGATTTTGACCGTTGGGCATAAGCATGCAAAGCGGTTCCAGTCCTCAGCATCCAGACATGTCTGTGGTTGTTACCTTGCTGCTGGCGAAAGTCTTGGGCTGTTGAATGCGCAAAATGGCGATAAACGTGCCAGTGGTTGTAGTTAGTTACTTAGCTAACGCTAGCTAGCAAATATTCCCGCCACTAACGAAACAGTTAAACTGTGTAAATACAAACACGCTACTTTTAAAACATGAATAACAATACCACAGTGAAATTTATGTTAAGAGTGAAAGCGAGCAGCTAGCGGCTACCTATCTACACTACGCCGCGGATGTGGATGGGCTTCGGTGAACAACGGTTTCTCTCACCCCCCCCCCCCTCCTCCTCCTTCTTCTTCCGTCTCTCTTCGGCAGAATAGACGGTCCACTACCTAACACTGCCGCCTACAGTCCAAAACCACGAATTAAGATGATTTTATTCTATAATTTTGTACTATAACATGAACACATTCAAAGCAATCCTCTTCTGATGGATTCCCTCCAAAATGTGCAAAAATGTCCAGCTTTAACACATTAAGTTCAGTAACCTCTTATGTTATCTCTACTCCTCTTTCAAAACTCAACAAACTTTTATTTAGATTTAAGATGAGCTCAGAGAATATTTTCCCCTTTAGCACATAAATATGAATTCAAACTCTGCACATACTGTACATCATTCCACACAACAGCATCCAAGTGAAGTAATTATGAGCAAAACACATCTTTGAATGGATGGGAACTAAAAGTTTGTTTGTCATTTCAAGTGATTTTTAAAGAAAATACTAACTACTATGGGTTAGTGTTTTGAAAGACACAATCACACAAATCACCAGAAGATTTAATCAGATCGAGTTAATCTGTTATTCGGGTCAGGTTGGTTATCTGTGGCTTCTCTCAGCCTGACCTATTCAGCCTGGTGGCTATACATTCTTTCTTATGACAGATTCTTAAGCCCTCATTCTGCCTAAAATTAGACCTATCCAGCCAAAGAAAATTCCAGCATACCTACACTTTCCATTTATTTGCATTCACTTATTGAGATTACATGCAATGCTGCCCTCCACAGGGCAGATACAGGCATTAAATTAGTTTTATTTAAAAGATGCACAGACATTAGTCCTGTCTTAACTTTCATCACCAGTTCTTGGACACCATCCTCTCCTTTTACTATATACCCTTTAGGAGAACAGGGGCTTGTATTGAGTGTATTGAGATGACCCACAAACAGGTTATGCAGGTGCTCAAGTAGCTTTTCAAGCATAAACTCGAACTACTTGTTCTTGTGCATCTTTTAGTTATGCCCTGGAGTGATTTTATGGAGGGTCCCTTTAAAAACAAAATGAACAAATGAGTAAAATAAATACTAATAGCATTCAAAGGCAAGATTTAGTTGACGGTGTTTTGCACCTCTGTTTGCAGTATACTGTTAATGAAAAAGTTTGGGCACGCAAAGGCAAATTACGTATTTCGTTGATTTTTGAGGTGAATTGAAGTAAAGACAATCCGTGCAGCATATAGTCAATAAAAACGAGCCTTTTTTCAAATGATAATTCAGTTACTTTTTATTTCACAAACTTCAAAAACGGTAGCCTAACTGTGGCACAAATACAAAAAATTTAATATCTTCCTTGAGGGCGGTTATTAAGTGGCGAGATCAGCGATGTATATCATTTGTCCAAACCTTTGCATACAACTGCGGATGTTCCCGGTCCTGTCTATCCTGTTCGGTAGCCCTTTATAATGATATCTAAGCCACTATTACTTGAAAGTTTCTTCTTTTGCCTTGTCCTATCTCATATTTTATACTACTACCATAATCTTTCATATTTCAGTATTTCTTTTTTTCTGCCATATGTGCGGCGTAAAGCAAAAGTAACTGTTCAGAAACGGAAAACAAGGATGTTTATGGAGGACTCGATAAGCAACGTCAGTGTTACTTCCATGTTGTTAAGTCCGTCAGGATAAAACAGGACGTCCCATTTTTATTCTTTCAAAGTAAAAGTATTGTCGATATACGTGTGGCTCAGTTTGGGAATGTAGCCGTTTGTAATCATATTTATCCAATGTTTTTAAACATAGAATACCCTTACAATTATTTGTGTATTCATATCATTTATTATACATGCATAAATCCAGCATACAAACATGTTGCTTAGTATGAATATTTTATTTCGAAGGTAAAACCTTGAACTTCCGGTGATGATCTTGTCGCTGAGACAGAGCTGGACGTCACCGATGCTGGCAGGTCAGCTCAGCCGCTACGTCCCGAGTATAAAGACCTAGCTAACCGTGGAAAACTAGCAAACATTCCTTTCCCTCAGAAGAAGGAAGTATCCCCTTTGACTCAAGTATACCAAATCATTGTATAACTGTGTCCGCGATAAAATGAAGAGGCGGATACACTTCGGTTTTGTGCTGGTTTATACCTTGGTCTCGTATTTCTGCCCGTGCTCGGCGTTTTATCTTCCGGGTTTAGCCCCAGTGAGTTTTTGTGAAGACGGTAAAGGTGGAGACGATTGTCAGGTATGTTAAATTCGTAAAACTCACAATTCGTATCCGAAGTAGTGGATTTTACGCTGTAGTTGGAATGGGCACAGTCACATGAATTTGTTGTCCTCCTTTATCTTGCTAGCATGTCAATGCTCTCCGTAGGCCCCGGCTATTACCTGGAACCAGAACACTGGCATAATATTTAGATGCATCGCTATCTTAATTGTTTTTGTTAGCACTCGCTGTCATTGCTCAGGGAACATACATATATATTCTTCCTGATGTGTCTGGTTTTTACTACATTAATCCCGCTTCAGATAACGTCAGCATTTGGCCTGTAAACTTCTCAGCACTCGTAGCACAGGTTGTAGCTGTTACTAGTCCACCGATTGGGTTTGTGAGAGACATACGGACTTAAAGGCAAATTGTTTTTGCTTCTTTACAGACAGTGATCCAGCTGTTTGTCAATCGCTTGGACTCAGTGGAGTCGGTCCTGCCTTATGAGTATGACGTGTAAGTATTATGTAGTTTCTGCTTGATGCCATTCGTATAATGTCCAGATATATATTTTTCGGCTCATCTGATTGTCAATCTGAATTTGTTAAAGGTTTGACTTTTGCAAAGATGCCAAGGAAATGAGGCCTTCTGAGAACCTTGGACAGGTGCTGTTTGGTGAACGAATTGAGTCATCACCGTACAAGGTGTGTGTTACCCGTAAATCTAAGGTTGCATGAGGGTATATGGTGTTGTTTGTTTTAGACTCCATATCAGCACTATTTGTTTAATGTACCCTCTTGATGCAACATGACTCTCATCTGCCTCTCACAGTTCAGCTTTAAACAAGATGTTAAATGCAAGGCAGTGTGCACAAAAGGCTACAAGAAAGACAACCAGGACGATGTAAGCAAACTGAACTTTCTCAAGATGGGAATGCAGCTGAACTACCAGCACCACTGGTTAGTAAAATATTTACCGCACTTTACCGCAGTTCTTGTGAGTTATAGTATCTGTAGTACAGTCAATTTGCTTGACAGAGTGATGACAGCAAAGACATGAACACAGTAATCAAGTAGCTTGTTGACGTTAACCAATTATCTCTTTAGGATCATTGACAACATGCCTGTGACATGGTGCTATGATGTGGAAGATGGTCAGAAGTACTGCAACCCGGGCTTCCCCATTGGCTGCCTCGTTACATCAGATGGCAGACCTAAAGATGCTTGTGTCATCAATGTGAGTTGTGAGTTTTACATAACTGGTCAGCTGCTAATAAAATGGCTCTAATTCTGATACAGCGTTACCCAGGATCCTCAAATTTGCCACAGGTGCCCCAGAAAAACGGTGTACTTCAGCAAGTTCAAATATCTCTGTCTAGTTTTAATAATAATGATAATATATATTATTTTGCCTATTTTTGTGAGTATTTATAGAGTATATAGGGGTCTTGTGGTAATCTCTGAAAAACAAAAATGGCTTTTCATTAACAATTACTTGTTATTTAAAGTCTCAAACGGTATTTGATGATCTTTCAGCAAAGTCTCTATAACTATAGCAATTGACATAAGCAGTGTAAAGGTGAAGTTGGAAGTCGTTTTATAAAATCTTAGAATTAGAAGTATCTTTAGTATAAAAGATGCAACACACAGATGAGAAGAGGAATCTGACTACCTGATGTTGAGAGAGTTTAAAAAAAATTTTTTTTTAGGCTGAGTTCAACAAGAAGAACACATTTTACGTCTTCAACCATGTAGACATCAAGATCACTTACCACAGTGGAGAATCAGAAGGATGGAGGGGGGCTCGGCTGGTCACTGCCACTCTGGAGCCAAAGAGGTAACTGTTTTTCACCAAATTTTGATTAATGTCTAATCTAATTCAACATGCTGCAACTGAATGACAACTTACCATCCAAACGAATATTATCAATAATCTGAGCTGATGAATGTTGTGTGTTTTGTGCTCAAAAGTATCAAACAGGCAGATGAGAATAACCCAAGCTGTGATGGAGGAAACCCGATGGAGGTCCCTGCAGACTTTGAGAATGAAGTGAAGATAACTTACACCTACTCTGTTGCATTTGAGGTAGGTCTCTAAACTTTGACTAATTTTATTATGCAACTAATTATATGTAACTAACACATAACATCATTGACCAGTGATTAAAAAATAATTACATACGTATACGTACATTATTTTTTAACCAATACATTTACTTCATTTAACAGGAAAACAATTCAATCAAGTGGGCATCTAGGTGGGACTACATCCTGGTCTCCATGCCTCACACCAACATCCAGTGGTTTAGGTATGAGGCCTTTTTTTTTGACATTGCCCACCAAAGAAACACTTTCTGCTCTGAAAATCTTTAACTAAAAACATTTTTTTTGATGCTTGTTGACTTGTGTGTTTTCTCCAGCATCATGAACTCCTTGGTCATTGTCCTCTTCCTGTCTGGCATGGTTGCCATGATAATGTTGAGAACCCTGCACAAGGACATTGCAAGATACAATCAGGTGGACCAGGTAAAGGCATTTGTTGAACTCTCTCTCAGTTGGAGCTGATCCAGAGGTGTATGAGAAGCACTAGCATACATGTGAACACTTCTTGAAAATGCATTTGTCAGAAATAAGACAAAAATTGTTTATATTCTTAAGGTTACAGATTAAATCTCATTTGCTCTCGTATTTGTGCACTGCAGGACAGCATGTTGTTACAATTCAAATGAACTGTTTAAGCACTAAAGCAAACAGCTTTCCAGGAACGTTAAAGTACAGCTTTGTCTTTAGCCAGACAACCATGCAGTATTTACTTTATGTCACTGGGGTTCATTTAATGTCTGCTTGTAATTTTTATATTCCACAGTGGATAATTAAATTATTAGATTTTAACTATATCTCACAAATATTGGAGGCTGCGGTTTACTGGTAATAGCAGTAATATGGCAGTTACTTTCATTTTTAAGTGTGAAATACCCCCTAGCAAACTAGGTGTACAGTACCCAGAATTATATATGTTTTGTTACAATCCACAGGCAGACTTGATAAAGATTCCACTCATCAAGGAAAAATCCTCTCTACCCTATGTAAGCTTATCGTAAACCATTTTGAACAAAACTTGTTGTGGTTATTAAATCAGGGGTGTGGGTGTGTGATTTTTGCAATCAGGCACATTAGAACAAAATATGGTGTGAAAGTTTCAAGAAGGGGGTTTATAGTTAACAGATGACATAGGAGTTTTTCACACCAAATTTTGCGGCTTTTGGTAAACTACGTTTTCTCAGTTTCCACCTTATTTTTCTTTGCTAGCAGGTGACAGATTGTGAGGTAGTGTTCACTGCTTGGTGGTTGGCTAACCTTTAACTTGGATCATTTTCAAATGTTAACTTAGTCCTTGATTGTGACTGTTGCTGTATTGCTTTCTGCCTCGCTTCTCAGGAGGATGCACAAGAGGAGTCGGGGTGGAAGCAGGTGCACGGGGATGTTTTCCGTCCCCCTAGGAAAGGCATGCTGCTGTCTGTGTTCCTCGGACAGGGCACCCAGATCTTCATCATGACCTTCATCACGCTCTGTAAGTGTGTAATACAGGTAGTAGCTACACGCACTGAATTAGCGATTCAGTGAACTGCTATAATTAGTTTAATCTTTCCTCTGTGTTCGCCACACAGAATATATGAATGATTAGAGAGTATTTCACATCTTCTACACTTAGAGGTCAATTCCCAAAACAAATATTGTTTACCTTCAGCAGCACAACTTTATTCATGGCTAGCGAGGCAGTAGGATAATTCAAGTCAAAATATTTCCACCGTCAGAACCAAGTTGAGGGTGCCTCTGTGTGAGCCTTTAAAATATACTGACTTACATTACCAACCATGTAAAGTCATTAATGTGTTTGTGTCAGTTTGATATTTTTTGATATTTTACAGTGTACAGTTAGTAGTTAGCAGTGCTACCAGACTACAAGCAGTAGCATTAAAACCCTCATTGATATTTCTCTGATTGTTTTTCCTCTGTAGTCCTGGCCTGTCTGGGTTTCCTGTCACCAGCCAACAGAGGTGCTCTCATGACATGCGCTGTGGTCCTCTGGGTTCTGTTGGGAACACCTGCTGGCTATGTGTCTGCACGTCTGTACAAAAGTAAGAGTCCAGTGAAAACCTTATTGCAAAGTTCATTTCAGTTGACACAGACTGTGCTGTAGTCAGTGTGCTCTTTCTCATCATGATATTCTGTTTCTATTCTCAGCTTTTGGAGGTGAAAAGTGGAAGACAAATGTCTTGCTGACAGCACTCTTGTGCCCAGGGTATGCCTACTTCTGACATTTGCTTTGCTTTTGTTCTTTTGTCTCATTTGTTTTCATTTCTGCCCACGAGTGCTGGAGTGACGAGTTACACTGCCCTCTCAGGTGCCTTATATCCTTTCTGCTAGTACCCCATCTCACATGTATTATCTTTCTCTGTGTCATTGTCCTTTGTCCACCTCTCTTCCCCTAGTATTGTGTTTGCTGACTTCTTCCTGATGAACCTGATCCTTTGGGTGGAGGGTTCCTCAGCAGCAATCCCCTTTGGCACTCTGGTGGCAATTTTGGCCCTTTGGTTTGGAATCTCTGTGCCTCTCACCTTCGTTGGTGCCTACTTTGGATTCAAGAAACCTGTGAGTTAGGCCGCCTAGTTTATACATTTGTCTTACTTGAAAGTATCAATTGTAGATGAAACGCGTGTGTCTGAAAACACTTTTATTTCTTTTTCTGTGCCTGTGCAGGCAATTGAGCAACCAGTGCGGACAAACCAGATCCCCCGTCAAATTCCTGAGCAGTCCTTCTTTACTAAACCTATCCCTGGTATCGTAATGGGTGGAATCCTGCCCTTCGGCTGCATCTTCATCCAGCTATTCTTCATCCTCAACAGCATTTGGTACGAAGACAGGAATGCAGTTTTTCTTGATTGTCAGGGTTTCCTGTTTTTCTATGACTGTCAGTTTTTACAGCAGGGTGTTGCTCAATGCTCTGTGTTGCCTCCTTTTAGTTAATATAGGTTGTTTGTGTTTCTAGGTCTCATCAGATGTACTACATGTTTGGGTTCCTGTTCCTGGTTTTCATTATTCTACTCATCACCTGCTCTGAGGCCACAATTCTGCTCTGCTACTTCCATCTATGTGCTGAGGTACCTGAATATTCAGAGCATTTTGTCAGTTTTATCAAATTTTAGTTTATAACAGTTAAACAAATGTAAAAAAAAAATATAGAATTCACATAGCACATAGTGTATTTTTTATAACACATACACATTTCTGTAAACAAAGAGCCATGAGTAATGAGAGATAATCATACACTGTGAATATCTTATAACTTCATACCCAGTCACAGTACAGTAGAGCCAGTCAAATACATGTCAAGCTATTAATATGTCTTAACAGGGTAAAACTGTATCAACATCATTGAAGTTTATTTAGGTCTGCTTTTCTCATCTGGTCCAGCCTTAATTTGAAATATCCTCATACGCTGGATCCTAACATGTCCTCTTTCGTCATGTGTCCAGGACTACCACTGGTGGTGGCGCTCCTTCCTGACCAGTGGCTTTACAGCAGTCTATCTGTTCATCTACGCTGTGCACTACTTCTTCTCAAAGCTGCAAATAATTGGAGCAGCCAGCACCTTCCTCTACTTTGGATACACAATGATCATGGTCCTTATCTTCTTCCTCTTCACAGGTAAGGCTTTGAGTTAAGAGACTTGTTGTCACAGTCACTGTGATTTCCTGCTTGTCTTGACACATTGCGACAATACCAGAATATTATAATGGGATTGAAAACCTTTACTGGTGAACTCAGTTTGTGTAAAAATTATGGAGGATTATCCATGTATGCCATATTCATTTGTTGAAAAGCCAGTTTCACTGCAGTGTGTTTTTTTTTTAATTAGTGAAGAAGCTCTAATAGCTCACTTAGTGTTAGAGGCAGAGAGGGGTGTGTAGTTCGGAGTTATGAATGGTATTGTTTGCTCAGTATTTGTAAAGTGCCTGCTAACGTCACTTAAAGTGAAGCACGAAAATGCAGGATCTCCATCCTGTTCCTGTTAAATAAATCTCCAGGAAGAAGTTTGCACTATTTGTTTGCTCACCATGTAGTCAAAGCCAAACCTTCTCATTTCTATACTGCCAATACAAAAGCACTGTGTCAAATAAAGTTACAGAGCATTTATTTAAACTGTCATTTTAAAGTCTGTTTGAAGTTTAATGAAAATCAGAGAGACTTTGGGAAATGAGACTAGAGTGTTCAAATTCCCTCTCGGTCAGATCTAGTTTTGCAGACTTATTTGGGTCAGTTCTACTGTCTGTGGTTTGCTGACAAGCTAGAGCCTAGTTTTATCAGGGAGTTCCTTTTTTTGTTCTTTTTTCTGTACATCAAAAGATGCAGGCTCCACATTCACTCGTTGTCATGGATGATAATAAGTCTATATGCACTCAGGATTCCTGACCATTGCTGTTGAGATGATTTTTCAGTGCTCGCACTTAAAATCCAGCAGGTTGTGCAGACCTATGAACCACACACATTACCACAAAGCTAGGATGAACAGAACATTGTTGCCGCTTTCATCTCCACATTAAAAGACACAAAGACTGACACGTGTTGACATGGTAACAGCACTCCCTGGCCCTGTCCAGCTCTCTTGCACACCCACTCAGAATGAGACTAGGGATGTGAGTGGAAAGAGGATAATACACAGGACTAGATAACAGACAAATACATGCCTAGTCTTTATGTCGCCCAGAAATATAAGGCTCACCATGATGTCAGATGATGACGTACTTTCTGGTGTTATACTGTCATTAGGCCAGATAAAAGTTAGCCCTGTAACCCTGCTTGTCACTGCTGCACTATTTGACACTATCTTAATGCAGAGCTGTAAGTAGCAAGAGGATGAGATGTCAAAAGATTATCACCAAGAAATAATCCAAGGATTCAAGGAAAAGATTATCAGTTTCCCTCCTTGCTTCCAGTTTTGATCTAAATAATCCTCATCTCTCTCGTTTCCCATTTTTAAGTTTTTATTTTGTTGTCTGTCTTTTCTTACCTCATCCCAACTTTGATCTCAACTTAATTCGGGATTGGGATGCGTGGCCCCCATTGAGCAGTCAGACAGGACTTTTATACCCGGATGAATTGATCCAGGATTTTGACCAATCTGGCTTCTCAACTTTGGTAGAGCTCAGGCAAATATGCTCTCTCCCTGACAAAGTGAAGTGCTGGTGCTGGTGTTTTAGCAGTCTTGTGGAGATTGCAGTCTCAACCCAGTCAAAAGTTATTTTCAAACTTTTAGTGGATTGAATGTGGTTATAACTTTGTACCTATGCTCCTGAAGTATGTTCATCAATTATGTGGCTGTGATTTTTGTGTCTTTTGTAATAACATTTATCAGATTCCTCTAACCTGTCCTTTCCTCTCAGGTACAATTGGCTTCTTCGCCTGCTTCTGGTTTGTAAATAAGATCTACAGTGTGGTCAAGGTGGACTAGAGGACTGAGGGAATGACTGACTGCTTACTGTCACAACACCTCCTCAGTGCTGTGCTGTGTGATAAAGTGGTCTGAATGGACCTGAACTGAAACCATGACTTATGATAGAGAAGACCTGAAGAGCAGAGCCCGTCCTCTTTTGTGCTTTAAACCTATGTTGCTATTGTTTCCTTTTTTAAAATATATATATAATTTTGTGTTCACTGTTGACCAGTAATATTTTGAGTGGCGCCTTGAAAATCAGTGTGGGTTCCAATGATCTAGTTGTCATAGTGAGCAGTTTGTTTCGGTGGGTTTAACAGGAAAAGCTTAAATGTTTTTAAGTTTCTAAAGGAAGTAAAATGTTCTGTATTTTTGCTTTTATATAATGTCAAAATGTTTTGTTTTTCATTCAATGCTTCTGTTGTAATGATGAAAAAAATGTGTGTACATATACTGTACAGAGCGAACGAGTGAGAGAATGCTACTTAAAGATTGTCACCATTATGGAATCTTCTTTTATTTTCTTTCTTTTTCTTCTCAAGGTAAAGTTGGGGCTATAAATCCTTAAAATATCAGCTTGTATTGTAGTTGAGAAATTATATAAAAACACTGACATTGCTATGGTACATACATGTCCATTCTCTTATATTTGATGGCTACACTCAAATTTGCATCGCAACAAAGGTAAAACTTGGTTAAGAAGCACATCTGTATCATAGAAGAATATGCTACAGCTACAGTATGTTGCACATTAAGGATGATCTCAGTGACATGCCTAACTTGTTTAGCCACAGGGAAGATTCACACCCCAGTTTATCATAATGCAATCCATGAATTTGGTGAAGTACATATGCACCGTTGAGATGCACCCTTTTAGATTTTAATAAGCAGGTGGCAGAACTGTTAACTACATAAAACACTGCTGCTTTTTGCTTCGAGCAGTGTGGAGTCATCACCCAAGGTGATAACATTTTTACGAATAAATGCAGTTAATTCAAAATGAAGGTCGTGTTCTTTTCTTTGAGCCACTAGACTGCACACATTAACATTTTAAACACTCTTAACCATGGTCCTTTTTATGTCTGGACATAAAGCCATAGGATGCAGTGTTCAGCTGCTACCAATGTGAGTGCAGTTTGCTGAAACCAAAACAGCAAAATAAGCACACTTAGACACAGTTGTAACAACGAATACATGATAACTGCAAGAATTCTCGATTCTTTGTGATTTAATGCAGACAAATGCAGTGTAGTGTGCTATTCTTGGCCCCATCTTATTCTCCCTCTTCAATTGCAATTATCCACATATTGAACAAGTCTTTGCATTTGTCTGGGGTTGACCCCTAGTTACTGTACATAAGGACAGGAGCAAACATTAGGACCCTTTAAACATTTCTATCTAAATATTCATGAATCTCTTAGAACTTCTTAATTGTGCTGACAAAAACCTTCAGTTTTTGTTTAAATCTAATTTCATTTCTGGCAAGGATTTTAAAAGTACTTTTTCTAACCAAAGAATTCAAAAACAAATGGTCCTAACATCATTTGACTTAAATATACATTTATTTAGTCTCACTTTTATTTCAATAATTTCCTTGCTCTTGACTTCCCTGGATGTCTGTAGGTTATACTGAATGTTGTTTTGCCAAATGCCAAGTCCTAACTCCACAGACACAGTGTAAATACCTTTTTAAAGATCCCATTCATACCTAAAGCCAGGCATTGGTTGATGAGGTCAAGGAGGAACCCTGGCACCCCTATGTACGCCTATAATCAACTTAGTCTCAAGCATTTGCTTGGTATGAAAAACTTACCTGTTAAATTGAATATAACACACACACATATCACATAAATTCACTTTTATTAAACAACAGACAGCTTTTGATGTTGAATAATGAAACCAAAAATAATACAAAAGCACAATATAAATCACAAAAATCTGCAATTTTATAGCACTTAAAAACATACATTTCTTTACACTCTGACAAACTTATTACACAAGTTTGATTGTCAGTTATAATACTGTTATATGGATTTCCTCAGTGAATAAACTGAAGCTCAAATCCATGCCAGTCCACTCAGGTCCGATGAGCTATAATAATAATAATAATAATAATAATAATACAGGAGCACACTGCTCTGTCAATGTTTTCCTCTTTTCCTAAAGGTTATAAAAACTTGACTAAAAGACTAGACACACTTTTCAAATAATGCACATAATGTTGTGATGCACCTGTGACATCCTTTGGCAACACATCGTCTACCCATTCAACTCAACTTGCCTTTCTATGAGGCATTCTGAGCCATACTGAGATGAGTCATGGCAGGCATGTAACACTTACATAAATACTCATCCTCTCCGTGGCTTTAAGCAGACATGTTTTTACATCAGAAATACTGTATCAGGAGTATCTTTACAAATCTACATGTGTTCAGTGGAATATAACAAATCTGCTCCATATCAATCTGTTATACATAATGCAGCCTATGTTACATAATCTTTTTAATCTTTTTTAATCTTTTTTTTTTTTTTAACATACCCTGCTCTCTATGACACTGTACTAATATACAGTGGCACTCTGAACTAAGATGCTAAATTTCCACCTTGTTGAACCAGACTTAAAGCAAGAGGCTAAGACAAACTACTTCTTTGTGTGACCATCCCATCAGGGAAATGGAGTCACCAACCCTCGTGTGTTGTGTAACTAACAGGCACAGTAAACCACTACTACTCGTTTACTCAAAAGGCGCTTTGAGACTAAGGAGAGTTACAGCGACAAGGATGTGAACACACGTGTCCACTTGCTCGACAAGATTCAAGAACAGAGATGGGCACTACAAATTGTTTCCTCAAGTGCACCCTAAGTTCATAAGTTGCAGGCGAAGCTTGCTTGCACTGACACAAAAACAGTACATCCTCTGCCTTCCGGCAGGATCACAGAGAATACAACACGTAAAAAGTTTAAAGGAGATAGAGTAGTTGCGCAGATACTGCAGATCAATACCTTATCAGAGACATCAATGGCTCATAATTAAAGCAAAAGTGCTCAGAACACCAACCACTTTAATCCAACATAACAATTTCTATCTCTACACAGCAAGTCTACATAAAAAACAAACAAACAAAAAAACACCAGTGGCATTTACAACAGACCAGCAGGCAAAAATGTAAAATAACAATTAACTGTTGTTTCTGGTTTTACTTTAAGTTTTGTCTTTTTTTTAAACTTGAGACTGATTTAAATGCCCATTTTACCTAACAGTAGCTAGTACAATAATTGCATACATTTAAAAGTAATAACAGTTTGTAGAAACAAAATATAATAACAGCTGCACAAAGTCTGACTAATGTGGCCCATGTGGGAAATCTTCAACCTGCCTGTACATATAAAACCCTCAAAAAGCTGCTCCTCAAGATTTGACTTAGTGAAAATAAATAGTCATTATTTAAGATTTTGTTCAAAATTCATAATGCAACAATGAATGAACCAAGTTTTCTGCAAAGAGTTTTATCTCATCTCAAGTTAACTCTTTAATGGAGTTGATGACAAATACTACAAGATTGTTACGTTGGTGATCAAGTGCCAGCAACTTCAGAATGAATAACCCTGTTGTAAAGAAGGCATATTAGCTTATGTGTGAACACACAGTATGACAACCTCTTCAGGCAAGAGCAAATATGGTCTATCCGGTGAATCCTCGAGGCTGTTCATGTGCTTTGTTTGCTGTGGACTGTGAGCTCCCGCTCAGAGCTGATGCTAGTAGAGGTGGTGTCTTTACGGCTGTCCCTCGACTTCCTCTCAAAAGTGGGCGTGGAGGATGTTGTGCATTCTTCCCAAGTCCGCAGGGGGAGGACTCGAGCGGCCAGGCTGGGCAGATGAGGGTGGGCACCCGAGCGTCCCTCTGTGGTAGTGAAGCAGCTCTCCACCGCAGAGCTCTGGCTGGGTCGGCCCTGTTTGCAGAAAAGTCCGCAGAGCAAAGCCAGGAATTCCTTCCTCACGCTGCGGTGCATGTAACCGTAAATGTAGGGGTGTAGGCAGCACTGTAGGAAAAAGAGCACAAGGGCGAGGGAGGACAACCAGGGGGGTATGGCTGCTCTGGTGCTCACAGATATAGTATTCAGTATGCTGTACGGCCCCATGCTGAGTACATATGAGGCCATGATCACAAAAACTACACGAGCTGCCTTGCAGTGGTAGTGGAAGCGTCTGTGCCTAACTCGAACAGGGTATCCTCTGGCTGTGTAGGGGCCATCAGGTGAACTCGCCGGGTGGGCCTGGGGCTGCCGCTGTGGACTGCTAGGTCCCTGGAAGTCCTGCGGGCAGGGCTGGGAATAGGATTGTGTCTGTATGGGGTGCACGAGAGCGTTCTGCCTCCGAGCCGCTCTAAACACCATCCAGTAGCATCCGAGCATGATGAGCACGGGCAGCCAGAAAGAAAAGGTGGACACCACAGCAGAGTAGGACAGGCTGGACGACCACACCACCGAGCACATGCTGTGATGGCGGTCAAAGTCAATGGCCCCCCAGCCGTACAGAGGCGGCGTGCTCTGCAGGAAGCTGAGCACCCAGGTGCAGATGATCAGGTTGGTGCCCAGGTGAGGGGTCATGCGGGTGGGATAGGATAGAGGATGGATGATGGCCAGGTAGCGATCCACGGAGACGACTATGATGGTGTTGACCCCGGCGAACGCAAAGAGGTGCATGAGCACCACCAGGGCCTGACACAGTCGGGCATCCAGGGGCCACACACCTGGCACGGTGGCTGCGATGGCGAAGGGCATGACTAATATAGTCTGGAGAAGGTCTGCCAAGAGGAGGTTGAGGACGAAGCGGTTGGCCACGTGAAGCAGCTGCGGCTTCCTCTGGAACACCAGCAGAACCACCACATTCCCAAACAAGGACACACACACGATGAGAGATATAAGCACCATTTTCATCACGCAGTTGGCGGTGGTGGACCAGACCGGGTCCTGGCTGGAATCGGTGAACCCGGGCTCCCAGGGAACATCAGTCAAATTCGTGCCCATACCGGGCGCCTGAGAGCTTTGCATTGCTCGTCCAACACCAGGGACAGGGAGTGCATGTGTGCCTCACATCTGGCTGGGTGCTGACATATAGAGTCAGGTTAGTCCCATCATGATGAGCAGAATGACAGGAGAGAAAACCAGCTCAGGGTTTGCTTGCCTTTCAGGCAATAAGCTGTTAAGACTGGTGCTCCTTATTCATTGGATCTCAGGTACAAAATTCAACATGCATCCCACATTATTTTTTTTTTCAACTGCGTCTCACCTAACATGGCATATCATCCTTAACATGTGGAAACAGTACAGTACTACCATCCAGGAGCAGCCTGTATTGCTGGAGAACATAAATACTGATTCGCTGCTCATCGTGATCGGTGATTAATCCCTGAACGTTTCACCCACCGAATAGGCCTTGTTCTTCTTGCAGCCCACATCTGCAGAATGAAAAATGGAATTTGTCTGGCGACAACAAATGCCACCGTACAAGCCGCCAGCCGCCACAGACTGCGATTGTCCAGACACCGGCTAATATCGCGGATTACCAATCTGTAAATGATGCATAATACCTCTAAATGATCGGCGACGTGATCACTTGCTCGAGGATGCACACTTCCCCGCGCTCGGTTTTCATCGTTTTGCTCCCATTTCAACCTCGGCTCCAGTCAATGGCAGCGAGCTTTCACGGCTCAGCTAACATACGCTGCGTGTCTTCACCCAGCGGGGGTCTCTCATCCAAGACGAGCATATCTCTCCTTCGCTTGCTCTTTTCGGATTTCATGGCAGATCAAACATTTATTATTTTATCAGCTTTGATTCATCCTCAACAGTCCTAGGCTACTTACGGTCGGGTCCTGTCTCCGAGCTGTCAGAGAAAACCAAGGACACCTGCAGTGAAATCTCCCCTCTCTGGAGCTTGTCACCGACCCCCCCCCCATCCTCCTCCTCCCCCCGTCCGTTTTCCCCTTTTGTTGTGAATGTGCAAGTGCGTTTCACGAGCCTGTCTCACGCTTTTTTAGAAATGGTGGAATCATAAGGTACAAATGTTATCCCCATTTTTCATTGTGTGAAATTTGTCCTTTTCTTTCCCGTTAATTAGAAAGAAAAAACACTTACAGACCATTAATAGAACGACCGAACACATAAATTATTATTATCTATTCCTTTCAGCAACCTGTAAACATAGTCCTGTTTATATGAATCAAAATTTAGGAATCAGTTAACAAGTGTCTTTAATATTTTTTGTCCTTAGAATAAAAAGGCTAGTTTTCCATTTATAGCCTATAGGATCTCAGTCAGATTCACAGATCTCCTTAGTAACAACAAGTGATTCAATCAGGTGGCTGCTTCACATAATAGGTTGGGTGTGGGCAGAGAACAAAAAGGTCGAAAATCAGCCTTCATTGTAGGCATCTCTGCAGAGCAGCAAACACTCAGTTTGGTATTACAATGTTAAGCGAGTATAGATCAGTGTTGGTACAACTGTCATGTGGTGAAATATGTTTTGTAACTTAACACTTTGTGGTGCAGTAAAAGCAAAATGCCACAGTTCTAATTCAAAGTGTATGGTTTAAAGCTTTTGCCTATCTGGTCTCGTCCTGAAACACATCATAAATCATAGCAGCTGACAATGCAGTCTCGCCTCAGGCTCTGATTAGCAGTTGTTCTGGAGCTTTCAATCATACAACATGATCTTCATCAGGAGACAAGTTTTACCCAGTTGTCAGTGAGTTGTAGTTTCAGTTTTTCAGAGCACTCAGAGCAGAAAATAAAGGACAGAATTACTCTACCTTTTTTAGTTTTGTATCAGTTTACAGTGTTACAGTAATAATCCTAAAGTGTTCCAGTACAAATCTGCACTCACAACCAAATCATTTATTTGCTTTATTCAAGCAAATGGTTTAACTTCAAACTCTTGATGAAAAAAGGAAATGAACTGCATGTGTTCCATTATTACAATTCTTTCAGGCTTCATTATTTAACCTGACAGGATGAAGCTTTAAACAGAGGCTGGATAGATAAAGAGAACCCCATTGTACCGAGCTGAAATTTATTTACATGGAACTTCTGACGGTTCCACTGACACAAAAGAGCTTTCACATTTAGGGTTTATGAATATGTGGATAGCTCAGTTTTGATCAAATAAGCACAACCATAGAGATGAAGGTTCTTTTACAAATGTTTGTACACTATACACATTTATATGGGCCACCATTTTTAATCCTGGAAACACAAAAGTATGCTTCAACATTTCAGCCTTTTCTAGAAAAAAAGGCCTCATTAAGATGCACAGAAAACAAAAGCAGTACTACATTGCGCAATCCAATTAGTCTGTAGCTTACATGGCCTACTAATCAACACTCGTAATTAGCCATTTTATTTCAAGTCTTTGCTCTATCCCAGCTATCAAAAAGCCCTTTGATGTGACTCTCCAGTACCTTGTGTTTTAGATATAGATTGCAAATGAAATGCTGGTGACCCCAAAGGGGTGGGGAGATGTTCCCCCATCCTAAGGCTGAATGGACTGTGGTTCAAAGGGAGACCTACAGGCCTGCTACCTCATGGGATTATTAGACTGGCAATACAGTGTGAATGTTCACTGTGGCCTCATTTACTGTCACTCACTGACACCTATGGGCTGACCCAAACGAACACAGGGAGGGCTAGCTCTGCAAGATCACAAAGAAGCTGTTCTCTTTCTCTCCCCATCTATCTCTGTTTCTCTGCCCTCAGTTTATTTATATTTCAGTCAATAGAAGATTTATTGGCATGGCTGTATATATACATTGTTTACAATGATCAAATTACAGAGGTATGAACAACTAAGAATCTTGTATTATCACTGTCATTAATGGACATAAACATTACAGAGCTAACTAAGTCTAAGTTCCTTATACATTAAGAACCTTACAGCAGTGACATGGTTTCCTTTTTCTAACTTGAAAAAAGAAAGTCAAAATCTAAAGTGCATATTTTGAATTAGTTACAATGTATATATCTGGCTGTTTATTCTCAATACTCCGGCACCTTTATCACAGTGTCTGGTCCCTTGATGTCCAGAAAATGCCTCTGTGTGATTGTGATTCAATTTAAGAGACTGATGGATTGATACGAATTTAGTTAGTTAGTAGTTATGGCTATTTGGCAACATAAAGACTACAAAACAAGCTGAGTGAAACATGGCCCTGACATATTGCCTCATAATGGTGTTATGGCTGGTGGAAAACAGCTGCCTACTGTCCAATGCTTCAAACTTGCCTGCTCCTAAGAAAATTATGCGGACCGTTAACACGCAGCTGCCCTTTCTTTCCTCATTAACAGTCCGTTGTACGCTACGAGCCACCTGCCCCGCACCAAATGCCACATAAAATGACCCAGCGTCTGCAAACACATCAACTACTATCTGGTATCTGGTATTTTCTACCACGACAGAGCTAAAAAGTGAGTAATTATTGAACTTACATTCGCCAAGTGGCCAGAAACAGCACCCAGGTGATGTGACGTGATAATTAGCTATACACAATTCGCTAGCATGTTAGCCATTTGAACTATTAGGCCTACTCTGAACGTAGACAGTATTGACCAGTACCGAGAGGAAGACCTACAAAACAAGCTGGTGGATCCACAGCCTGACATAATGCCTCATGACAGCGAGTTTATAAGAGCCTGTCCTCTGCAAACAGAATTGTTTGTATGCAATGCTAGCTACCTGCCCAGCACCAAATGGCAGGCAGTGTTACTCTTGGTGCATGGTAAACACAGATGGAGACCAAAACAGGTGAAGAAACGTTCAACTTCCATACCTCAAGTGACCAGAAACAGGACTTAAAAGTAATGCGAACGTCAATTAGTGTCTGCTGCATGTGAAAGTATAGGCAGTTCCTTGCTGGTAGCCTGTGTTTTAAATTACTACACTTGGTGATTTGTTTTCCCACTAGAGAGTTTACATACACAGCCCTGACATATTACCTTATCAAGATGTGAATAGCTGATGTTACCAAACAGTTGCTGAGTCTGGTATGTAAACTTTCCTTCTCTACTGACAGTCAGTCTTTTGCTTGGTAGACGTGTTACCTGACAGTTTGTATTGATGGTTTCTGCCCTCTGGTGGTCAAAATTAGACCCAAGCAGCTTAGAGGCTTTTGTTAAGGACAAGTTGAGCTTGAGAGGACAGGAGGGGATTCATATTCACCACCACAATCATTGACTGTCTCTGTTCCTCTGCTTATGTATGTCAGCAATGCAGCTGTTGGCTTAAACAGTCAGAAAAACCCACTACCATTAAGCCAGATAAGTTAACACCCAGCGTTGTTGCAGAGCTTAGTTAACTTTTGGTGTCCCAGACTCTTTTGTGGGAAATATGTTTATCTAACAATGTATTTTTTGTGCAGGACAGCAAAAACACTCTGCTCCTCCTCAAGGCGATGTGTTTTAACCAACAATTCAGTGTTTACACATTTCTCCTGTGGCAGCCTCACTTTTCCAAATCATGTTTTATAATTAACTTTGCAAAGTTGGCCCCAAATTCTACTGCCTTATAAAACAGATTGAATTATCTGAGTAAAAAAATTGCATCAACATTTTCATGGATGAGCTTAATTCATATATCTTTTTCTCTGATAGTGTGGAAAGCCCTGCATGCCTTTCCAGTCGGGCCTGAGTCAAACTGAAGAGATGAGCTTATGATGAAGCTAAGGTAAGTGTAACTGATGGTGTGTGAGTCTTCAGCAGTGACACAGAAGCTACTCTTGAGATAGGAAATCTTTTGTGAATGCCATATCTTGTCTATATTTATTAATAATCCTTGTATTAAGTGATAATCACTATATATTCACACAAAAGATGTCTCAGAAATATCTATCTTATTTTTATTTATTAATGTACATGTCTAAGCAGAGATTTCTATCTTTCACACACATACCCACATAAAACTTGTGAGTATGATATAATATTTAGACAGAACAAGTACTTGATATTTGATATTTAACAAGGAAAATTAAAGCCTTATGACATTAGAACCATTTTCTTGCCATAACGATTAAGATTATGTCTTAGTTTCTCAATCAAACTAATTTCAACAATTTTCTTTACTGAACAGATGTTTGATTAGCACTAAATCAAATAATTTTGTCAGTGGAGCATTCTTTAATGAGGCAGACAGAAAAGGTCAACAAGTTATATTAAAGTCAACACTGTCATAAGCTACTTTTAACTTGATAATGTAACAGAAGATCAGTGTTCACCCCAAGAAAGTCAGAGAAAAAATATGGCAGCAGCAAAGGCTCAATATCATCACCATGTCTATACATAATTATATATTCATGTGTAGGCATAAATATATGATTATGTAAATATACTTATTTATAATTTGATTTTGGAATTCCTAATATTTTGGGTTGTATGTTTTGTGTAGTATGTATACTGTCTATTTCTGTTTTTAGAATGTGGCAGTTTCAGAAAACCAAAGCCTTTAAGTAAAGTCTCAGTACTACATGCACCTTAATCTGTAAATGTTGAGGTAATTTTCAGTGTTGGCAATATTGTGGGACCAGGAGTTCATCTAAGCCGCTTTGCTAATCTATCAGCTCCAGACTTACTAAGATAAATATTTTACTGTAGCTCTCATGGAAATAAAATTAGCAAAATTCCTGGATATGTTGTGATCCAGTAACACTCATAACTATGACAGTTTAAGTGAACATTAAGGTGATTGGAGCCATTACACTGGTGAGTTTCCCAGCAATACTCAAACGTATACTTTCAAAACAGTATTCTGTATTTCTACAGACCATATTTTTCTAATACAGACAAGAGGATGAATATCTATTCAGCAGCAAAATCAGTTTTGAAATTGTCATTCTGACGCCTGTTTAAGAATTCAGCACACTTTTTTGGGCGCTCCCACCCATAATAAGTTCAAAAACCTATACTGTATCAACAAAAACTATGTTATCTCATCAGTGCAGCTTGGGAAATAGTAATTCCTCTGACAGTCTTATTAAGAGCCCAGTAGAGGATGAATACAAGTCTGGTTGAATGCAGGAATACGCTTAATTAACATACTCTTTTGGAATGCAGAGAATGTTAGGCCTTTAATTGTTTGATTAAAATTAAGAGACCCTTCTTAACATCATGGCTTATATCATGCAAAATGTTTTTTGTATGCATGATGAATGTTAGTACGCCCTTTGTGTTGTCAGGAATGCAAGAATAGATGTGCCTGGGCATGAGGACACACACAAACTAAAAGACAGGCGTGCACATACACACATGTATGATAAAACATGGTTGCAGTGGGCAACTGGAACGAGAAATCTCTGTAAACAAACAGATGACAAACAGATTGAGAGCAACCATCACAGCACTGCTCTCTAAAGGGAGCCTTTCATTTTATTGCACAATAGCAGTTGTCTCCGAAGCCCAAACAGTTTAGAAGTAATTACTAGTGTTTTCCCCAGAAGGTGATTACTTTGCCACACTTGGCAGCCATTGTCACCGGCCGCGCACCACACTCATCAGCCCTACAAAGGGGAGAAGTGCTCGATTGATGATGAGCCCTCTGTGGCTGGGGGAGAATTTAAAAGTACTTGTATGAGGCTCTTTCAGGAGATTAACTTGCAATAAGGGCTACCTGCCATGGACACATTCCCTGTATTCATGGTGCTGGCACAAAGACTTTTTTAAGAGGGGCACAGCTGCATGAAAGCAAATGGTGAATGGGGATAATAGTCACAAAAGACAACAAACCTCGAGTGTAAAGAAATAAAGTGTTTTTTAAGATGGGAGGCTTCCATTCAAAGCCAGACCATTCCTTCTTTTGACCATTGAGGATGTGGCCACTCCACCACCCAAGGCCTCGCTCTAATTATTTTAGGACAAGACATGTTATGGTGCAAAGTGGCAAAGAGAGAGCACTCCGGACCAAAGTGCACTTTAATTCAATCATTCTATTTGACAGATTCCCCCTTCAAATGGACGTCACACACCAGTAGACTGGCACAATCAGGGGGCTCCTGGCAAGGCCTCAGGCCCTTTTGGCTGAGGTAAATAACACAGAAATCACATGCACTTGTAGATATGAGTAAATGCATAAGGAGATGTGAGTAGATGTCTTATTTAGCGGTGTATTTGGCCAAAGAATACAACTGCGTAAGGAGGTTCGGGTTTATTTTTTTTATCTGGAAATTGTTGAAATCTTCAAAGGCAGATTAGACCACAGCCACAGGGGCCCAGATCCGATTCCATTCATTAAGCAGAGAGAGGGAGACTGCATGTGTCCTTGCCTGCCTAAATGTGAAAATTGCTCATGCCATTATTTCAGATGAGAAAGTGCGAACTGAATGGATTTGCTTTAATATAACAGACATGGGATACCACATACAGAGAGACAGAGGGGGGGCCAGACTTCTTTGCTTTTGCTCACGCAGTGGAAAGGCCCTGACAGGTGTGCTTTTGTATGCGTATGTCTATGTGAGGGTGAGGCAGATTGTGTGTATGTGTGTGCGTGTGTGCATGTGCGCTTGCAGACATGAATAAACGCAGACATGAGGTGTGCATGTGTGTGTGCGTTTCTGTGTGTGTGTGTGTGTTAAGCTTCTCTACGTTGTCACGCTGCCACTCCCTGGTAAAGAGAGAGGCCTTCTCACTTCTTCTTGGTCTGGTCTTATAGCAGGCCAGGATTCAGCGCTGATCTTCACAAGACTCAGACTAACTGATCCTGAGATGGAGAGAGAGAGAGAGAAAAAAAAGTGTGAGCATGTGCATAGTGTAAAGCCAGAGGTAGCTGATGAAGAAAATAACATAATTTCGGCAGTCTCTTGTCTGGATTAGTTCCAAACTGTTTTAAGAAAGCCATCAACCCCAGCCTGCATCTCACGTGATTGGTAAGAAAATTTAAATAGTCTTTTTTTGTTAGAGATTACTCTGCATTTTATTCATTTTTTTCCTAATTTACATTCTCTAATATAACATCGCTCAAGCTATATCTAAAATGTTCATGCAATACCTTAAAAAAAGAAAAAGAAAAAAGCCAGCTTTGCCAAGCATGTCTGTATGCCAGCTCATTCCTCCTCAGAAACTTGATTTTGAGGAAGTATCAACTCTCTAATTTTGACATCAGTGCCATGGTCAATGAGGTGAATGACATTTTAAGGTCAGAGGTCACCTCACCTAATTTAGCGATCAGGGATCAGAGAGCAGGGAGTAATCCCAAAGCTGAATCTGGATCACCTCTTTGTTGTAGGCCTTTGTTTGGAAATGTTAGGCATAGGTTATATGTACATGTTTTTTTCTGTATTTTTAAAATACATTGCTCAAGAAAATGTTTAAAGAAAGTTTTCTATATAAAAGTTCTCTGTTTTTATTGTAGTAGCTGTACACCAATGTAGTTTTACATTTGGCCACTAGATGTCAGGATTTGACCAGTAACAGTGCACTCCCCCCCTCACCCCCCCACCCTTCACCAGCACCTGAGGGGGAAACTTGTGAGTAGCCTACACATGGTGTGACAGCTTCCCCAGGAAGCTCGGGTGACATTTGCCTCACTTAATGACACAAGCTAATTAATCATTAGCTGTCCCAGAGGTATTGCTGTTAGAGAGGCTTTGTCGTGCCTCTCCTCAGTAGGGGGTCCCAGCCTCATCATGTTATGTATGCATAACTGCTTCATCCCACGCTACAACATCTTAATTCTCACCCGTTTAGCTAGTTTGACTGAACTACGCTCGTTCTATTCCAACCCTTCATCTCGGATAAAGTATAATCTGCAGAGAGATTGAACACCTTAATTTTTTTTCTCAGCCTCTTGCATGTAACATAGCGGGCCACAGAGTCTCTTTCCCCCTGTGAGGTAGGACTCGGCCAGTGTTGTAATTGCCTGCACGAGTGAAGAGGAGAGATTTTATTGATGGTTGATTGGGCGGACAAGGGGATGGGGGTTTAGATTTGCTGCATCAGTGTTTTTAACCACGTCGCTTCATCAGGGCCCAATGGACACTTTTTCTAAGCTGGTGGTGGTTAAAGTTTGGCTTATGTGTGTGCCACTGTCCTGTGTGGTCAAAAGGTTTGGAAATCTAACACATTTCAAATTTAAGTGAATGTGTATATGGACCTAAAACTAACGGGGCCATGTGGACTATGAGTAAATTATCTCTCCTTGGGGTGAAACCCTCTCTAGCCCCTAAGGCTCTTAGTTCAACAAGAATGTCTGAAAAGCCTCTGTGAAATATGAAGAAAATGAAATCTGCCCCTATGTGTATGTTTCTGCCCCCCTCAGCATCATTATTGCCCCACTACCGAATTCAGGCTGGTTTGGACAGACCGAGCCTGTTCATCCATACTCATGACTTCAGGTGATGCACTCAGGCCACACACTTACCCACCAGAGAGAAAAGTAAGGAGGTAGTGCATATGCCGCAGGGCCATTAGAGGCACTAAGCTGATGAGGCCTGGGCTGGGAGGCACGAAAAATGTTAGAGGTTTGGGATGAACTCAAGAGTGCCGCCCAGGATACCATGACCCCTGAACACCTGCTCGCTGGCCCTTGTGCTTTGTTCTGTGACCTGAGAATGAGTGTGTGCATGTGGAGATACGCCCGCTGACACAGCTACTCGAGATTTCATTTGGACACGGGGTTGCAGCGATAATCAAGTCGCAAATGACTGTTGCATACTACAGCAACTGTGCATGTCCACTTTATGATGGCATTGTCGATGTCTAGCATGTTGATATACCATGTTTCTCTGCTGCATGTGGCGGTTTTACCTTAATCCACTGCCATCTGTGGTACTGGCAGGCATTTCTAATATATAGGGAGCGGCATGTTTGGATCTTCTATTTCTAATTCATTTTGTCTTTTTGATTGTGTACTTGTATTTCTGTCTATGCTGGATTTGCATGCAAGTTGTGGCTCCCATGGAAATAATTCTTGCTTAATTAATATACGTGGTTGAATTGTTCCATTTCACATAGCGGCTACTTATTGATGCACAAGGAGCACTGGGTGGGGCTTTAACGCCCCTGTGCTGCCGGGTGCATTTAATATCTTGGATGTACACAGGCCGCTTCATTTCCACTTCAATCACTGTGAGATTTTGTTCTGCTATGAACATGCTGTAATTCCCGATCACATATAGAACAAGCAGCTGGCCTTTTAAACTTTTGAGGAATATAAAGTCAACTTGAATTTTTGATCCATAGTGCTTAAAGAAGAAGTCTGTAAAACAAACACAGGTCTAGATGAAACCCCTCCTGTAAAGATATGAGAACCACTGGTACATTTGCTTAATAGCTATTATTATTGCCCACACTATGTCACCTTGATGAAGCTATTACTTGATTTGGTTTTCTCTGTTATATTTAAAAATGAAGCCTGCTAAAAGAAATCTTTTGTACTGAGACATCTAAAGCCTTGACCTTGTGGATACAGACGCCATAGTTTCCATCCCACAACGGGAGGCCTGGACATGACACACATGAAAGACAAGAAGAAGTTACTGTTCTCTGGCTACAGATGTCATCTGAACGCTAAAAAGATGCAAAGATGGATCTGCCGCCATGTTTACCTTCGTCTCTATCTAGAAACACGGGCGTGTCCTCCTCTTCCAGGAACCCATCACGCAGGCCTATAAAGTGATGGTACACCCTTTCCTCCACCGCCCGCCATTCACTGTCAGTGAGTGTGAGACACTAATGCACATACCCACCTGCACACACATGCACACACTGAACAGTGTACCTGACTCTGGGCAGCATTTGTGCCCTAAGAACATATTTAACAATGCACACCTCAACTTTTACGTCCCATCAGCAGGCAGCCACAGGAAACAGATGAGGGACTGATCAGGTTGATCAGGAAAACTACAACCTACCACGTGCTTGCCATGCGGTATGCTCCACTGCCAACCCTCTGGGCTTATTAACAATGAATCAACTTAATTTTCTGTAGAAGCAGTGTTCAGACTTGAAAGAATTACCTATACCCATGAAGCTGGTGGCAGGTGATAAGGGGAGGAGGAGAATCACTTCAGCATTTCTGTGCGCTTCCATCCTCCCTGATTTCTAATGAGGACCCAGCCAGTCTGCACAGCATCTATCAAGCTCCGCATGAAGTACCTTTCTGAGGCAGCAAGTGTGGATTTACAGCACCAGGATACTAAGATAACTTATTTACTGTTACTCACTTGTTTGTCATGCATCAAAGTGAAGCAAACTTTTTCACTCACCCCCTGTTTGCAGTTTGAAGCCTCTTGCCACAGCCCTTTCATGGTGTCAGGGGCAGGCTGGGCGTGCATGTGATTCTCTATCTCCAGGAACCCCACCAATTACATCTAGCACAACTCTGCATGAAATGGCAGCTTTATAAGCCTTTGCATCTGGCTGGGGCCGGTATCAGTTTGCTTTTTTGTCCCCCCTCTGTTGTACAGCCCTCCCCCTCCTCCACTTTTAATCCCCCCATCCCCCAGCTCAGGACAGAAGACAGATATGATGTCATCTCCCTCCCCACACACAAAGCCCCAGTGCATTGGACACACCTTGGACAACTAGGGATGAAAAGCACGACGAGGCTTGGACACGCCCAGGACCACGCTGCCAGAGAAAGCCGATAAGGCAACAAAGTCGAGCAGCACAGCAAACAGTGGCCTTCTCCTCCTGCTCTTCTTTTCTTCCCAGGGCCTTGCAGAGAGAGAGAGAGAGGAAAAAAATAAGAAACAGAATAGGAGGCTGACTGAGTAAAAGATATTTTTTGTCTTCCGTGTTTTACCAGCGTGAGACCTATGAATGTGATTTTGGGTATGTTGTGTCTGCAACCGGCAGACCAGTGTAAATAATTAGCCTAGATTAACATTTGGATGTCTGCTTTTGGTATGAGTATGGGATTAACCAAAAACATCAGCTTTAAACAGGCGGCCCATAAATAAACTCTGCTGCCCCATCTCCAGTCCCTTGTCTCTTCAGCTGTCTGCTCACAGTGGCAAGCCACAGATAGACTGAAACCTACCATTTTAGACTGGAAATGGACGCCATTTACCTCGTCTAGAATAGGTTGCCATTTTGGCCTGTTTGTGTTCTTACACAAAGTTTATTTATTGCAATATTTTTTATACAGTCAGTAATTTATCCGCCTGGACTTTTATAGAAAAGGGAGGCGACCAAGTTATTTTTTTTTTTTATTCTACTTGTGAATTTGAATAACAGTTTCAAATGTTGCTGTGAAACATTACTTTTTCTCCCTTTTAATTTTTGTCCCTTGTTAGTACAAATTGTCCAGACATCATAAACGACTTCACGGTAGCTCCTCCTCCTTCCCTCCTGCCTCTCTCTCTCTCCTCTCTCTCCTTCATTCCCTCATTGAAACAGATGGCGTTTTATGCCAGGCACAATCAGGACTATTCAGCGTCAGGCTGGGCTGATACCTCCCACCTAAGCTCAGCCCAATCACAACCCTAATGAACACATTAGAAGACAGTCTATTTCCCAAATTACTCCCAGTTAGACCAGAATACAGGTAACCCCCCGCACCATCACACTCTGCCCCTTCCCCTCCTCACCTCCTTTTGCAACAGTCTCCTCGCCCACCCGCCCGAACAGATATTGGCTCCAGTGCTCAGACCCTCAACTCTGACTCCTAATCAAATCAAGATTCATATCTTCGTGCTGTCAGCATTCCAACACTGCTCAGAGAAGCTGTGTATGCAGCGACAAACATATAAGTTACATATGTAGGGGAGATATGGATTGACAGCTAACGTGTTTATGTGTTGGAGCTGAATTGGTTCTATTTGATACGTCTCCGAGAGCTGCTTTTCCATATGTGTGTTGAGATCTGTGCTTTTACTATTAATCGTGCCCCCACCTGTGCACACACACACACACACACATGCACACACATACACATATGAAGGAACATTCAAGGCTCCTGTAAATGCTATGGTATTAACCACATCAGACCTATCTGTGTGCCTTATCAGCATGTTTCCACGGCTTCAAAGGGCACCATTTATGCATTTGTCTTCAGACTGTTTGCGCTCTTAGCTTCATGCAGGCTGTATTTTGTGGCATATGGGTTCTATACATGCATTCATGTTTTATTCATGTTTTGAAGTTGAACAAAGAAAGAGAAATCACCTGTTTCTTTATCCTCTAAGGCTCAGTATGCCACTGCTACCTGAATATCTGTTTCCTGCTGGTGTGTGTGTGTGGGCAGGCAAGGGCAGTTATGCTCGTAGGCACTTATGACACCCAGAGGTGTGCTGTAGCCAAGAGCCTCTGACATTTCTGATACACCCTCAACATCCCAAGGGACAAGGAAGTAGAGCCAGGGCGCCTGCCTCGTCATATCATAATTTACTATGGGACCTGAGGAACTACAGGCCAGCTACCAGCCCCCTGTGTAGGTGTCCATCACTGGATTTGACAGTGCTGCCCTGCTGGCTGCCCCTCTTCACTGTCCCTCTGGTCCAATCTGCACCTCAATTATTTCATTGGTGGTGATGCCTGCTGCTCCTTCTGCCACATGTCAAAAAGAGCCAGAACCACAGGAAGTGCAAATATCCTCTAATGGTCTTGATCCAGATGGATAAATACCCATGACAATAGGCCCCGTGCCTGTGGTTTGGAGTTTTTTGTCAGTGAGAAACATGAAGGCCACCACAATAACACAGCAAATTGTGCATGCAGGCCAAGAGTACCATTGACATGTTAAAGAGCACTGCCAGTTGCTATGATAATTAAGTTAGCTCATTTCAAGACAAGCTCTTTTTCTCTTAACACATGTCTTTAAAGGCACTTTGGAAGGCATAAGGCGAGCTTTAAGACAATGCATATAGGAGGAAATAATGGATTCAGTGGGTCTACATTTCTCTGCCCATTTGTAACATAGGACCATACATCTCTGAGTGAATGCTGCTTGATGGAATTGCCTTCAGGGGTGTTTGTGGGTTTTACGACATATCACTCAAGAGATTGACACATTCTATGAAGTCCATATGGAAGTCTTCAGGATAAGGTAGATTAAAGCACAGAGTATGAAATATTCAGATGACCGCTCTATTTCACAGTGGTGACAAACTTTCTCTTTGTAGAGCCTCCGGGCAGACACGTTGCCTGAGTATGATATTACTGTCTGTAATATCACGCCGCCGTAGTGAACACTGACCTGTTTAAGCAGCAATAACATCCGGCAGCATCCCTCCTTCACTTTGCTTTTTAACTGGGATGTTTAGTTCGTCAAGGGTGTCTGATACCCTCTGCCTCCGCAGGGTCTCATTGAAAGTGGCCACTTTGTGTACAGCTGGGGTGTGTTTGGCCAGTAGCGTAAAACCAGGAAGCCTTTGAAACTTAACCCGAAGCCTCTTCAGGAGGTTGGAAGTTCACGCTTATTTTTGAGACACAAAAGCTTTCTCTTTTGATACACCGTGGCAGGTCAGAGACACACCCGACCACCTTTCTTCCTGCATCCATCCGTGTAGGATGAACTCAGATTCAGTGAAAGTATCTGTGTCCCAGTTTTCTCTTTGGATGTGTCTGTGTCTAGGCGAGTATTTGACTAACGATGTATTTCTCTCAGTAGCTTCAGTCGGTACATCAAAGAATAGGTTATCAAGTACCGTTGGTCACTATCCTGTTCATTCAAAACAGATACTTATGCAAAGGCGTAGATACTTGCTACTTACGTTAATTTTATATTTCCTCTAAATGGTGCCAATCTGCCACAGCAGACAGGCGCTGGTGAAAAGATTTTAAAATCGACTCTAGCACTTTCAAGACAGGTCCTCTGTAACAAGATGTAGTTAATGGTTCTGCTTTTATGGCAGTGGTGGCATATAGTCAAGCTATGTTGTATTTGTCATAAAATCCACCGGGGGTGCAGGGAAGTATTGCAGGAGCCATTTTTACTTTGGAGCAATGGAAAATTAAAAGGCAAATCAAACCTCACAATGTTGTTTTGACATCATTCAATGTTTATGGATTTTCCTGTGTGTGGTTGAGGTTTTGGTATTAAAAAAACAACACTTAAGTGCCTCACCTTGTGTTTGTTGGGGAACAAAGGTTGCAATGTTTGCACAATGTAGATTGTATCCCTTCTGGGAGGTCTAGCCTCCGGTGCTACTTAACTGGGGAAACATGTTGCGTGTCTGCTGTTAATGGATGTCTGGCTGTTACCTGCATTGTTCCGAGCAGACAGTTCATATAACAATATTTGATCCATTTATGGTACAGCCATAACTCCATCATACTAGGGGTTTGCTTCACACTAGCATGTCATGGTATAACACCAAGGCCAACACTGTGAAATAGGGAGGGGCAATCCCATTGAAGCAGGTTTTGCAAAGCCATACCTGCACGGTAACCTCGAGGTTTCAGATATCAAAACATCTCGAGCATGTATTCATGCGCATGAAGCAAGGACATAAACAGTGAACTCTTATCTAGGATTATCAGTGTGAGGCGGTTTGCAGAAGCAGCCATCATGCAGACTGTGCAACCATTTTAAACAATCCTCTGGCACAAATTTTAAGTAGTGCTTAAGTTATTCATTTTGGGACAAAGTAGCATTAGGAATTAATCACTTACAAGGATTGCAAACTTAAGGTGGACTGCTTGTTGGCAGAATGTCATGCACTACAGACACATCTTAGATAAGCCTGATGTGTGAGTTGTCCTCATAGCCCCAGTGATATCTATGGAGATGGGTTAGGTGTCATGGTCCCTACCATACTGATGACTCTGTCTATGCTAATATGGGGATCAGTAGGTGAGAGCTCATCACAAAGCACATTCTCTTGCTTTTATCTTATCACTCTACTCGCCCTCACCTCCTTTCTGCACTGCATCCCTTACATACCTAGCATGTACTTTCCTTGAAAGGAGCACAGCCTCCATCTCTCACCCTCACACGTTTCTCTATTTCATTTCTCAGCCCGACACTTTCACTGCATCAACTTCACAACGCTATATTAAATCATCTTACTGCTACCTATTATCATGTGCTAGGCGTAGCATTGAAATTACAAGGAATCTCAATCAGATGTGTCTCGTTAATTTCAGATCTGGGTATCATGACAAAGTAGAAAAGCTTTAGTTATCTCTACAGCAGTATCATTAGTATGAACTATCAAACCAGACAGTCAAGTCAACCGAACATCAAAAAAGTTGTAATGCCTCCCACATTATTTTTTTGGTTAAGAATGGGTCATTCAGACAGTAAATCCTGTCAACCTTCAACCCCCCTCGTCCCTCTTAGCCTCTCTTTGTCTCATCGCCTCCTCCTGGCATGATTATTTTATCATGTATTTATTTATTTAATCCACCCTCCCCACACTTGGCCCTCTCCCCATACGAGCTGCCTGTCTGGCAGCGAGGCCCCCTCCATTCCCCACCTCCTCCTACTTGTCCATATCAGTCCCCATCCCATCCCACCCAGCTCCACAGCCCAGCCACAATGGGCGGATGTTGCTCAGGGCTTTCTGGCACCTTCACTCGGGGGGAAGGATACACCTCCTCACTTCATCCTTACATCCCTCCCACTTGCATGTGGCCATCACTAGCCAGCCCTCTATACTATAAAATAATGATTGATAGCATGCATGAATATATTTTTAGAAAGGGGGGTGGGGGTACGTCAATACTTGTAATTCATTGTAATCCCTTCAAGGCAAAATGGGCTGTGGCTCTGGTAGAGGCCTGGGCCCTACTAGGCCCTGCTTTGGGACTTCTTGTCCTGCACCAGCCTCCTCTTTTCCCAAAATTGGTGACCAGCTCCTTCCTACTTTGACCCCTCTTGATCAAACTCACTCCTTGTGCCTCCTCAATCACTGCTAAAACACATGTCTGGAGGTGGGCTAATCTATTGGCCACAGGGGGCAAATTGTGATCCTAGCCTGAGCATCTCCAAAAACAGCCTGGCCAAGTGTCAGTTGGTTGATTGGAGAAAAGTAGACACCACTGGTCTGTCATCTAGTTATACTACCCTAATATTGCATAGCAGAGGCAAAGGGATGTTCCTTTTTGAAGGTTGTGTAGTCACAGAGCTCCTGACTTTGAAGTTGCCATCAGTGCCATTTGGTTCAAGAGCAGGGTTTGGCTGTGGGAGGACGGAAGTTGAGGTGGGGGGTTTAAGGTGGTGGGGCTAGGAGGGTAGGCTGACATTACAAATGCATACAAACCTAGTTAGAGAGCGTTAAGTCATGTATGTGGGTGGTGTGTAGGGAATTATGTTATTTTTAAACTTGGAACACTATGTTGGGTAGTGAGGACATTAGATCAAATACATGGGTTAGAGGTTAAGAGCATGTGTTTCAAGGAGATAAATTATTATACAGCGAATTAACAAAGCGTGTGGGTTTGATTAGGAGTGTGTTCACTCATCAGTGTGTGTCTATGAGCAAGACCTAAAGTGTGTGTTTGTGAATGTATCTAGTGTGATCCGTAGTGCACTCCCCTCTGCACCACACACCCCTCTTCCACCACTAGGTCGCATTGCCTGCCTCGCAGCTTCTCCTCCTGCCTGCCACAGCCCTCTGACTGATCCAGCCAATCGTAGGCCTTTGCAACGGAGCCACATGAGAGTGTCATCCTATCAAAAAAATACTACACCACACGCATGCACGTATACTTGTGCACAGGCTGTGTGTACCCGCACAGTCCTACACATACTGGATATCTGCCCGTCTTATTCACATTGATACAATGTACATAATCCTGTTTGTTTAGATCACCCCGTGGCATTTAAATATAACTAATCCACATAAAGTCAAATACAGCTTCATTATCTTTGTGTTTGTGATACAGTATATGTATCTTTCTTTTCATAATATTATTACAGTATAGGAAAAAGGATAAATTAAAAAGTGTATACTATGCAGGAAAAATGGAACATTCACTTCTCCTTTAAGAGTTTGTGGATTTTAAAAATGAGGCTGGTGTTTGGCTTTGACTTTTTGAGAAATCTCCAGTTGAAAAAATAAACATCAAATGGAAAAAAAACCCTGAAAAACATAGAGAGAGGATCTGGAGTTAAGGTTTCTCCGTACAAAACTGTTGTTCACAAGGTCAAGAATCAACTGTCATGCTCAACAAATACAGGTACTAGTCTGGTGTTTCAAGCAACCATGTGACCAATGTTTATAGTATGAATAAATTAGGGTAATCAAGACCAGTTCATAAAGACAAAAAATCTTCAAAGAAGGTTAAATATTAGGGTAGGAATTTGAGAAGCCCAAACAAAAGTTTATGACAGAAATCGAGACAGCCAAACTATTTTATTAAAGTATTTTGTAACTTGAATTTCACCATTTTTCAAAAAAAAGGGAAAAAACCAACAACATTTTATTCAAATTGTTTCTTTATCTGTACCAGAGAAGCTTTTTGAAACATATCAGCAGTGAGTAGCACAACAGGTCAAAACCAGGCAAACATCAGATAACCCTGCAGAGAGAATGTTCACTTTTGAATAAAACAGTCTTTATCTTTGTAATGTTGCACTGACCAGAGGCTATTCTGGGTCTCCTGTCCAGTGTCACCTCTGCACGTTTCTGTCTGTCAGGCAGGACGATGGCAGTAGGGGTTGTTTGTTGACCTGAGAGAAGACCTGGTTTCTGGAATATTCTCGGCTGAATGTTTGGATCTTTGGGTCTTCATGAGGCTTGGGGGAGAGTTTGGTTGTGAGCTGGGCACCACCACTGTGCCTCCTGAACTATCAACCCCTTAAATTCCTCTTCACAGGCAGGAGTGGAAATGTTGTGCCGTATTTAGCACTGATGGTCGTATCACGGGGGCCTGCAGGGGCCAGAGGTAAGGGCCCTCTGTAAAGTCAGAGATGGGCTGCTGGGCCTGGGTTCAGGTAAAAAAAAAAAAAAAGGAGACCTGGGTGAGGAGAGGATGGCGGCTCTTGGCAGGAGTTGACTCTGACCTCCCATCGCCCATCTCACAGATCACCTCGTGCGCCTGTCAGCTCATCAGACAAGGACAAATCAGTCTCCTCAGGCACCCAGAATAGAAGTATGTGGTACCTCATCCCACTTGTCCTCTGGGTTATCCTGAATGTGTATCAAGGACATTAAAGCAATGAGGGGAGCTTGGAAAACCTTATATACAACAGTGAGTAATGAAGCCCAAAATAGGCCATGAGCTCGTTTTAAACCGAGTAAGAGCTGAGGATCAAATTTAGCCAAATGAATATTTTTGATATTATTATTTCATTTGACATCAACAAGTGTCAGGACTTTGTGATTAAACTATAGCTGTCAGAGTGCTGTATGTGCGTTCTCATACTCTCATCGGTTGTGATGCATTGTATTTGTCAAAACCGCCAAAGTGGTGATGCTGCCTTCATCGTTGCATAATCGTGGCCGTAAATGCGCACAGCGTACCGGGAAATGAAACTCGCCAACATCACAGGGGTAGGATTGGATGTAGTGGTTATGTAAAAGTATACTGGGGCACAGTTGGGAGAAATGAGCAGATGGGGGATGATGGTTGGCATCATTTTAAGACGACGTGCTTCTCATCGTGTCTGCGGAAATTACGCTCCTGCATGACCTTGTGAACTTGCCTGCGGCCTCGAAAATTCCTCTAACGGTTCTGAACACCCCTCCCACATCCCTGGACTCATTTGCTGAGCTATTACCCAAACCGGAAGTGACATCAGGTCAGGCAAAAATATGTCATAGGACAGGCTGTCTAGGATGTCAGGACCGGTGTTCCTGTAAAGGAGGATACCTCTTTAGCTCCACAAAAGTGATGCTCATTGAAGGATGCAGGAGGCGCCACACAGGCGAGACAGACAGACGCACTGGAAGCTGGTGGTCGCCTGCTGACTGAAATCTTTAATGCGCCAGTCACTTTCATTCATACAGTTCAGATATGGTGCCATGCTTTGCCCCTCTCTGAAGCTGGTGACGCAGCGCATAGCAGAGCGATAAGACTTGTGGTAACGAATTGTGTCGGTGTCGCTCTTGTATGAGACCAGGGGCGGGGAGAGCAGTGCGATGGAGACAGAAAACACCTCCCCTGTTTTGACCCCGAATGGCAAATTACAGGAGGGAGAGAGAAATCCGTACGCGGGCTTGGTCGTGCGCTCTTGCACATTTTGACAATAAACTGAGCAGATTGTTTGAGGAAGACTGATTTTGTGATACCGCAATAAAACAAACAAACAGAAGCGGTTACAGCAGTAGGTTTGCAAGTTGGATACGCTTGCTGTAGCTTTATAAGCAATTCTCTCAACACATGAATGACGTCTATTTTTATCCGTCAGTGCGTGTGTGTGTCGTCCTCACCAGGGAGGCTCTACAGCAAACCCTGCCGTGCGTCAGACGGAAAGTGCTGCTGCGGTCACGTGGTGTCTGCTATTATCCACCTCACGTCGGTATAACAACCTGCTGTTTATGTACAGGCGGTGCGGGAGGTCTTCCCTCAATTAAACATGGGTTGCTAGTATACTGTAAATCGTTGTTTGTGAGTGAGTTTGTTAACGAAAACTAAGAGGAATAAATATTTTTAAACAATCTGTAATAAAACGAATTTGTAATATGTATTTATTTAAATTTTGGGGTAAACTAATATTTTGCCTATAATACCATCACTGAAATCCAACTACACTGCAGAAAAGAAATGTTTTATTGATAAGTATACAGCATTACCACATTTTTAATAGCATTGTTACCTTTAAAATCTTGATAAATAATTCAGCTTAGGTGTCTCATCACAAGGCTATGTCAAAAGAGATGGACAGATGGACATATATTTTTTGAAGATAGAGTAGACGTGCAGGCTGACATGATATAGAGGGTCATGGTTTGCCTCACAGGCAATGGTATTTGTGATATTACGCCAGACACAACTTCAACTGTTACCTAGTAATCAGTTCCTGTCAAATCATTATCACTGCTGCTTTGTCAGTGCATTGGCAGATGTTACCCTTTTTCTCCACATTTTCCGTCATTAGCTGAAATTTCAGACTGTACAGAAACATATGATAATAGATGTTTCCATAGATGCGTGCTACTACTACCCTCGATAACTTTGCTACATTTCACTGACTACATTATCCCTGTCTGAATGAACATGGTAAATATCTGTTTATTACCAGGCTTTCAGCAGGTGTACAGCACTGTTCTTTAGTTTCAAACAAACTTGTGTGAAGTTGAGTGTGTAGTAGGGCCACATAAACACTTCTTTGCCTGGGCCTCTGCCAGCTTTTTCACGCCAATGGTGTCCTATTGTATGTAAGTAATAGTAAAAGCTAAGTTAGAATCTCATTCTGAAAGTCTGGACCAGTGAAGATCTTTATTAATTGGCTGTGAGTGAGTCATCCTGCATTGTGAAATAATGTATGAGCTGTACAGTGCTACTACTGTGTCGTTTGGCAACGTGTGTGCAGCAGCCTATGGGATTACTAGTGTATACTGTACATAACTCCACACTGCTGTTGCCTGCCTGTCTGGGTGATAGCCATTATTCATGGTTGCGTGTAGACAGCAGTGCTTAATCTCTGGGTTGGACTAGGGCAGCCTGTGACTCTGGAGTAAATGCTTGTGCTCGGTCCAGCCTTATCTGGCCTGGCTGAAGATGGAGGCACCAAGGAGAGGGAGGGACTGCTTCTTTGCAGCTGGGCCTCAGGGTGGCAACAGCAGCTAAATGCCCCGTCCCGTTGTGGCGTTTGGGAGCCAGTTTGAGGCCAGGGTAGTGTGGGCTGACCGGGGACCAGGGTCATATATTCTTTGTGGTGAAAAGGGTTTGGGCAAGTCTGTTGGCTCGACAGGTGCAGCGGGAGGAAGGCGTCAGGAGTTTAGGGGAGTCCAGGAGCCGAGAGATGAGGAATGGCGACAGTGTCTCTGGCTTCTGGGGTCAGATATACTCTTTCACCCCTGGAGGCTCTAAAGCACAGGTAGAGAGCTCTTCCTGCCCTATTTACTGTATCTCTTGTGTATCGTGCATTCGTGCATGTGTCTTGCGATTATCTTTATTACATGCTCTGGCATGTGTGTGCTCAAGTGAGTCTTGTGCATATGAAATTGGTTACTGGTGTGTGACACGAATTGCAGGAGAGGAGGATCAGGGGGGCATGTTTTTGAATTGTGATGATAGCCTGTCTTGCTTTATCTAGCTCACTTTTCATTACAAGAACATTGGAATTTTTTGTTTAAACACCATGTGTCCACTAGTATTACAACACTCTTTGAGGAGCTTTGATCACTCCAGCTGTAACAGCAGTGGTTAAAAAATAAAATTAAATTCTACCATCATGTGTTTTGACATGTTTTTAATGCCTGCGGAGTTGTAGCATTGATTATGTTGTTTAATTAAGTTTGCATAATAATCACAAATATTCTACACACTGTATAGGGGACACACAGTAGTCATTGTACTGGCCGTTAGAGGGAGGAGAAAGCAGTATTGCCGACCATGTCAAGTTTTTTCTTGCTTCCTGGCTGTTCTGCTTGAACTCAATAATCCTGGTTACAGCCATTACAAATCCTGCTGTCTTGACTTGGGACCCCAGACAGGGAGACAGGCTCTGCAACTTGGTTTCATTTAGCATTCCTCTCTGGGCTTCACAGGCAGGTGTTTAACATTACTGGCAGGATAGTTAGTGGCAACTTTAAAGGCAACTTTTTTGCTTACCTCTCAATTAGGCACACACACATACAATGTGTGTACTGTAGATGCAAGAACACACTCGTGCACATATACACGTATAAAAACACATACAAGGACATTCCGTGCATGCAACAATCTAAGACTGACAGTATGGATGCTTAGTGGAGCATATTCTCACTTCTTTCTCCAACTCTGTCACACACTTAATGCTTTTTGAGGCGCAGATCCACATCCCTAGAATCCACCCTTGACCCGTGACCATCTTTATCTCTCGGTATGCACCACCCCTTCCCCTCCACCCATTATGCCAGGTCAGTGTATGATGTGGGGTAGAAATAGGGTTGGAGGCACGATGGGATGTGTGGCCTGTAATTACCGAAGCTTAGCGGGGCCAGTGGCTGTGATGTGCAATTCTCAAATCAAGGTGCAGCCTGAAGACTCAGCCGGCCCGGCTGCTGCCCTCTGCTACTTGATTGCTGGCAGCTGGGTGAGCCATGTCAAGTGGCAGGCTGGGAAATGTGAAATCCCAGATAAAGAACAGAGCCCTAAAAAGCCATGAAGCTCCAGTAATGAGGAAAGTGATGGAGTTTAGGGTTTGGGCATGCTTAGCAGGCAGCAGCAGCCAATGGTAACTCTTTCTACCTCCTCCTCTTCTTGGTGTATCTGTATGACTGAGAAAGAGGTGAAGGTGTTTGAATATTTGACTTTTCTAATCCTGGATTTATAAGGATCCACCAAACTCAACAATGCAGAAGCGGTAGGGAGGTCGGCACAGCTCTAGATATACCCAACCTAAATCCTCCTGGGTCACCCTCAGACATAAATCATAAACCTGCAGTACATCCTGCCTGTAGCTTCTCATGTTTTCCCCCAGGACCGCTCCTTTGAAACCATGTTAAAACTGCTACTCAAGGCAACTGAATAATTCCGATAATGGCGGCAGTCCGATTTAGAATAAATTCCGGAGCCGTTGCTGGCAGTTAAACGCATTCCTAGTTTTGTGGAGGCCATTATTCCTGCTTCTTAATCACCCCCTCAGCTTTTATAACCTTCCCAAGCCTTAGTGTGTGGCTGGAGGGAACCACATGTGGGCAGAGACCAGGAAATAATGGCACTGCCAGGCCCTCCCCTTATCTAAACTAACCACCACTAACAACGCACAGGACACCAGTGCATATATAACGTGTTTGTAAGTATTTTAAGTGGATAATATTTTTGTTTCATGTTGAATATACATTTTCAAGGATGTTCTTTATATTCCATTATCATAGACATGTATGATTGTAGTAAACCTAAATGCTCAGTAAAAACAAATGGGCATTGCTCTTTTCAGGAAACGATACTCAAACAAGAGGAAATTGTACATTTGTTGAGATCTTTTTTCAGCTAGGATTAATACACATTTGGTGCACTAATAAGTATTGACAGCTGCACAATGGTGTGTGAGTGCCATAAACTACTCTGCACATATTAGGCATAACAACAAAACGTGTTACGCAGTGTCCATTGATGTGTCTTTAATAATTTTTGCATAACAATGGACATCTAATGGCGCAGATACTGTATCTGGATTTGGCATCGCAGAACAATATTTGTTGGTAGAATCAATTCTTTGTTGGTTTTGGTCTTTTTATGAGATTTGTTGACAATAAGAAAAGCATAGAATATCATCAGCTTTATCCTTTAAGATTCCTTTGATTTTTGTGAGATTTTACTTTGAATTGGACTTTTAAATTTGCAGCAGCAGGCTTCTGCTTTACTGAACGGCTCCCATAAATAAAAAAGTCAGCCTCTCCTGATAAGACAGTAAAATATTGGTCTGTGGGCACTATGATGAGATGAGTGTGAGGCCCCATGCATTAGAGAACAGGAGTGGGAAACAGGACCCAAAATGGGAAGATGGAGCAAAGTAGACCTCACTGTTTCCCTGCTTCCATCCATCACTCTCTCCTCACCTGCTCCCACACGTGTAGAGCTACAGAGAAGATGGATGATTAAGCTGCACAGATTTTTTTTTTGGGTGACAGGGTGGTTGTTCTGTGTGGATCCTCTGCTCAGCTCTTAGCTAACCACCTTTTTAACGCAGTTAGCCACTAGCCTCTAGCTTGTTGATAGTATGTGTGAAGTGGCCTGTCTGGTTGATGGTTTAGTTACAGCTAACTGAAACACCTGGGTGCTCAGACACCAAACAGACCCACTGCACTGTGCTGGGTGACACGCTGTCACGCCAGGCTTGATGGCATAATTTACCCAGGTCACAGCCATGCATAACGTTTAGCAGGGTGGGAATGGGCGGTGCATAGAGAGTCACTGCTTGTTTACCCTGCGCCTGATGGCCCCCTGCCAGCAGCTACAGCAATTATCACCTTGGAGGAATGTGGGACTCTTGTGTTAAATTCCCTTTGACCCCCCTGTTGGAGGAGGTCGGGAGGTGGGCGATCTCCCTAGGGGGGGCATGCAGTCAGTGGGTGTAGAGGTTTAGTATTGTGTGTGTTTATATGTGTGTGTCTGAGGTGGTCCAGGGAGATCCTCTAGATCTCCATCCTTAGTCCTGTAACCAACCCACCATGCCTGCAGACCCCCAACATGACAAACAAGATTTGCATGGTGTGTTTACAATGTAAATTGGTTTCTAAAGGACTTCATTTCACTTAGAGAAGCACCAAAGGTGGTCTGGGATCATACATGACACACAGGTTTTATGTATGATAGAGGATTCTAGAAAAAAAACCTTATATAACTCTCAGATTTGCAAGTTCATTATGTGAAAAAAAACGTTGTTTTGTACACAAGCTTTTAACAACTAGTTTTTGTCTCACTATCACATTTAGGATGCCTCAATAAATTAGCCCAACCACTGGCACACTTTGAAGACCTCAGCATTTGTGACTTTAATGTGTTTGTTTGTCTCAAGCTGTTTTTAGTACACAAGTGTAAATCACAACTTTACAAGTCAGTGTAGCGCACCATAAAGGGTGGCTGTTAATGTGCATGTGTGTGAGTGAGAAAGAATAAGCAAAAAAGACGGAGAGAAAGAGAAAGAGAAAGAGAGGTTTCGACATAAGATGTGTATAATGTCTGATGTTCTTCACTATTAGAAAGGAATTAGATGTGAACATACTGTATGACATGTTTGGGCACAGGCATGTACCCAGACACGCATCTTTTTTTCTCCTCCATCTTCCTGTGCCCCATATCAAATGTCTTCATGACTGTGAAGAAAGTAGTTGGGAAAAATAGTATCATATGTGCTGTAGGGAGCAAAGATACCATGGAAATCGATTGCGTATGGAATCACTATTTTCTGACCATGATTGATGCTCCGAGCTTATGCATTTTTATCTTCTCTTTTACAGGCTCTCTATCATGGCTGTCTGTAGAATGTGGTGCTGTCTGCTATCCAGTTATGGCTGAGGTAAGATACCAAAATCATGAGCTTGTCTGCTGCTCTGTCTGCTTTAGATGACAGCGTTGACATAATATATTGGCACAGTTTATTGTGTGATATATTGCTGAAGGTACAGTTTCTGTGTTGTAATAGCTTCAAAGTCATTGAGGGGAAGTAAGAGTCTTCCTGAAATGTCTTGCTGATTTCAACCTCAGTTACCCCGGGACCAGCAACTGTGCTCTGTCCTGAGTCGTCTGCGTTAAGCTGTGCATTGATTAACTCCTACTTGAGGGCAGCCACCCTTGAAATACGAGGGCCTTTACACGTTGTGACAAACCAAAGTATCCCCGCAGTGTCATCAGATCACCTCGCCACTTCCAATTAGTGGTCATCTTGGACCCCCTTTTTCACCTTGCTGAGCGGGACAGAAGAGCAGATTAGCAGCCCTAGCCGTCTCCCAAAGGTCCAACGCTCTCATCATTTATTTATCCACGCACAAGCAGACAAAACAACCCACACCCATCCCGTACCAGGACCAACAGCTGCCAGCTAGAAGAGGGTGTAGTAGTAGGAGTAAGGGTGGGGTTAGGTGGAAAAGAGAGGGACCACGTGAACCGACACGAGGCGCAACCAGCACATCATCCGCACCTTCTTGTCTGGAGTTGAACTTCTTCAGTGTTGTCATGGCAACGTAATTTACTCCGCCAGAGGGGCTGTTCTTCTCTGTTTCAAATTGCACTGTAATGGTGGTGGTTGAAGGGAAGGGGGTGGGGGGGGGGGGTGAGAGGGAATGGGGGGGTGGGGAGGGAGCGGGGGGCAGGGTGCACTTGACTGTACTCTGATAAGGGATTCTTTGAGGAGAAGGCTATGATGTACTGAACTTGAGAAAGCCTTTTGATCTCAGTTTTTATGCTAATGAATCTGGTCTTATGTATGCATTGTAAAGCTCTTTGCCTTTGTTTATTTAGATGGTTTTTATGTGGAGCCTTTATCCTTCAGACATTATTGTGTCATTTGCATTACCCTCATTCCAAAGATAATTGCAGCGGTTGCGAGGTTTCTTTTCATTCGCCTGTGTTGTGTGTGCCGGGGCAGACACAGCCAAACCTCCCTAACTGTGGCTTCTTGTCTTGTTTGATAGCCTGACTGTAAGTAAGCCCATCTCGCCTCGCAGACTTCTGTCTCCCTCAGCACACTCGCTGCCGCAGCACTCATCCACGGGCAACACACTCAGTCGCACGCGCTCTCGCATGACTACACAAATGCACAAACAGGACCTCAGCCTCAACTGGCTCACGCACACAAAACACACTCGCTTAATCACTCAGGAATTATCGTGGTAGTAAAACTACAGAGGAAGAGCGAGGGAGACAACAAGAGAGAAAGAGGGACAGAGATGGGGGGGAGCAGAGGGGGGGAAGAGGAGAGCGATTGCCCCAACAGAAGTACTTTATCCCCAAGCAGTTTTTAAACACTGCCATGTCCGTGACCCAGTCATGAGGACAAGCTATTGTTCTCTCCTGTAGCTGCTGTAGCAAGGCCAATGTGGGAAAATTAAAGTTGCAGTAGTTGCTTATTTAAAGTGAAAACTTTTTACTTTTTTACATGCAAAGTCTATTGTACACATAAATTTTATATTAATAAGAAAAAAGTGTTGCAGGTGTGCCACTTCACTGTCTTTAGTTTTAGGGACTGGTTAAAGGCTACACAGCTCAGCATCATGTCCTTTGAAGGATATGACAGACGTGTTCTGGAGTGTGTTTTTCTGCTGCTCTCACTTTTTTCTCTCTCTGTCAGTACTTCCCCTGCTCTTGCTGTGTGTATGTTTGTGAGTGAATGTGTGTGTGCTCTCTCTGGTCCGCTGCTTTGGCACAAAAAGGAAGACCAGGCCGCCCCATTCTTTGTTTTGCTTCTTGTCGGAAACTAGCAGCAAATTGTGGCTCAATGAGGCGTTGCTGTTTTGTATGGTCTGATAAAGTGCAAACGAAACCGTCTGGGCTGCACTGGCCTGCTGCAGTGTTTTCCATTGTAGCTCGGCCTATGAATGTAGGTCTGTGTGATGCTTGGTTAGTGTTGAACATTAGGTGATGGGAGGAGGGGGGAGGATGTCTGAGGGTAGGGGCCATTCATACAGTTTTAAGATGTCACCCAGTGTTTGGAGCTCCTGTCCACTGTGTTTAATTGTGACGAGGGATGATTAGAGCTCTGTTTAAGAGTTTTCTGTCTTGCTCGCTTTCAAGAGGTTTCAAAATCCCAATATTGTAGAGTTCTCAGATTGCGCCAACATGACACACTTGTCAAAGTGATCAGAGCAGGGCATATGTGTGTGGGTGTATTGATGTGCATGCGGGAAATATCCCAGTTTTTACTTCAATGCATTCATCCAACACCTGCAGTAACTACTTATGTTGGAAATGAAAGGAGTGACTCACAGAATATGCAATAATTTCATGAAGATTTTATACTCCAAGAATTTGAGCAAGCCGAGCTGGAAGCAAACAAACTACGCTAACATGATCTTAAGAGTTTATTTGATCAACGGTTGAAACATTTCCAAGCACTGAAGTATGGAAATGTTGTTAAATAATGTGTACTTTTCAAGAAAAGAGTTGTGGATTGGATTACACACTCATGCTTACTTGCGCTTAACTTGTACTTGACTATTCTGTCATGATACTTACTTTTGTAAAAAAAAGTTAATTTCTGAATAAAATAAATGTAAAAGTACATAGTTTTCCTGGAGCTGAAAGCACAGATGGGTCGCCATACCACAAATATAGAAAAGCACACCAATTTTAAGGGGGGTGGCTTCTGTGACTTGATTTAGTATATTTCAACACCACTGGGATGCGCAGCGAACAAATTGCTGTGAAGGTTTTAAGATCAAGTTCATTGAGTCAAGCAAAACAAACACATGGCTTGGGAGATAGACAAAGAAGGAGGGTCTTGGGTGTGCCATGGCCCTTGTCTAAAGCGGTTATGAGGCCCACATGGGCGTTCTGCTCTCCAGAGGCTGTTGGGGTAATTATCTGCCAGGGTGCACGTGTGGGAGTGTGTGTGAGTGAGTGTGTTTCCGCGCTCATGTCAGCTAGGTGCACATGGGATTGAAGCGCTGGATGTTTCTGAGCATCCTGTCCCGCGTCCTGGTGCCGTGGCCCCAAACAGGATGAAATGCATATCCACTCAACCCTATATACTTCTTCACGCTTGTGTGATCTATATGTGCCCTCCTAAACATACACTGACATATACAGTACACACACATCCATCTTTTCCTCACACCCCAGAGTTGAGAAAGGGAGTCTCGGAGGAGGAGCGTGGCTGGGGTACGAGGCTGAGGAGCCATCTTTGACATGGGGCATGGAACCCGACGGCACAAAGCCCCATTCCCTGCTCTTCCATGTGGAAAATGGCAGGAGAGCAAGAGGAGGAGGGGAAGAGGGTTAAAAAAAAGAGGAGGAGGGAGCGACAATTAGTGGGATCTGCTAATCACCAGGGCAACACTCATTTAATTGACATGTGAAATTTGAATTCATCTAACAAGTCGATGGGCAGTACGACAATGGACCAGTCGTCTGAGGTCTGCTGGTGGAAGCCAAGGAGGGGAAGCGACAGCTGAGGGCTGAGGCCAAGGTCTTTGTTAGAAGTAGCAGTGTTGTTGTGAGTAGGAAGGTTGTCCATGAGGAGATTATTATGCCTTTGACTCTTTTGGATAAGTAACTCCACAACTGCCCTTAGACATAGCAAGGGTTGTTTATGTATGTTCTCGTTTTTCTTTTCAGCAGAAGGCAGTGAGTAAACAACTATTTTTTTTATAGCACAATAAACCTGACCCTGATAATTCAAATGGCTTGGAAGAGAAAAAAAACACAAAAGGAGGTGGGAAGGGAAAAAACTGCAAAAAAAAAAAAAAAAAAAACCTGTCTGTCCATTCCTGCTTTTACAGAAATCAATAAGCTATTTAAGGTCATCAGAAAGCAGCCTCACTGTCATCCAGCTGCTGCAGGAAGTAAAAGTGTTCTCTCACTCCTTAGCTCTACTTTGTATTTAGGGCTAATAAGCAATATGCACAACAAAGTGCTGAAATAAAACTGTGACCACTGTGAGCAGATTGTAAACATCAACATGTTGACATTGTCAGTGTGTATGCTGACATGTAGACATGTAGACAAGCACTAGTGTGCCTCAGCTACAGCCATTCCCATTTCAATACGTAGTCAGAACTACAGGAGGAATAAAATGTTTTTGATCAGAAGTATTTTTGAACGCCTCACAAAAAAATGTACTGACCCTTTAAGCTAGGCCCCTCCCACTTCAGGAAATGCTAATTAACAAATATCATACATATACATCCAACCTCCCCTCCACCTGTGCCACATTTGGTACATTCCCCTAGGAACACCTCTATTAAAGGAGCTCCAGTAGACTGACCTTGGTTTGGTACTTCCTGGGTCTAAAACTGCATGGTCAAGTGTAGCATAGAGCACAGGTAAGAAAATCACAAAGCTTTAGTGTTGAAATATCTCAAATCTGTCCTGAAAAAAGCAATATATTTATACAACAATACACAACAAATATGACTAATGTTGCTCTCAGAAAGCCTCAAACAGCAGCCATTACCAAACAAAACAGCCTGTGGCTGTGGTGGCCAGGTGCAATCTCTTTTACTCGGGTTAAAGGGGAAAGTGGACTTTCTTACAACCTGAGTCTTACTTTTGTTGCTTTGGCCATTTCTTCTCTCAGTGAAAATAACATTGCACCCACCAAAGGTATTGCTGAGATCCTCGAGTATGGCAACATTGTAAAAAAGAAGTTGGAAACAGACCGAACAGTGAACAGACCACCCTCCATTTTAGGCACCCATGGTTTTCTTGTGCAAAGAGCAATTATTAGTGCCATTTTGGGAGTTCTCTCTTTCGGTTTTACCTCCAAATAAAGTGGTTTAGTTAATCTGGCTAAACTGTTGGCTTGCATACAACTTGTCTGATCATCTGACCACTTTGCTGTGTTTCCAAATCCTAGCCATTACTTTGGTGAATACAGTGTTATCGTAGCTGATAAATGTGATGGCCAAAACTCTAAAAGAAATTATCCCCAAGTTGTAGAAAAGCAAAACAGAATTTACCTTTTAGCAGAAACTAATGCTGATTTTCTTTTGTCCTAACAGACAGTGATTGTCTTCCCAGTGACCTTCCTGGTCTGAATGGAACAGACTGACACCTGCAGTCATGGATAGCATCAAACCAGCCGTCCATACCACTGGTGAGTCCCACGCACTTCAGAACACTGTAAACAGAGCGCAACATCACAGAGCAATGATTCCAGTTTCCCCATTCCCTGTGGATTCATGCTTAGTCGACCCACCAAGCACTGCTAATCTGCCCATTCTGTAAAATATCTTTGATTTGGGACATTTGAATGACCTCCACATCAGTAGTGTACTTTCCAAATGTACTTTTGATCTATCACTCTGCTAACAGACAGTTCTATTGTCAGAGGTGACTTTGTAGAAGTGGCAGAGAGTCAGAGGAGACTCAGAATACTTCCAAGTCTTTCAGCCAGAGTGTAATCCTCTTCCTTTATCTCTCTGGCTGATCTGGGCCAAAGCGCTGTGTGTGAGAATGATTCAATGACTGCCTGCTTTTCTGTAGCTCTCGGTCACGTTTTCTCGTCTTCACTCCCTGTCTCTCTCTTGTTCTCCAATTCTCACCTGTATGTCAGTCTGTTGCTCTGTCACTCTCTTGCAGAGTGACCTGCGCTCTTTCAGTGTCTGCCTCCTCTGTGTTTGTGTGTGTGGGCAACAATGATCGCTGATAATGATGCTGCTCTTTTTATGATGAAAGATCATCTTTCTGCCTACACACACAAACACACACACACCAGACAAGGCAACTTGGATTATGTCCAAGAATCACAGCTGGATGATTATTGATGACTCATTATTGATATTAATGACAATGTGTGTGTGTGTGTGTGTGTGCATATGTGTGTGTTTCCTGGGGGGGTTGGGAAGTGGGCTTCATGTGGGGTATCTGATTGGCCCGCTGGCACAGGAGCTAGGCAAGATGCTGATTGGATAGATGTATGGAGGCTAGTGTGCAGGTTTCTGTGTGTGCCATGTAGCTTTGCCTCCCAGAGTGCTGGCCAATAGCTCCACATATTGGATGCATTACAGATTAGAACCAGTGAAACTGTGTGCACATAAATGTGTGAGCATCTGTGTGTGAGTTTGTGTGTCTACACAGCTCATCTGTGCAAGAGCACTTTTATCCCCTATGAACAAATCGGCACTGTCTCCACTCACCGAAGTGATCACGAAATGCATTTGCCTCTCCCAGACTAATCATTAATTATTAACGGCAGATTGGACTTGGCATCCCAGATCAATGCAGCGGCTACCCGCCATTAGAGAGTTAAGACTGCTCTTAAATACGTTTTCAAACAATCAAAATGTGAGAATTTATTTAAAATTGCTTATGATAAGGGCAGACAATTACTGCTCATCTACCTCAAAGCGAGCCGCCCAACCACCCATGCACAAATGGTACAAAAAAGTACAAACAGAAAAATAAGGATGTGGCAATAACTCAACAAAAATCTTGACAGGAGCAAAATGAACTTTTTACTAAAAGAATCCAGGTTTGGTTCAATCAGGTGTTAGCTCTTCACTTCTGTTCTCAATTTCCATGACCTTTTTACCCTGACCACAGAGAGAGGGGGAGAAATGAGGAAGAGAAGGCTGAGAGTGGAAAAAAGATAAGAGGGAAAAGTAAGAATAGTGCACAGAACGAAGAAAGGAAAGGACACATGCTGAAAACAGTAGCTTATACTCCTCTCCGTGACTGAGTTTGGCCTATTCGAGGCCCTGACTTGTCAACACCATCCATTGTAATTGATCTAAGTACAGGGCTAAACCACCAAGGCTGTCATACATGAAACACCACATGCGTAAAAAAATAAACAAAATGTGACCATACACGCACACATACTGCCCATATGGACACGCAGAAACAGAATAACAGACACACATGCATATTCACACACATACACACACTAAAAACCATCCCACCATCAGCACGGCTGCAGATGCCATGCGGTAGGACACACACACACATACGTGGCACTGCTCATTGAAAACATGGCAACGCTGTCAACCCCCAGACGGCTCTCCTCTGCCCACCTGTCAAAAAAAATGGAGAGGAAAATTCACCTGGCTGGTATCTCAGTCTTCCTCAGCGCTTAGCTTAGCTTAGACCAACCATCTGGCTCAGCAGCTCTGATTCCCTCCCTCCCTCTTTACCAACTCTCACTCTCTCTTAGTCTTTTTAAAGCGCGTCAGCAGTTACCCGGCACAGCAGTCTTAGTAAGGCTGCTAACGTGGCTAAGTGTCCCCGGGCCTCTTATTTAGTGGGTGCCGTGTTTCTTTATATGTGTATGTGCGTTCGTGTGTGTGCGCGTGTGCTTCACAGATGGCAACAGGAGGGGAGGGAGAGTTGGAGGGGGTGATGGAGAGAGCTGTCTGAGGCTCCAGCAGCTCTCATGTCTCTCAGGCAAGGCGGTCTGTCTGCGGGCATCTGCACTGGCAGCCCCCATCCCTCCCCTCCATGTGCCCCCCTCCCCTCTTTTCCGTCCACCGTCAACACGGCCACCTCACCATCCAGCGCCACGGCTTGGCAGCAATCCGCGGTGCAGAGCATTCCCTGAAAGATGATTCCCCTTGACCTCAGATGTGTCACTTCACCGCCAACCTTGCCCCAGCGGATGATTATGTTGATAAATGATAGGGGTGAATTATACATTGTGGGAGAGGAATAGGCTGTGAGGAGAGCGTGGCTAAAAGTTGCCCAGGGAGGGAGCCCCCGTGTGTGCGAGCACATGCCTGCGTGCACATCTGCATATGTGTGTGCACACATGGCCTCTTGTGTCTGTTGGGTTGTGTCTGCCTGGTTGTCAGAGAGTGATAGTCTTCGATTCAGAGCTGGTCTCTGGGTTTGTGTTGGCCTGTGAAACTTTGAAGATGATTAGATGAGTTGTGTTTGTAGTATGCCCTGCAAGATTGCTTCGTTCTTTCTGCTGCTAGCTTATTGATCACAGCGCAGCGAGTGGCAGCATTTTATTTAAGGACATGGCTCCTCACTATAGGCAGATAGGTCAAGATACTCTTTTCGTTTTACATTTTTCTTTGAACTTGTAGTTTTAAGTATCTCTCACATTTTCCTACCCATTTGCACTTTTAGTCAGACAGAAAAGAAATTGCTTGATGTGGGGATTTCTACAGCAATCTAATGTAATATTTAGTATTTTTTTGAATTGCTCTCAGAAGATTTTTTTTTAATTCATGTAGTGTATTTCTTTGAAATTTTGTGAAAGTGTGACCTCTTTGCAGGTGGCACCTGCACAAAGACAAGAAAGGACTTGAATCCATTGCAGAGTTTATCTGCTTTGCTATCTGCACAAAAAACAGTTATTCTTTTTTTTGTTTCAGCCGAGAGAGGAGGGGAGTAACTTTTGGTTCTGATGGGATTTCTGAATATATTAAAACATACTGTACACTGCTAAGCACAAATACATCCTCACAAGCAATAATTTATGCAGACATTCTCTTTGAGTAACACTGTTCTGATTGGCTTAGGCACTGCAGCGGCACAGCATGTACGGGCCGGCACAGTTGACACATCTGTTCCTGAGATTCATGGAGGTTTGGGCGCTGGAGGTGTTGGTATGCACTGATTAGCGCGAGGCTGTCTTTATCCAAACCGCCGGGTTTCCTACTGGGCTTCCATAAACTGTTTACTAAGGAGTCTGTTGCCATGGTTTTCAGCCATGTTCCAATCAGTCTCTCTCTCTTTTTTTGACTACTCAGCTTTATTTATTCCTCAAAAAAGCCCATGCCTTCTGCATCAACCAACTGTTGTGCCCCTCAGACCAATTGTTCTGAATCATGTATATACTGAATTTCATTCATCTGCAGGATAGGGGGCTTGGATGATGATTTAAGCCTGATTGGATGAGCTCTGGAGAGAGAGTCTTTACAAGCTGACACCTTTGGCTCATGGGTGGTTTTGAAACGGAGGCTTTGATGAAAGAAAGATCACTATCATAATAACCCAATAACTCTGTGTTCTATGTGTGTGCAGTGGTTCTAGTTAGAAACACATGCTAGCCATAGTTTTTGATCTCGCTTGAAAACGACATTTTCAGAAAAACTTACCTTAATGACACCCCTGGGCAAGATACGATAAAAGTGAGATAAGATAAGACCGTTTTTTAACAACATAAAATTACCTCTACTCTGATCCTGCATGTCCTTTCTCTATCAGTCTTTCATCCTTTCAATTTCCCCCCTCTCTGTCTTTCTTCCTATTTTCCTCTGCTTTAATAACGAGAGAAAAACTCTTTCATAGATCTGACAAAACTAAAAGCAGCACAGACACAAAGCCGCTCCCGGAGGTCAGGTAAGACCTGAAGAGTGGACTGATGCTCGGTGTTGTAGGGTCATGAGGTTTGTCTTGCTATAGGCTGCTAGGCTGCATCTTTAGTGTTTAATAGTCTTGTAAGCTGTTTATTTCGACCCTTTGCACCTCTCTTAACAGGAAGCCATATCCCTCAATTGGATTAGAGCTAATTAAATACGACACACGTGTAGAGTCAACAGACAGAGGTGTCGAACACCCCCGTCCCCCTGTCTTTGTCTTGCCACTCCTCCTCCTCCTCCTCCTTCTTTGAGTTGTTCTTTTAACTTAAACATTCTGCTGGAGTGTTATGAATTTTTAAACATTTACCCCACTTTTACTTGAATTCTCTCTGATGAGGAGGCTACATCATTTCTTTCTCCCTTTTTCTCTCTCTATTTCTGTGAAGACTGAACAGTTTGATTAACAAAATGAACAAAATGAAAAATGTCGGTGGTGGATTGTGGATTTCAGATGATAAATGACTTGTCTTTTTTTTTGAGACATAATGTTGTTTCCTGATCTCACAGTGTGGTAGGGGAACATTTTAGGAAATGCACTAATACGAGACGATCCCAGCAACTTTACAATGTTCATCGTCAAGAAATAAGACGACCAACCTTGCTGTAAAACCATAACTTCTGACATTTTTTTTACTGATTAAACCAATAAGACACAACATGTTTATTGGTAAGATTTAGAACTGTTTGTAAGATATTGTACTAGAGTCCATAGTTGATGTACAAATGTGAGAGTGGCATTGATCTTCTCACATAACTCTCAACAAGAAAGCACAAAATGTTGAATTATTCCTTTAACCTAAATTTATACAATGATGCTTTATGAGAATTTTGCTTTTGGAAAACAGGCATTTTACATTTCCACTACATCCATTCTACATTTTTACTTCCTCCTCATAGATTAAATGATCTATTTTCAATCATTGGGGTCTTAGATTTATTTTATTGACCGACTACTGAATATCTTTTTTTCAGTAACCCCCCCTGCTCTTCCCAGCCCCTACCCTCCAACCCAGTCTTTCAGTGGCCAGTTTGCAGTGACACAAGGTGACGTGTGACTGTTTGTGAAGTGTAAAGATAATCATTGGGCAATTAATGGACGCCAAAAGGGAACCATTAGTGACCTGTAAACTTGCGATACCTGCTCGCGTGATGTGGGGGGCTCGGGAGGAGGAGAGCTTGGAAGAAAAACAAACCTGGAATTTAAATTGCACCATGCAAATGCAATGAATTGAGACATAAAGTTCATTGGTCCCTGAGGCATCTTTATTTTGATGACTGTATTTATCTGTTGGATGAGAGCAGCTGAGGAAGTTGTCTTGTGTAAACTGTGGTGCCAGCTGTTGCACTAACCTACTGTTTGTCTTGCATTTGGGTCTTCAAAATTTGCAAGGTGAAATGCCTTATGCCTAAGGATAAAATACTGAGTTTATTTATAAGTGCAAGTTGTGCTAACTGTTTTCCTGTGGAAGCCTTGCCTCTCCACCAGCTTTCTTGCAGCTCACTTTCTCTATATTGCTTTCTAATAACATTCATGTCTCATTATTCAGTCAGTCAATCAGTCAGCCAACTCATGTGTTTACTGTTTTAACTCCTACGTCTCCCATCTTGCAAAAGGAGAGGAGAAAAAACTGACAGGAAAGAGGTGAAATGATGGACTTCAACAATCTGTTTTCCCTGGTAACAGGCAGCTGCCACTCCTTACTCTTTACCCTCCTGTGTGATAACACAGTTGTTGTGGTGGTTGTTGTTATTGCAGTTTGAATGTTCTAGATTTTTTTTTTTTTTTTGCCTGAATAGATGGAGGAAGTGAATGAGAGTGTGATCCAGCGATCACTAAGGGAAACCACAGGAACTTCAAGGATGCTGAAAGCTTAAAGTGTCTTATCATCCTTCCAAATCTCTCCATTGGGTTGGCTAGAAAACTATATGCGCACATGCACGGAAGTAGTCATGTGATTTCACAAACCTTCTCACACATGCATACAAATAGAAACACACTCTCACAGACAAAGCCTTTGAAAGACTCAAGAGAGTTGTTTTCTTTTTTTAAGTCTATAACTCTTTTTATTTCCATTGCTGTTTCACTGTGGTGCTTGTGTGTGTGTGTGTGTGTGTACATGTGCCCGTGTGCACATGCATGTATGTGCATTCCTCTATAATCAAAGGCATCTATTTTATGTTACTACTGCCCTACATATCAGTGCTGAGGTAGAGACCCATCAAGGGGAATGTTCTAATTAACAATGCTGCAATTCTCGCTGACACCTCTATCTCTGGCAATATCTCTTCAACTTCCAGCATCCTCACCTCAAAAGCATCCATTCAACAGGGAATGCGCAAAAAACACGCACAGGCTTGTGTGTATTCTTTGCTGCGAGGAAAATACTAAACACTGATCTAGACAGGAGTCATTTTTGCTGCAAATAGGACACTAAGAGGGGGAGAGAAATGCAGGCAGGCAGGTTGCCACGAAGGGGAAATACACACAGATGGCCTTGACAGACTGACAGACAGAGGATGAGAAAAAAGTAGACTAACGAAGAGGCAGACACAAAGACACATACGCACAGGATGTATATACATGTAGATACCTGCACAGCTGTGTGTTGTGACGAATCCTCACAGGATTTTGCATCCACATGTATATGCACTTGAGGATTAGATCTGTTGGACCACTATTGGATTTTTATTCGATCTCTGCCAGTCACCATAATCCAGTTCTGATATGATGCCCTGGTTATGATGTTAATAATCTGCAACTGTATATTCTTTTGATTTCTATGAATTTTTAAATTATAGCCTCGCAATCAATTTTTGTCAGTTATAGAGAAAAATCCCAAACATTTGCTGGTGGTAGCCTCTCAAATGTGTGAACTTGTTACTTTTCTGTGTTTTTTGTCATTGTGAATTTAATGTTTTTTGCATTTTGAACTGTTGGAGAGACAAAACAAGCAATGTGAGAAGAAACAGGAAATTCTGGAAAGTTTTTAAAAACATTTTATTAACTAAACTAATCAGTCTCAGTCAGACTAATAATTGGTAGATTAATCAATAATGAAAATAGCCCTTATTCTTCATTTAAGAGTAAAAATCTATCTGGGACTGGAAATCTATATACTACTAATTTGTAATAACAAATACATTGTTAAAGAAATGTAATGTTGCCCAAAATTATTTTTTTTTAATCGACATAATGAGAAAACATGAGCATGTTGGCCAAGTTGCAAATGTGTGTACTGAATGTATCCACAAAATGTTCAGTGTCAGAGTATTTAATCTCTTTTCCCTACAATATCTGCTCGTAAGTAAAACATGGTTAATATTTTTTATGGCTGTGTTTAGGAAGTCGAGGCACTTGTCTAAGGTTGGTAAAAGAATTGGTTTCATGTTAAATAAGTTAACAGTGACTTGAAGTATGGGACAGGACTTGTTGACATTATTGTAATTTAAAATACAGTCTTTCCGTAACCTTGAGCAAAGTGCCCTTCTTGCCTAATATGGAACCTATACACTGGACTCCTGATGTGAATGTTGGTCTACAGTGTCAAGAATGTTGGTGGAATTTTGGTGGTTATTTCACTGAGTCATCTTGCTGTAAAACTCATAAGCCAAAGATAATTTCATTTGTCAACTTTGAAATTTAGTCTTTTTTCTGCCATAATGATCTAAATGCTGTTAAGGGAGCTGACTAGACCATTCCTAAAGGAGACACCTTCAGATTGTCTGGCATAGATGTATATTTATTATTGGCACAAACCAGTGGCCTCCAGTAGCTTCAATGGAAAAGCACTGGTTTTAGTTTCATCTATGATAACTAGCAGCACATAGATGCTGGTTGGTGGCAGCAGGCAGGCCTCTGCTTGTGGTGGCTGATGTTCTGTCAGGGTTGGGGGGATGCTGGGCTGGATCCTGCTGGGTCTTTTGTCACCCCTGCTAATTGAGTGATCCTGGTGACCCTGTCGTCGCTGCCTGGTAACACGTCAACAGGAGCTGGTGCTGCTGCTCTCCACTTAAAGTCATAACTAGGCGTCTAGCTCTATGATGGGTGGTGGTTGTGCATTGATGGATGAAATGATGGAAGGATAGATGCTAGATAAAGGGATGATGTACTGGCTATAGCATAGTCAGGAAGCAAGGTTAAGTGCAGTTCAGTGGCTCAGCATTGATGCCGTTACCATTTCTGCTTTGTTTCCTTGCAGGGCTGACAGAGGTAGAATTGATTGAAATCACAGGCACTTTAAAGCACATTGAATAAAAGCCTGTGGCTATATGAAAGTGTGGGTGGATGCATACAACAAGTGGAGGAAAAAATAAACTGTTTATTGTCCTTTTGAAGAATTTTTGCAGGTATGCAGGCACAATGACGATGAAGGGATGGAGGGACTGTTAGACCGTTTTGAAATTAGTATGCTACAAACATATGAGAATAACACTTGACAGATGCTCACAGGGTGATATCATGCCCCATCTTATGATTTTTCATTAAGTATGCTATAACAGCTGCACTTGTACATCTCACTCAGTGGCGACAGTCATAGCATGCCAAGTCTTCAAAAAAAAAAAAAAAAAAAAATCACTCATATTTCAATGCATGCCTTTGGAATCTCTTTTAGTGAACATGTGACACTTTTCAGATAAGTGTTTTTGTGTTAACAAAATGGAAATCTTAATTTTGCTAAGCTAATTATAGCTTGTAGCCCGTTGCTAAGCAACCTAATGACAGGAGACAGCAGGGAGTCAAGAATCTAACCTTTGGCTGGATAGAGCCAAGAGGTGACATTTGGATTTCCTTCATATCACCCTCTATTGATGCACTGCGTCCTGACTCTGGCTGTATTGCACTTTACACTTCAAATGGTATAAAGTGTGCTTTAAAGTAAATGTATTTTTTATATAATAAGGAAGGAAAAACAGTTTAAACTCCAGTGAGAAAATCTAAAGCTTTCAGTCAGTGTCAGGGAGCTTTAACATGGTGCTATTACGAAAATGACAGTTCTTATGGATGAGTCATTCTGCATTATTGAAATGTGCATTTATGTCATCACTGGCTTTACATTTCTCCTTCCAGGCCATAAAACATGTGGTGTGTCAGGGAAATATATGCGTCATATTTATTCCCATAATGCAAAATGGAAGATGACTATTGGGCAGAGTTATGAGGGTGAGGATCTTCTGTTGTTGCCTTATGGCATGGTCACATTATTGGATTAAATTCAGGAGCATTTCCATGCAGCAGTAACCGCTGTGCAAGATTCTTTACCCTGAGTCTATGTTGGATTATTACCACAATATTTAGAAACTGACTCTTTTGAAGGGCTTGAGCATCAGTGCATATGTAAGTATGTAAATAGAGAACTGTTACAGCTTCATTTACAGTCATGAGTGGATTGCTGTCTGACTTCAGTTAAAAAATACATGCACAGTATATGCATCACAGATCGGCCAAAGACAAGGTCTGTATGCTCTGAAAATTTCTTTGTGGGTGTCTGATTTTTTCCTCCTATCGAGGGGGAGTATTTTGGGGGGGGGGGGGGGGGGCCCGGGGCCCAGCCCAAAAATTTTTGAGGTTTTGTTGAAAAAACACCGCATGGTCACATTTTTTTTTTATCCTACCCTTTTTTTTTTTTTTTTTTTTTTTTTTTTTTTTTTTTTTTTT